>CM068987.1:25505309-26111577 GCA_035357415.1 Ophraella communa | reverse complement strand
CTTCTACATCTAATTTATCAGGTTTTTACCAATAAGTAATAGCATCAGCAGTGTGCTATATTAATTGATGAACTTACTATGTTGTATTTAACTTGCAGTTAGATATCTTCAACATTCAACAGCTCGAGTGTCTCTCAGTGCTCGTTAGACCTACAAAGTTTTACATTTTCCAATTGATTCCTTGTTAAATCTATTTTTTATTGGAAACTAGCATACATATTCACAAGTTTCTTTCAGATTTTCTATTAAGGTGATGCGTTACCGTTTTGGTGAAGAAAACGTCTATAAATAAACCACAAATAACAATCCAGGTCTAGGTTTTTATAAATAGAAGTTTTCACATTATTACCCAATTTTTTTGTAGACCAGGCACTTAAACTAACACAGAAAATCGGGAAAACTAAAAATAGATTACGAATGTTTAAGATAAATCCTCTCATGATCGAAAGTATTTCTAAAATTTGGAAATCTGGTAAATTTGGAAGTAGGACTAAATAAAAGCCATCGTGAATATATTTATTAGTGTAATATGTGCTTAGGATTAATGAATTTGATCCTTTATTCATTTCTCCCATGTTTTAAAACCAATGTATCTTTAATCCATACGATAATAATGAAAATATATAGAGTATTGTAGTTTGTTGATGACCTATGCTATATTTTGTCAAGAGGGAAGTTAATTTTTGCAGGAATAAATCGATCAACTTCCTTTTAACAAAACTTCCAATATTTATTTAAAAAACTGCTTTTTTATTAAAGACTCAATGAATTAATCCTTTCAAAGATTTGGGATTTTTTTTATTGCTTTTGGCTTATGTAATTAGGTAAATTTTGTAATTATTTTGACTGTTAACGTCCTTCTGAAAAGAGTAGTTCTTTTTCCTTTCGTCGATTTATTTCGACATCTTCAGGGCTACAAAATTTATATTTGTATTATGTATCGTTGCTACTACTTTCTTTTGGAGCCAAAATTTGATTGGTTTCTTTATATGCCTGTCCTCATACCCGCGAAAAATAACTACACTTTTGTAATTCTATTAATCACTGGCGTCCATTTTAGTATCTACGTGGATTTTCTAAAATTAATAACAAAAACTAAATGAATTTTTACAATACATTAAAATTATAAACATCTTAAGGCTTTGCACGACTCTTTTAAACTTGAAATTTTAAATTCTCTACACCTTTTACCTTAAACTGATCTTTTTCTATAAACAGATCATCTTTTACAACTTATTGAAGTATTTTGTTATGAAATTCAACATCACAAGGGTTCTAATTGTCCCATTTGGGTTTTTAGACAATCCAACACTAGCTCAATATCAGCAATAACTAAAGTAAACTGATTTATTTGCCCGTCTAGGTTGCTTTAGTTAAACATGCAAGGATTATTGTTACTGCATTGTTAAGAGAGACTCAGCATTTTATACTAAACTGACCAATTTTTATCGATTTTTTATTTAATCCTTTGCAGGTTTTGCGCGAAAACTTCAACTTCAACATTTAGTAAACTATTTTTATCTACGATCATAGCATAATACAAACTTTATTGATGTGAAAACCCCACTGTAAATTTTCATTTTACCCATCGATAATCTAAAGAAGAGCTTTGATTGGTTCTCAGCTGTGGGTAAAATTGACAGGAACTTTTATCCACTGGAATGAGGACCGGACATATTGGGATTTTTATATTTTCCCCATTATTACGTTGGCAACAGCTTTCAGTTGCTATGGTGACATAACCAAAAATTCAAACAAACAAAATTGACAGCAAAAACATACAAAGTGAAATTCGTGGGTTTTAAGGAAGTTTTCTGTGACTGTGACTGAAGAAAATGTCGACAGAAGAGAACGAGATGTCCTGTACGCCACCTGACATTCGCAATATTGCAACGACTGCAATAGAAAATCTTCTACCACAAAAATCACGGCACAAGTACGAATGTGTTTATGAAAAGTAAAAATAAACTATAACGAACTAATATATTTTTTTATATACTTGATCGTAGATAAAGTATAGTATTATACTCGTGTAATAATATACTATTATTATTATATTATATTATAAAAATGTGTGAACTCAAATTATGATAGTTATTTAAAACATCAAAGTGTTCATTTTGACAAAAATATTGAATAGTGATTAATTTTTATACATATCACTTGAAATCACTAAAAAATAGACAGAATCAGAATTGTTGTTAGATCAAATTTAGGATAAATTTAAAGTAATATTACTAGAGAATAATATAGTGTATGCAGCTATAATGTAATGGTTTAATAGATACTATAAAGTGTCCTACAGAAGGTATAAATATGTGTCTTAATAATTATTTACCAAAACTCTACTTTTATACTGTAGCAAAAGTTATTTCATCTTCACTAAATTGTTATGGCACTGATAATTTTTAGAACTACAAGAAATTTTAAATAAATCTACACGGTTTTATTTTCAAAATAGTAGCAATAAAACTCAAACTCAATCCATTTATTTTTTTTTGATGAAATTTGAACAGCAAAGCGACATGTTTCGATCAAAGGACCATCATCAGGCCTTGAAGAGACATAATGTTGTAAGGAGAAATCATATATAAAAGTGTGTTAAATAAATGATTTAATTATTATAAAATTGAGATAAACTCACCTAGATGTTTAGATTGTAGAATCACAACAAAAATGGACTGTGATAAACAATCAATGAAAAGAGCACTCAATAATGGAGCTCGATCTCTAATAAACTTCTTAGGAGGTACCAAGATAATTTGAGGAGCCTTAATCTTATCTAATCTAATGCTACCTATAATGAAATTCGAATAACTCTTTAAAATGGAGAAAAGTATTATATAAATCAAAATAAACAGCAAGAATATGTCACAAATGATAATAATAGAGAAAACTGTAGAAACAAATGTGTATATTTTACAATCTACACTTATAGGTGAATTTGTTTAAATTTTTTAATAATTCAATCATACATTTTTCATAATTTTGTAAATTCTACTGATTTTATCATTTTAACACTGTTTTTTTAATTCTAATTCTTACCCTACTATGTTTTTATTTCTGATGATGGTCCTTTGACCGAAATATGTGGCTTTGATGATAATATTTCAACATAAAATAATTGAGGATTGACTTTGAGTGTTATTGATACTATTTGAGAAATTCAATTTTTCAAAACAGTAAAACATTTTAAAAGTATGATTTGTGCAGAAATAGTTTTCATCGAAGATAAAATTCTGTTTCTATATCGGTGGTTGACCTAATTTTACCGTTCGTATCCGACAAGAAGTAGCAACAAGAAAATAAATGAGATGAAGCGGTTTTTGTCATATTAATATCGCATACAGTTATTAAATTTCATCAGAGTTTCGTGTACACCCCATGCATATAATAATAAAAGGAGGAAAAAAAAGGAAATCCTTGGCAGGATGCCCTGCATCGCCCGATCGGTCTTCTCTCTATCCATCCCCGAAAAAGCCGACGCCGGTGCAAGTCGCCCTTTCGTAAATTTACGCTCGGATTCGGCGGGAGCACGTAGTGCCTCGCCGCGCCACCAGAGTGCGCGCGCCGACCCGTCTACCATCCGCCATTGGTAGGTGGGCGTGTCATATCTGACAGATCATTCATCTGGACCCCACTCTACCCTCCGAGCCGCGTGATTGACAGTTGGCAGACGACTGCGGTACGCGCAGCACCTCCGTACGCGCTCCGGAACATCAACACGGCGCTGACGACAGCTGAAAACAACTGACGATCGACGACCCCATGAACAGCGCGGTGGAAATTTTGTGACAGTGCAGTGGATATATCGGGTAGTGGCAGAAATTCTTTTTTTTTATTATTGAATTAGTGTTAAACAGTGCGCGGCATATTTGTAGTGTAGGGAAAACTTGAAAAACTGCATTGTGCAGTACATGGCTCAGCCACGGGTACGATTCTTGAAAGTTCTTTTAAATTTTTGTAACACCAGGAGGCGGCCATGGAGCACACACGGCGCGAAATCCACACAAACAGTCATCAATCATTCGGCACATGAGTTTCGGGGATGTTCCCCGCCATCATCAATCATACCCGCATCGCTGCACTCTCGAGTGACAGCTGACCGAAAGAGAGCTATCAAACAACGCCCTCTCCCATAAATTCCGCCAAGCACTCGCAATAATTCAAAACACTTTTTCCTAATGACAAATCACCTTTTTTTAACGTACACAAATAACGTGGACCACTTCCAGGTCACAATATCTCCAGTCGATAGCTGTGTTTACTTCAAATTACCAAATATTAAAAAACTTGATAAAAAAACAAAATAACATAAAAGCTATTTAATATCAAAGAACAATAATTTGTTTTATAAAATTAACATTAAAAGTATCCCCTTAAAATTTCTATCAAAAATAATACCCTATTAATAAAACAATCGCAAAAATCAATAAAATTTACCGTCGGACATTCTCAAATTGACAAATTTTTATCTAGTAAATACTAAAAATAATTTATTATTAACGCCTCTATTCATTATTACCCTTCCAAATTTTATGGAGTAAAATTTAGGTTGTTTATTCCAGAAAAGCCTCTACACAATTTTAATTCTTTGAAAAATTGACGGCAATTTTCAAAAATCGATATTTATTTACAGAAGACTCTTTCCGTCGGATTTTTTTTTTTTAAATAAAGTTATCCATTGAAACGGGATATGGCCTACCAAGGTCTTCAATTCTCATTAGTAAACATTGTAAAAACCGATACTGTTCATCATCTAGTACCCATCGTCATTTTAAGTCGTCTCAAGAATACCAAACATCCATTATAATATCTAGTAATTTAACTTATTTATATTTATTCCTTCTAAATAAATTAAATTATTTTTAATAAAAGAATTAATAGATTTAAACTTTATTGCGACGGAGTGTCTTTCTATTGATTTAAAGTTATTTTTGTTAGTTATATTTTTTTTGATCATCACTATTTTCGACTGTATATCCTTATTGCTTTTTAAATATTTTTATTTTCATATTTCAAAACCTTTATCAAAACTATTTCCCGTCTCTTATCAATAGAAACATTATTTTTTGTTTATTTTCTAGTAAAACCAGTAAAAGCAAATAATCAGTAGGGGTGATCTGGAATAGTTTTCTTTGCAGACATATTAGTCTGTCTCTTCCTAAAGCCAATTCCAATTCTTATACCAAACATTGTTCAAATCTCTGGTTCCTTTAATCAAAATTTTCACAATTTTTCAAAGAATTTTTTAAATAGTTACTATATTATTAATAGAATCTTGAGATGTTGACAAGATTATAATTTATTGCACATAATCTAACAGTCACAATAACGTCATACCAAGAAAAGGATTAACAGGATAATAAATCTTTCCTAGCTCTTATTCGACAAGCTTAAAAGTTATGATTTTCTCTTAAAAAGTATTTCGTTAACAAAATTAACGCCCCAAGTTAAAAATTAAATCATCCCTATACAGTTCGAAAAAATATTCCCTTCATTTCATCTAGGTATCTACCTGAACATTTTTTCTTAAACGCTTTCTACAAATATCCTTTCTTGTTCGGTTTCACTACCTGAAAGTCTAAATAATAGAATTTTAGAAATATTTCTATGGAACGATTTACCTTGAATAGAGTATAGTTCAATTTCTCGTTTTGGCATTGGACTTCGACTATAAAAATAAACGTTGTCGAATGTTTATAACAATCATGCATACAATTCTTATTTTTATTAAAATAACAAAACTGGTACTTACATTCTAGGTATGTTATCTCGGTAGGTGAATTCCTGTAATGAAAAAAAATATATTTACTTAATAAATAATGGAATATATAATAAAATCCAACATTTTATTTAATAAAACAATAATGGGTAATAAACAACAAACCGTAAAATAACAATAATGCTGTAAATGTCTATATTATTTAACAATAATAATGTAGGTACTTTGTTTAGAGACAATCTTATAGATTAGATATTCTTTTAAGAAATTATTCAGGAAAAACCATTTTATATAAAATCTGATAGGAAGATTTCTTCATAAAATATTAAGTATCATATTATTGAAGATTTATGCTCGTTTGCATTTTCTTTTTTATAAAAGCGTGTTTGGGATAATCGTGTGAAAATGAGAAAGGAAAATTGTGCGTTTTAAAGTGTACCTATAATTCATTTTGGAGAAAATATGATTCTGGTGGAATATTGGTGAGTACATTTTAAGTTTGCAATAAAAAGGTCGGATAGGGCACCGCGAGTTAAATTGAATACACTAAATTAAAAGCTCCATCTTCTTAATTATGGTATAAGCACTTGAAATTTTTCTCTTAAAAGCGATGATCTGGCATTTCGTGTGTTCGACTGCCTTCTATATATTCACAAAAAAACCTAGTCACCGTGATTCTGGATTATCATCGAAGAATGCCGTGAAGAATTCCAGTCTACAAAGAAGTTGTCGAGGTCGACAAGGCGTTCTAGCCGTCGCATACACAGAGATATCCCGCGCTACGTCTTTTGGTAAAAAACCGAGCATCGAGTCGTTTGTTTGCGAAAAAAAGACGAATGGCGGTTTTCTGGGAACTCGGACTAAAGAATTTTTCGATAATTAATCGGAATTAGGAATGTACTTTTACTTGATTGGAGGCTAAAGACTTTGCGCTCTTCGTGACGGTTATGGTCTTCTTTTAATTCAAGCACGAAGGAAAGTAAACGACGCAAGAGGAAAAAATTATCATTGCAATTCTTTAAATTCAAGCTACAGATTTTTAAGAGGAATAATCTTATAAGGCACTTCGGAAATTGTCGTGGTAACCAAACATTGGAACATTTTTTCATAAATCTTATATTCATTAATTGCGAGCCTTCTTTGGTGAGGACTATTTTAAAGAAAATCGCAGCTTTTTAAAACTCATCCACTAACAACAAATAAATTGCCCATAAGTTTCTTTAAAACGATTCAAGAGTCTTGCAGCTAATCTAACTTTTTGTTATAAACAAAATTTGTTTCCTCTAGTCTATCCTACTAAATTTGCTATGGCAAGTGCCTCATTTAAATTTTTTGTTGGAAGTTTTGTTAAAATTCCAAAGAGCTTGTCAATTTTTTCTTCTAGGACACTGTAGAGATAATTTTGGCAACCAAATGATGGTATATTTTTCAAAATTTACCATTTTAAGTATTTTTTTATAACTATGACCACTCTTGCCTTAAAAAATATTGGAAAGAAATCTGTTAACAAATATTGAAAATTAGGTACTCCCATTATCTTGAAACCTACTAGTACTGATTCAAGATTTAGCCTCTGTGTTCATCATTATATTCCTTTAAAGTTCTTCATTTAGTTGTACAACCATGTACCCTCTTCATTCTAAAATATTACTTATAGTAATAGTAATAACTTTGCTATGGCAAGTGCCTCATTTAAATTTTTTTTGTTGGAAGTTTTGTTAAAATTCTAAAGAGCTTATCAATTTTTTCTTCTAGGACACTGTTGAGATAATTTTGGCAACCAAATGGTGGCATATTTCTCAAAATCTACCATTTTAAGTATTTTTTATAACTACGACCACTCTTGCTTTAAAAAATATTGGAAAGAAATCTGTTAACAAATATTGAAAATTAGGTACTCCCATTATCTTGAAACCTACTAATACTGATTCAAGATTTAGCCTCTGTGTTCATCAAATTTTACAGAAACTTAAGCCTTTCTTGTGTAGGTACACATTTTTTGTAATTATTTTCATATAACTGCCACAAATTAATAACTATTACCTCTTCTAAAAAGTTAATTTACTATACTTTTTGGCGATGATTTAGGCAAAGATTATGGTATTCAGATTGAAGTTTAACCATCTGTTGTAGGCTCATTTGTTTTATTTTTAATGTATATTTACTGACAGTTTTATAAAAATAATTCTTATGATAGATTTGAGTATATAATTTGTGGAAAATAAGTATAAATTTAAAATTAAGGCGTTTTTCTGACTTCCCCTACAATTTAGCTAATTTTATTGCTATTTGGTTTTATGAGAACCAAAAATATTTAATTCCTACTTCTTTTTATTTCTTATCTTCAACCCTATGTTTATGATTACCCAAAGATAATTACAGTTTGTTTTAAGTTATCAAGGATTTAAATAAAAATACAAAACACATTGGAAATAAATGTTTAATCATGAAATTAAAACTACCAAAATGAAAAAATACAAATTTTTAATCTTGAACATGGTTTTCTGATGTATCTCTTCAAATTTATGCTTTTACTGACCAATAATACATTCAAGTTTAGTTCAAGAAAGCTGTATACTTCTTTTAATTAATTATAAATATCTTCTGACTATTAATTCTACAGCAAGTTTACCAAAAACTGAAATATCCTGCCAAATCATCATTACAGTCTTAAAATCTTTTAAGATTGTGACTAAGAGCCATGACTTTTTTCCTATTTGTTCATAAATTTTCAATATTTGCATTCTCTTTTACATTTGCCATCCAATCTAGGCGAAGAGATTCCATTTTCCAAGTTTGATAAAAAATGTTGGGGTCTTTTAACAATGGAAATGTAGCTAAAATATACTGTAAGGATAAAATAAAAGTCTTATTAGATCTGTAAGGTACAGTAAAATAAATCATGAACTGACCCTATCCATGTGGATCATTTATTTGCATCTTATTTTGTTTAGATTCGAGTTTGTTTTCGTAGCATTGGCATTTTTGATATCTGTTTTGTAAAATGAGTCCTTACGGTTTTAAATTGACATTCTACAAAACTCCTTGTTTACGATCAAAACATAACCATTAATTAACTTATTAAAATAAATGTTATGTTCTACATAAAAATTAATATTTTATTCGACCATAACATTTTGATTTATTAAACTAAATTTTATATTCGGAATGTCTAGATCGCTACATAGTTGCGATTGAATTTCGCATATTTTTTAAATTTATTCCGGTAATAAAACAGTTTTATATCAATTTTGTTTAAAAATATTTTCAAAAAAATTCTCTTAAACAGTTTAACATTATCATTTTGTTCCCTTTGGGTAGTTTTAAGTTAACAAAAGCAGTAAAATAAGTCGGGAATGATGTTCTAGTGCCGTTTTCTTCGAAAGTGTAGCATTCCGAATCCAGAAGTGAAATCGGAAGCGGAAAACAAGCGGAAAAGTCGTGTAAAATGCGGGAAAACTCTCGCGCCGTCGGACCCCATTCCTAATGGAGCCGAATCTGGCGATAGGGCCTTAAAACGAAATTTGTTCGACGGAAACTTAATCGAGATTTGAATACGGAGGTTTTTTATTGGGCTATTTGATAATGTTTTTTGCGTGTAAATGTAAGAAATTATTTAAATTTTAAAAATTAAATCCATGTAGTTAACAATAAAATATTCCTTTTTTTATGTTTATGTTATTTTTTTGCCGTCCAAATAGATAACGTAATGACTTAAATTTTTAATGAAATCATTTGCTAAAACGATAAATTTACCGCGTTACAAGCATAATTGTAAAAAAAACGTACCTATCGCTGTAAAAATATAATAGTATTTTTTTATTTACAATAATAACAAGAAGAATAAAATCCATCAGAGACTAAAACAGTGTTCATTATGATTAACAATTAAATTTTTTTTATTCTACAAAACTCAAAAACTTGTCGTTTTTAAAAAGGCTTGATTATAGTTTGAAAAAAAAATGTTCGTAACCTGTTCGCATGTTACGCATAAATTAATAAATTATCAATAATCAAATCCTTAATAATTTAAATTAACTTGTTTACTTCACTATGATTAAATCCGTTAAAAAACGTACAAATACGACTGTCATATGGTTGGTTTTTATAAACCCTAGAATCCTTAATTAATTTACGCCGCTTTCAACGTTATGCCATAATTATACATAGTTAGATTTAATTTTTAATAACGATTTGTTATTCTATTTTAATAATTTTCTAATTGTTTATATTCTGTAAACTTAATTCTTTTATATCTGAACACATATCTGTAAAGTATGTAAGCAAAAATCTGTAAAAATTAACATCGCAAACTCTATACCTTACAGATTCTGTTGCTAATAGGAAACTTTCAGCATTTCAGCATAAATAAAAAGAAAAATGATAAAAGTATGTCTAGTATTAACTTATAAAAGGTTTGGAAAGTTTTTTATGTATAAATGGATCCACTCCTAGTCCAAAACATTTTTTTATTTCTTGTTTAATCAAATTTTTCAGAAAATATTGACAGTTTTTGTTGCAATCATGCTGGACTTTCAAATTATCGTCAATTGAAGTACAGAAAATATGATAAAAAAAATCCAAAAGTAACCTAACTAGGATAAAATGTAAAAAACAGTTGTAATTTTTCATTTTTTCTTTTTCCTTAGACAGGGATTTAAATATTCTTTCTTTTTTATCCATTCTTTCATGTTTATATTTGGCCTTTCACTTCTTCTGTTTTTTTTTCCATTTTCGCGAGGACTACTTTGATTCCTTCTTTTCTTATACCTTATTCTTCTTTATCTGAATCTGTTCATAACAAAATGTGGATCAATTCATCAATATCTAGATTTGGAAGGTTTTCTACCTCAAAACTTATGATTGAAGATTTGTTACACTTCAATAAATATTAACCAAATACCAATGATCATTCTTCAATCGTGCATTTTTTAAGGAAATCAAAAAAATTGTGAATTTCTTTTAATTTATATGGTAAAACAGTTTAATCGTATAAAAGTACTGGTTAATGTAATTAATTTGTTTAATAGCATAAAGAATCCATTGATACATTAATTACAGTAATTAGCTAATTAAATTGTATTGGATATGACGCAATAAAAAAGTTTTTCCATCAAATGTAAAATGCTGGTAGTTTTTTCAATACTAGTCTAATGTTTATTGCTTAAAAAGTCAGTCATTTATAATATTTTTTTTATATTTTGCACTTATATACCCATTTGCGTATCGTAATCTAACTTTTACGCACGCAAATTTTTGTTTTAAATGGTTGGCGACAAGAGTGAAGTATCTAATGACAAGACTATTGACAATGACATTTGTGGCTAATAGCAATTTATTAATTTTATATTGTTCTTTAAGAAAGTATTTGTGAATATGAATATCATATTTTACTTATATAATATTTTATTATTGGTGTATTAGTCATTTTAAAATATTTGAAAACATTAACATTTCATAATTTAAATGTCAAAACTGTCAAATGTTATAAACTGCACAGTGCTACCGACATACTTTTTAAAATCAAAATTTTCGTAATTACATAAAAATAATAAATTAATTTAAAAATGATAAAATGGCAAAATATAAAAAATATTATAAACAACTTATTTCATATGGCTGTTGTGACACTCGTTCTTTAAAAAACTCAATCTTCGATCTGCCCTTTTGCAATATAATTTTAAATTCCTCCTACCTACAATAATAGTCCGGTAAAGGGTAAGTTAAAAATATTTCCAGGTTTTTATTATGATTTATTTTGTTTTTTTAATTATAGGTATTTATAATTTAAAAATGTTAAACCAAACTCTTGCTGCAACTTTTATGTTTCAGAAGCATAAACATTATTATTATTAATATTATTGCTTACAAAACAAAGTTTATAGCTAGGGTTTAAAGAACCTAGTGACTTTCAAAATTAAATGACAAGTAAATTTGTAATTTGTTTTGTCATTTATTCCTCTTAAAAAATAAAAATTATAAAGCTCGACTGTCTATAGCTATATGTAAGTCTCACTTAAGGAAATCCATGAGGGAAAAATGATTCTTTCCTTAAGAGGTTTGGGTTTCTCACTTATCCACGTATGGCTATATATAAATAAATATTTTGTTTAGCTAAATAACAGTGGAAGAGAATATTTCAAGCCGATTTTTTCACTTTTGACTTTGTCTTGAATCCCCTGTTCTTTTAATTTGTTTACCATATTTGCTACGTCTGTTTAAACTCTATCTTATGATAGGATCAATATAAATTTCCACTGCTATTATTTCTTATTTTATCCAAAATGGGTTTCTATATATTAAATAATACATATAAGTACTGATGTGTAAAGTTCCTGATACTTTCACCATCTTTCCTTTGGGATTTTATCGTGTCTAAAATCAAAATTCAAATTGGCCGCACTAAAAATGAGTTTACAACTGAACGAACGGCTTAAAAGACGTTTGGAAAATCATTTGTTGGGTAGTGAAAATAAAAAAGGAAGGCCATATAACACACTCACATATTGTGTTTAAGTAGAAGGCATGAAATTTTATGACTGCGAGCATCTCACTCCAACAAGGTTTTTTGATTTAAAGGCACTTAAACTGGAAATAACGTTTATCTATTTGCTGATATTACTGTGCTTTTATTTCGATATTTATTGAAAAAGTATGTCAACAATAACAAATTTTAACAGGACCATTAACATAATATGCTAAAATAAAGTTATCAACACATATTTTAGCAATTAAAACATTTTAAAGAGGATACAATATTGTTAAAACTCATGTAGAAGCCAGAACGAATATAAAAATAGGTATATTTTGTTCCAAATTTCTTTTTCCATCCGAATCTCTGTTTCCTACAAGTAATATTGAACAAGGAGTTGAACAACATTAGTATTTTCCTCCATCTTGTCTTAGGACTTTCTCTAGGTAATGTCTTTTGTATTATTTTTTCTTCATTCTTCTATTCTTCGTAGATTTTTTTATATAGGAACAATTAATATTTTTTTTGACTTTGAGTTTTATTACTACTATTAATATTTTTGCCAGTGATTTTTTTCTATCATACTTTATTATATAATAATATGGAAAGCCAAGAAATTGATTGTGTTAACCTCTAATTTTTGGAAGTTCATCTTACTAAGAACAATAAATAACTGCACATAATTCGAATAAATAGTGGAAGTTTAGTTTAACTGTGCAGTTATTTATTGTTCTTGGAAAGCCAAGAAATATGTACATATCCCTATCGTCCATATATTTATACAATTCAGAAGGTATTTGATTGGAAGCCAGATTTTTTGGCATTTTTAAATATCTTATTGTCTCTTAAATATCTTGTTTATTTATATAAATAATTTTTTTAGCTGTCTTCTATTTTTTAGTCAAAGTATATCCACAAATTTATAACTTTTGAAGTAGCAATTTATAAAAAAACATTTTGTAGTTTTGCTTATTCAATTTAAATTTTAGTTGTTTGTGATGTCTTCTGAAGAGTTTGTATCTCTGATGGGTTCAATTTACTAATAAATTTGCACACTTGACTTTCTGTTTCTAAAATACAAATCTGAGTACCTACTCTATTATTAATGATTTAATTTTGCAGTAAGATTCTTACTAAAGTCATTTCTGTAATTGATCTTTGGTAAAATTAAAAATTATAAAAGATTATCTCAGTTTAGATTCAGGTTATCTATATCGTATGGATTCAAATTAACGCGATATTGTTTAACTCTTGATAAAAATTTACAAAATTATTGATTATTTTATTAAATATTATATTGGCGATGTGTACTGATGAAGAAACGATTTTGTAGTTCTTTCATCAACACACTGGAAACTTAATTTATTAAATAAAAAGGCCGAGTTTGCTACAAAATATCGGCCGAAGTTTGGATTAAAAGTTTGGGAGTTTTTGTCGGATGGAGCAGGTCCATAAAAAGGAAATTTTTATTGATAAACCGCGTGAAAAGTTTCGGAAAGTCAGGAAAGTTATTTCGCTCACGGAGAGCGACCCCATTTTATTGCACTTTAATAAAATATTATCGACATCCTGAAGGATCACAAAATAATAATTGAATCTTTACAAGTGAATTCATCTTATACGTGCGTAGAAAAATTAACAGCCGGTGTTATATTTGACAAAACATTTTTTTTAATTCCGGCAAATTTAAAATAAACGAATTTCGAATTGTTATTAAAGTACTCGTGAGTGAAATGCAAAGTTAAGAAAATCGGACATGCGGTTTATTTTGAAATAAACACATTTTTACGTTCCGCGTGTTTGATGTGTGTATATGTCTCGCCAAGTGTGAATCCATTTGATCTTACAACAAAATGCGAGCACTCTAATGTTACTCTTATTAACCATAAACATTAAAAGTTTTTTTTACTGCGCCAAGTTAGTTTCAATTAATCTTCTTTTTGGGATTTCGCATCATCAAATTAGCTATCCCAAAAGCGAAGAAACATTTGGCAAAGAACGTTATTTCCTCAATTTTTATTTTGGCCCAAATTTCATTTGAGAATAATTTTATTTTTTTATTTTTCACACTTAATTGGCGGGGCATTACTAAAATTAATACTCTCAATTATCAGACTATAAATTTTGTTTCAAGATGAGTCTAAAAATAAAACAATAAATTTAAAAATCAAACCATAGCGTTAATAAACTCAACAAAATTTTCATTTTATGTTGTTCTTTTCAACCACAACAAATCAACATTATAGTTTGGCAAAAAACATTCCTGGCAAAATAGATATTATGTAGTACTTGTAGAAAAACATGATATTTTAACTAAATATAGCTTAAAAACAATTTCTTAATATAAATTTAACTTTATTATTCTCTTTTCATTTTTTTGGGAAATGATAGGAAATGAATTAAAAATTACATTAAAAATCAAAAAATAATAGGCATAAATAAGGAATATAGCAATTATTCTAGAAAGATCAAATAATTTAAACAATAAATTTAACATTTTAGTATCTGGTATTGCCACCTCTGGCTCCAATAACATCTCTCATTTTCCGTGGAAGGCTTCTTATCAGGTCACTTATGTAATCCAAAAACAAATTTTCACATTCTTCTATTAAAACATTTTCCAGTTCATTTTGGTTGTCTTTGGGCTCTTATTTTCGAGAAAAATTTAAAATCTCAGAACTTTGACTGTATCAAATTAATTAATTCTTTGCACAAAGTATTTCTCAAATATCATTTTTAGAATGTATCTCCAAACTAAGATAACAAGTTGACAAGGTATTCAAAGAAATTTCTGACAACTAAAGAACTATTTCAAATGTAGTAAATCATCCATAGCTCAAATGTGACTAAGAAGTAGAAATTTAATGTCCAAGTCAATGTCACAAAGTTTTATTAAGTGTAAGTAATATGTAAAGTTGTTAATAGCTACTAGTTTCGGCTTTTTTGAGAAGCCATCATCAGACTGAAATGTATATATGATACAATTTGTATATCCAAGCAGATTACATTTTTAAGGGTTAAGCTTGTGGGTAAGAGAAATGTGAGATATGTGACATTGACTTGGACATTTAATTTCTATAGAATTATTTAATTCACAATCCAATCAAAGCTCAAACTCCGTAGATGCTTACATTCTTATAAACAACTGCAAGACTTTGTACTAAGGTTTCACAGGACATTTTTCCTAGATCTGGAAGTCTTGTCTACAATTAAGAATAATATGAAACCTAGGATGGTGGAGAATATTCTATTTTCAAAAACTTAAGCGACAAAAAAAGGTGCTAACATATTATGACACTTTAAAGAGAATAACCAAATCAACTGACTGAGCTTGAAAAATTTTGAAGTTGAGTTAATTTTTTGGGTTCAAGCAGCCTGAACATTTTGCTGTAAGATATCAATTTTAAAAACGGGTTGTCTGGTTGACTATTAAGCTATAAATTATGTTTTAACTTGGATTAAATAAAATACTTACCTCGATTAATGGCAATAAAATACAGTAGTATCAGTATGGGAATATTTCCATTTGTATTGGTATTATATTATGTTTTTGTGGTTTTAATATTATCAAAGAAACTTCTATTTGGCAATGGACTAGATCATTGATTAGATATCTGGATAAATATCATCAGATCTGTAATATTTTTTTGTGAGATATGGATTGTATTAATCTTTTTATAAATTGCGTTGTGTTATAATTGGATTCGGTATGATCTAATAATAAAAATAAATAGTTTTAAATCGAAACCTCATTTTATTTTTTCTTGATTTTCATTAGAAAAAAAACTATTAAATTCATCAACATCAAAATATAATTGTTTTAAAGTACACTTTTTTTAATCTAAATTCACAATTATGCATTGTTTGTTTTTATTCTAATTAATTATTTAAAGCTTTGTAAACAGTTTTACTGTTAAAAATAGGACAATAGTATTTACCTAGTGAAATAATAATAACCAATTAGAATTATTATTGTTATTTATGTCATACTTGACGCGTCCTAACGAAACTCAATGAATATAAATAACTTTTTATGATTTCTAACGCCGCTTTCTTTTCTTGACAGAGGTGTGAAATTTTACAGTTTTTAATATTGTGTTTTTTAAGTATAAGCAGTTGATTATCAAAGTATTATAAACACAACAATAAAAAATATATTTAGCAACTTCAGTTTACTATACAAGAATAGCTTAAAGTATATCTTTTTAAAAAAATATTTACTTATATTTTCCTATCAACTAACTTCAAGTTGATGTGTCCCCCTATACAGTAGTTTTTAGAATTTCTCTATTGTCATCGAATATTCTAGTAAATAATAAAACCTTCCAGAAAACTTCAGAGACATAGACGATAGAGTATAGACCAACTCACAGAGAAAGATGAATCTCAGCTAATTATTATAAAGCTGATAATTTACTTGCTTGTTTTTGATTGATTCAAATTATTAAAATATATTTTGCTTTTAGCATTCGTCCTGCAATTTAGAAAATTTCTTCCAATTTGTTCTGTTGTCAGTACCCAACTCAAGCCCCAACTTTATTATTTTAACTTTGAATAATAATAATAATAAGCTACCTTCAAAACTTTTGACAGAGCACCCAAACAAATTTAATTTTATAAATTGGATAATTTGGGCATGCATTTGGACTAAAAGTTCTTGTTATGACCATGCATTTGGTTGTGTTTGTTCCAGCTGTAGGAGATTTGGTTAATCAATTGGTACCAATTATAGGCGAAATCGTCTGATTCTCAGTTGATACAGCTGATGAATATAGTCGATGGTAAAAGCATAATCTAAAAATCAATTTTAACACTCGGAAAAATCACAAAAGAAAAATAATTGATAATTCTACCTATTCTCACAAAGACAGCTTCTTGCTATTTGTTATCAAATTATGGAGGGTAGAAGGAAGAAAAATCAACGCAATGTGTTAAAAAGTGTCCATCGAAAGGGGACAAATTGGTGGAGCCACAGTAGCAAGAGTATGTGTCACAGGACGGTACAAATAGTAGAGAAGAAGAAATTGTCCTGTGATCGGCTAGGTCAAAATGAATTGTTAGAGTAAGAAACCAAATTAAATTACATTAGACTACGTAAATAGTTGAGATTTCAAAGACTGCATAATTTTTGACTACAAAAGTCATGAAAAATATTTAATTTTTTAATCCAGCTCACTCTATAACCTGACTTTACGTTGTCTTTCTACCCTTCTGCTAGTCTCGCGCCATCTACTATTTGCTACTATTTCGACACTGTTCCTATACAAGTTGGTCGTCCTTTCTTCTACAGTCGACAGAAGCAAACATGGTCCGCGGAAAATATGCCAACTAATTTCAAGGTTATCACAATCAGCCAATCACGAGCCAATGTTAACGATAATATCAATTTTAGTGGCTGCATAAGTGAGATGAAAATACAACTACAGCGACAAGGACACACCCACCCAGGGTTCATGTTTGCTTCTGTCAACTGTACCTTCCATAGCTTAACAGCTTTCATTGTTACTAAAGTTGACTAAAGAACTTTAGTCAACTGGCCAAAAATACAATTCTTTAAAACGACTGTGTTTATTACAAACAAAAGAACAGCAAAAATAGAAAGAAAAGAAAGAAAGCTACCAACTTCAGTAACTGTGCTGCAGATCACGGTATATGATTTGACAAATCAAAAAGGGGAGCAAAGTTAGCTTGATAGGCTGTAGGCTCAATAAGAACAGAGAAAAATGTACCTATGCAGGTTCTGTCAAGAAGTTGAGGAATTCATGTCTTGTTCCTAAATGTTATTTAGATATTGTGTGAAGTGTGATTATGGAAACAAGTATTACGCTTATGTTGAGCGAAAAAGGCAAAATTTTACGTGTAAGCAATTATCGTTGGCAAAATACAGTCCAAAGTCTACTTCATTAAAAGCTTAACTTTTATCTAAATTTAATCGGCGGATTAACCTGATATTTTAAAAATTATAATCCATAATACCTATTTTTGTTGTTGATAAGTTACTACCTATTCTCACTTATCTAATCTATAAAGGTATAAAATTATACAAGTTAAGAGGAAAATTTTTCAAGAGACTTCCCAGAAATAAATATTTTAAGAATCGTATTTTTTTTTTAAATAAAGTTTGTTGTAGTTTGAAATATTCGGAGCTGTCAAAAAATACATTATCCGTGCTACATTTAGTTAGTCCTTCTAGTAATTTTGATTAATCGAACACTTTTTGTCTTTATATTTATTGGCGTATCTAAATGGTAAAATGTGTAAAGCGGAAAATTATTTTTGGAAACTATTCAAATGAAATTACGTGCGTCATCAGTTTATCATTATATAATACCATTTTTTTGGGGTTTATTCCATTATTTTGGTAATTTTGCACAAAAAAATATAAAATGAAATTTGTAATTTTAAAAAATAAACATATTAATATCTACATAATATTTCCTCGGATATATCTTTTATTACAGAAATTAACACGCAGAACAAAACTTGAGTTTCTCTACAAAAAGAGTTTTTATTTATACAAAACTGGATATACAATTATAAAATAATCTTACCTACAAAAAGAAAAATAACATTTAATGTTCATACAATGCAATTTGACGAGAACTGTCTTTTTGATAATTACATTGAAAATGTCAAATTTAAGGATACTAAAGAAATATATTTTCTTTACATCTATTTATCAAAAATGCTATTAAAGTGATGATACAGATGCTGGTGATAGAATCCTGTGTGCTCGAGGTGCCTCCTGATGTTTAAACAAATTACAGCTTTATTATTTTTACACTTTTGTAATTTTTAGGTGTAACTTTTAAATTAGGCCATCAGTGATCAAAATTCCAGTCATGGATGTTCTTCAAAAAAACGTAATTATAAACTATTTTTTAAGTAAAACATTGTTTAGTGCATCCCAACTAGATTAGAATTTAGTAGAATTTAGTAATGTAGTATTTTTTTCGTAGTAAAAATTTTTGAAAAATGGTTACTTAATTTCGTTTTTTTTTAATATTGGCAATATCAAGAAATTTTTTAAATTGTGTTAAAAACGTTTACGAAAATCTGTTAATGGTATTCAAATTAATACACACACAAAAAAACGTTAGAATTTTTCGGGTCTCATTATCAGATTACAAAAAAATATATTCCTAATGTATTAAAAGTAGAATAAATGAAATTTTTATGTTAATACGTTATTTACATGAATGAATATATAATTTAATAATGATATGATGAAGAATGACATTTCTTAGCTGTTACATCAGAATACGATTAGACAAATGTTACGAAATTTAATTTGTACGATTTAATTACTAGATAAAAAAATATTGATGAATATTTTTACCGTTAAATATTTTGTTTAATTTTAATTATTAATAATAATAAAAGCTTCTTTTCATAATCTACAACAATATTAAATGTAATTCCAAACATGCTTTTTAACTTTACAATTAATTAACTAGGATTCGTCAGTATAAAGGTTTTATAATTATAAAATTGTCATTAGCAGTAATCATTACGTGACTGTCTTATTCAATCAAAACAAAGTTATTAAAAATTATAGGTGAATACAAAAAATACAAATCATACATCATTTTTTAATTTTATCTAGCAGAATCTGGAATACAAAAAATGTCAAAAAATGTACAAGTTCATTAATAAAGAATGCAAGATTTGCTAAAGCTGTTGTTAATATTTAATTTACATTTCTTCTTCTTTTCATACAAGATCATTATTGATGTTATATTTAATAACAAAACTAAAAAGAAATAAAAGATCTTTGCATCTATAGTCAGACTAGTACTATTGCACATGACTTGGAACAGCTGTCATGTATATAAACCGATATAAACAAGTAAATTTTTTAAATAAATTGTTGAAAAATCTGATATTCTAAGAAGAATAAACAACTAGATTGTTTCCTGATTTTAGAAATAGGTTAATAAAAGAATTTGACCATTTTTAATTAAAGATTATTACAAAGATTAAATATTTCAAACTTTAAGAAATATGCATAATAAGACTTCCAAATTGTCAGTATAAGTTTAAACATTGAAAGTTAATGATTATTGATATAAAATATTAAATCCGTAGTGCATTTTCCACTCGATTTTCCAGGCTGAAAATTAAATTGTTTAGATGTTTCTAATTATAAGTAGAGCAATAGGTCTTTAATTGCAAGTATTATTTTTGTTGCCACCATTATGGAGGGCAATAATAATGGATGTCTTAAGACAATTCGGAAAGATACCATTCTCAAAGAAGTTGTAAAAATCCAAGATGCACATCATAAATGTAAAAGGACCTGATTGAGGTAATTTTGTATCTCAGAGAGGGATTGTAGAGGATTACAGCTTACACTTCTTGTTCATTTTAGTCTTTGTATTTCATTGGAAGTGTTCACTTGTGTCACGGCGTGCAATGATTTTATAACATTTATTTGTTATTACAGACATTAATAGCAAATATTTTATACCCCCACGTACAGAATATGTGGCGTCCGTGGATAAAAAGTAATAGTGCTTCTTCCAGTGGTTCGTTAAAGAAGAATCACTTATCTTGTGACGCGACAATCATTATAAAAAATGTGTATAGTTCCTTACTTCAGCAAGGATATAAAGCGGGTGCTGCAGCAAGAGTAATTTGACAAAGGTGCCTCTTACTTCAGTTAGACGAATTGTTGAAAATTACATGGAATCAAGAAAAAAGCGTAAAGATTCCGGTGTCACAAAAAGTCTAGACGACTGGGAAAAATGACAATCAAGCTAGCACCCCCACACTGACTAAATTAAAAAAAAAGTAGCCCATAATTAAGTGCTAATTAAAGGCTAATTTGTACCACAAAAATTAAAATTTGTACCACCACGATAATCGAGAAAAATCGCCTTGAAAATGGGGGGTGCTAGGTTGATATCAAGGCAGCACCCCCACTTTGATAGAATTCCAATTTAATTACATCAAAATAAAGGGCATATTAAAGGCTAATTTGTACCACAAAAAGTTAATCCATATTATTATTATTTATAATGTCAAAAAATAAAATCGAACGCTGTAAATATCGCTGCTCTATAATTTTAGCACCCCCACTTTTGTCTATTCAAAAAGTGAACACACAATAATATAAAACTAATAATAATATAAAACTAATTAAAGGCAAATTTGTACCACACAAGAAATTTTTATACTTTTCAATATAAAACCGCCAATTGAATTTAACTCATTACGGTCGTATTAAATGGTGGCGGATGGGCTTATATTTGTCAATATACTAAAGTTAAAAATAGTGTTTTCCGTCACGGTCCCTTTTTAAAAATACTTACGTCCACATTTTCTCTTTATTATAAATATCGATTGTTTATAACATCGGAGAAGTTGGAGTGGCAGTGCGTACATCTATATGGTTTCTATTATATGGTATGACTAAATTAAAAAAAAAGTAGCCCATAATTAAGAGCTAATTAAAGGCTAATTTGTACCACAAAAATTAAAATTTGTACCACCGCGATAATCGAGAAAAATCGCCTTGAAAATGGGGGTGCTAGGTTGAGGTCAAGGCAGCCCGCCACTTTCATCGAATTCCAATTTAATTACATCAAAATAAAGGGCATATTAAAGGCTAATTTGTACCACAAAAAGTTAATCCATATTATTATTTATAATGTCAAAAAATAAAATCGAACGCTGTAAATATCGCTGCTCTATAATTTTAGCACCCCCACTTTCGACTATTCAAAAAGTGAACACACAATATTATAAAACTAATTAAAGGCAAATTTGTACCACACAAGAAATTTTTATACTTTTCAATATAAAGCCGCCAATTGAATTTAACTTTTTGCGGTCGTATTGAATGGTGGCGGATGCGCTTAAATCTTTTATTTTTGTCAATATTCTAAAACAAATTAAACCTATGGTTTCTAATATATGGTACTATTTGATGATTCTATTATGGTGCACATTGCACAATTGCTTTCCTGCCAATAGGCCATCTCTGTACTACTGTAATGATTTACAATCCCTAAATCGATAGAAATTCTCAATAACAAGTAAACACTTGGCCAATTCGGGAAAAGTACTTATTCAGTGTCGAATGAACGGGATCTTATTTACCCGATAACCTATAACAACAATTTACAAATGTCCAGTTAAACAAGTGCTAGGTAGATGCTTTAATCGTAATCCTGTCTTTGAGAATAGTGTGTAATAAAATGAGTTCGGTTGGAAGGAAACATTTTTTACATTATGAACATATTGCTGCAGTCGTTTTACAAAATAAGGAATTACTAATTAATAATGGTAAATTAATAACGCGAGCAAATAAAGTGTGGGTGGAATTAGGTAAAATTTTGGACATGAAAAACACTGCCCTGTATGCATACATTTCTAATAATAAAAACAATATTAAAAGTGAAATTCTCGGCCTCGAAACGCATAAACCTATGGACAAATTTGAAGATGACGACGAGATAATAAACAATGATTTAGATTCAAGTGTAAACACCGCTTATGAATCAATTATAGAAGAAGAAATTTGTATTTACTAGTACTTAGTACTAGAGGTATTTCATCATGATTTTTAAAATATTTAGATCAGAGTCAATCAGAAAACACCTAACGAATAGAAAGTATTAAAAATTCGAAGAAAACAAATGGCAAACTCTAATAACAGAAAAATTAGACGAGAATGGTATGAAATGTGAGTTTCAGTTTTAAACTCACAAAATATATCCTACAGCAGATACTGCTACATTTCAAGGAAAATGTAAATGTGGTAATGCTTTGAGAGGGGAAATTTTGTCTATGAAAGGAGAAGTGTCATGTTTATATCCAAAATTGGTAATACTGAAATATCGAGTGAAATATGCGGCAAAAAGTATTTAAGAGGCGACAAATGATTGGAAGCTACCAACAAATCAAAGTGCCACATGTTTTAGAATTATGACAAAAATAAAAGATTTCAGCGCATCCGCCACCATTTAATACGACCGTAATGAGTTAAATTCAATTGGCGGTTTTATATTGAAAAGTATAAAAATTTCTTGTGTGGTACAAATTTGCCTTTAATTAGTTTTATATTATTGTGTGTTCACTTTTTGAATAGACAAAAGTGGGGGTGCTAAAATTATAGAGCAGCGATATTTACAGCGTTCGATTTTATTTTTTGACATTATAAATAATAATATGGATTAACTTTTTGTGGTACAAATTAGCCTTTAATATGCCCTTTATTTTGATGTAATTAAATTGGAATTCGATCAAAGTGGGGGTGCTGCCTTGATCTCAACCTAGCACCCCCCATTTTCAAGGCGATTTTTCTCGATTATCGCGGTGGTACAAATTTTAATTTTTGTGGTACAAATTAGCCTTTAATTAGCACTTAATTATGGGCTACTTTTTTTTTAATTTAGTCAGTGTGGGGGTGCTAGCTTGATTGTCATCTGGGAAAAAGATTTGATAAGGCGAAAAATTTACACTATGTACGATGAGCAGCGTGTCCCTACAAACAAAAGTATGAAACAGCTGCTCATCAATGACGAAACTCACATCAACTGTGGCCTCACTACTCTTTGGCGAGCTCTGTCTGCAATGGGCATTAGATAATTAATTTAGATGAGGATAGCGATAGCGACACTGAACTAAATATAGAATAGAATTGTAAAATTTAAATAAATTACTTATATATCACCTATATTATGCAAAATTCTTAAGTTCGACCCTGTAGCACATTTGCATCTTTTACCTGATGATTTTCTACACAATGTGATTAAATGGGGTAGTTTATTGCAGTTAATAAGCCAATACCATTTATTGTGAAAAATACTATAATTTAACTTGGCCTCGATATAGCGTTAGAGATCAGGTAAGGAACCAATCAATATATTAAGAAATACAGGATTATCATGGCCTCATTCTAGAAAAAGCTTAAAATTTAAACTAATCAAAATATTGGAAAAAAGAGTTTAAAACATGAATCCTCAATGCCCAAAATGAGAATTAACAGGTGGTTTTTTATTCTCAGGAATGATGGATATTTTGAAGAAGACTTTTTAAACCTTAATGATGGATTGAATTAGCTCCTGATCTAAGAAAAAAAACTATTAGAGGTTTTTCTAAATGCAGGTTAATAAGAAAGTGCTTCTCCACTGTAAGGTATCTTGAGGCAATATTATTGCTAATATTTACGAAATAATTGGCTGGGGCTTATTCCTTGAGCAATTTATTATAGACCAGATTTTTTGCAATTTTGATAACTTTACTGTTTTTGTTCCATTCTTAATAAGTGTACTTGTTTATTTTACCGATTTTTTTTCAATAAATATAAACTGAAAGACATAAAGAAACACAATTAAAATTCTAGTAAGTTTGTGACGAAATATTCAACAAAACCAATTAACTTGGCGCAAGTAACATTCTCCTGCGGTAGTCGATATCTGATAACTAATATTTATTGGCTCTCAAATTATCGGTAATTGATTTAGTCTTGATTGTTACGTAAACGGATTAAAAGGTACTAAAACAAATTACAAAAACATTAAAGTTAAAACAGTGTAACCAGCCAATCTGATACGCCTTCCCATATATACATAAACTACTCGGGTACGCTCTGAATAAAGAATGCCCTAATGAGTTTTTACTTTCCGTAAGGTACTTAAATTTCATATAATTGAGGAATATGTTTTTTTTTTTTGGATATTAATATGCAAATTCTTTTCTTAATGACTAACAGATAAATTTTACCGTTAATTGCGGATGATTTACATATATGTTAATACTATCACGATATTTCAAATGTCCTTAAAGTATTTTCGCGTCCATTTAAAAAAACTATAATTATGAGGTTTCTAATTTGGAATATATAATTAAGAGAATATGCGTGAAACTGCTCGAGGCAGCGTTTGAAATTTATCTTGGTATTGCCGTATCATTCAGTTCGTATATGAAAAATTTAAATGTTTTTTTTATATGTGTATATTTTTTTGCAGTATGACGATGGTATCCATCCGGGATACATGGACGGCGCGACAGGCGGGATGTACGAACCACACGTTGCCCATCGACCTAGTTTACCAGGTCTTCATCACTCCCCCCATTTGAATCACGCTATGCACCCTTATCACTCGAACCATGTTAACCCCACGGCGAATCACGTGATGGGCGGAGCCGTACCTGACGTCGGGAAGAGAGACAAGGACGCTATCTACGGGTAAGTCACTCTACTGCTTTCTTAACACCACCAACTTCATCATTATCAACGAGGAATGTCTTCAAAAAAGTGTAGCTATGTAAAGCTGTAGGTAAAAAATATAACCTTAGCAAAACTAGGCGACCTGGGGAAGTTGTAATCGAGGGGGTAATCACTGGGGTAAAATTTGTGACAAGAATGCGAAAAGTATGGGATTTCGAGTGATTGCGAGAGAATTCCAGGGATTGCAAGCGACTTCGAAGGACCTCTTAAAATCCGTAATAAAAAACTCAAGGTCATATTTAAAAACCCAGGGTCGTATCTATTAAAAAAAGAGTTGATTATGGTTGCCACGAAACGAAACATCAGATTAGATTAAAAATCTAATAACATCAACTTGAAGAGCAGGAAAAGTAGCAATGAGAATGTGAAATTTGTATTGTCATATCATTCTGAATAGAGTCAGTAAAAAACAAAAACGAAATCGAAAAATATCAGTTTTTTTTTAAATATCTTTGGTACCAATCGTAATTTCTTATTTTTTAAAACATGACGTTGTAGGGTTTGCCAAGGCGCAACTTACTCCTGATTTAATCAGCTCTGTATTTTTTCTGGCTTATGAGATCCCTACAGTGTGCATCCTAATATGGGACACCCTATAGAGTACTCCATAAAGTTTTATTGACTGGTCGGGGATAATTTACAAGATCGTTATGGTCGGATTGGTCGGTGAGGGTGTATAAGACAGTTTTCGGAGAATAATATATTCAAGTTCATGTTTTTCATATTATAGCCTAAAACCGGAAGTGGTAAGATTTTTTGGAAATATTAAAATGCAGGAGGTGGGTGTTGCCACTGAAGGAAAAAATAGCTCGGCAGGCAGGTAACTGGACGACTATAGTACAGCTTTTAGGTTGTCTTGATTCTAGCTCTAATGATATAATAGAGGTTGGGTTGCCTAAATGACACTGATTTTTTTGACAGGAAAGAAATACATGTTTTAGGGCGCCAGTATAGGTATTTTATTTCAAAATGAAAACAAAAGAAAATAATATTTCTTTACAAAGGGCTAGAAAATACCAGTACCAAAGAAAAAGGGGCCCTTAACTTGGTTTCGCAAAGGAAGACAAAGGACTCCTTGTCCTTATATCATACACCACTCGGTCAAGGTGCTGATTTGTGTACTGATTACTGCTAACTAGCCAATTTTAATATTATTAAAGAAATAGCTTATTTTAGTATCTACTCCAAGGTAGTAACTGGGTATGTATGTATGAAGTTGGGGGTGATAAGTACACTGCGACCTATTAAAGGATCTACTGTGTTCCTCTCTTCTTGCCATGTGTCTGATGTTTCCTCAGATTAGTCCTATTTTCCTAAGAAAATGTAGAACATCGTCGGGCTTCAAATCAGGTGGATGCTCCTTATACAAGGCAGGACATTCCAAGAGTTTGTCTATTGAAGTTTCTTCCTCTTCCTCACAGAATCTGCACTTTATTTCATCTACTAACCCCAGTTTCTCCAAGTGACTCCTTAACCGACAACATCCAATTAATATTCCTGTTAAAATCCGAAGCCTTTTTTTACTAAGGTTCATGCAGCTAACAAATCTCGTCCGGTCGTAGTTTCCAAGAAGTATCTTAGTTTGTCTCATGGATTTTTCCTCTCTATTTCTACCGCTACTGCTGATTCCACAGGATGGTTCCGGTCCAAGATGTGGGGTTTCAGCTCCTTTTTTGCCAGTTTATCTGTTGTTTCGTTCCCTTCTATTCCTAAGTGTCCTGGGACCCATAGAAGGGTGACAGTGTTCTTCTGATCTAGTTCATTTAGCTTGCCTAGGCATTCCCAAACCATCTTCGAACTGATTATATTTGAGCTCAGTGCTTTGATGGCTGCTTGACTATTCGACATAATCACAATCTCTTTTCGGTGGCAGTTTCTTTCAATATAGAATTCTGCACTTCTTTCGATGGAGCGGATTTCTGCTTAATAGATTCTTAGATGTAACGTAACTGCCAAAAAGATTGTCAAAGATTACCCCAAAATTTAAAATTAAACATACCTTGACAGATTAAATCGTAAAGGAGCTCTTTCCATACTTTATACTAACCTTGTCTGTATATACGTATGCTCTTTTTAATATTTTTGTTACACAGATCTGATATTTAGTTAAACTATAATAACATAGTTAATAAAGTTACTTAACTCTGAGATTTCGAAAAAAACAGCAGATAAGCTAGAAATAAAACCAGTGTTGGTTAAAAATGTGTATATTTTATAACTGGAAGTTACAGTCTAAGATAATTTCAACGGAAATGATACGCTACTGTGTATTGACATCCCATTTGAACAAAAACATAAGCCCTGTTATCCATTTGGGGAATTTAGTATCTGGGTTGAGAGTAAATTAATATCTGAACCACAGATGGGGCCTTATTTAGCGGCACATGGGTCCTTTAGGTCACTTCCAGTTGGTGTGTATTTTGTTTTTTCGGGATATTTTTAAATTTTCTCAGACCTCCAGACGGGATTAGTCTGTTTTTTAAGTCGTCTCCGATTTGGAACAGGGTTTAAATGTATTTATATATCAAACATACTTAATTCAACTGTGACTTTTAATAAAGTGCCATTTTTTTTATTTTTTTCCAGTAAAAATATTTTTAATGCTTCAATTAAAAATGGAATTCTTGTATGTATGTTCGTTTTACGATGTTGCTTGTTATATCGACATTCTTTTTATATAAATGTCAACGTATCATTGAGTACAACTTAATTACGAGAAAATGAAGATGTAGGTAATGAACGCATCGATATCACCGAGACTTGTTTTTTGTTTTACTTGATTCATCCTAAAACCGAGTTAATTGATAATATACGATTGGTACGTAACGGATAAAATTATAAACTGATTTTTTAAAACGATTTAGCTAATATCCCCTAATTAGAAGTAATTTTCAAATTGTTCTCGTCATTTAGTTGCAATAAATAATCTATACTATTTTGATTGCTCGCTATAAACGTTTCGGCACCACCTAAGCCGCATTAATGCTTTAGGTTGTTGAGAATTTGCTCAAAAAACTGGATAATCAACAACTAAATAATCCTGATATACGAGGCATGTTTTTAAAATGCTGCAGTGTTGCAATTGCCCTTTAGCGCATGCCAGTAGTGTAGCTACATCAGTTGGGAAGCCACAGACTATGTTTGATCAAGTCTTCGTTTATTTACGTGATTTCAAAATGCCGCCGACTATAGAGGGCCCCACCGATTGTGTAATGCGTGCTGTGGTTCGTTTTCTTGGTGCTAAGGGCTTAAGAGCAACTGACATTACAGGCGATAAAATGTAGGTAGCCTACGTTATACCAGAACAAAACAGAAGTCAATGAAATGGCGGCATTCAACATCTCCTAGGAAAGTCTAATTCAAGCAAACAATTTCTGCCCAGAAAATCATGTTCACTATTAAAAAAAGATTTTTACACTGCTATACAATGTTTCTATATAATTTGTTAATAATTTTGATTATACTCATGGTTTTTCTGCCGTTTGACTATCATGAATGGTCTTTTTTGATACCGGGGTCACTGGTATTTTCTCTGGAGCTCATATCAGGGCTTCATTTAGAGTATTTGTCACCCTCGACTTTCATTCTCATACTATTTGTGGTATTTAATATTTCCATCCATGGAAACCTACTCAATGTTTTCCCATATATTTGAATAAAACATCAAATTTCTTAATTTGTTCTCCAATGAATCAGATCTCAATGAATCTATAATGTAAATTTTATTTTTCAAATAGAAAAATCTATTTTTAAAAAACAATTTTATTTAATTAAGTTAAATGTTTCAAATACAAAAGTCAGAATGAGAATGATTCGAATGAATCTTACAATTAAATTTATTAATGAATAAAGTTGATATAAAAGTCTTTACGTTGCAGTTTTGCAGGTGTCTCTTGATAACGGTGTGGATATAACTTGTATTATTTTTTTCTTACCTAATTTCTCTTAGTTTTAATTTTAATGTCACTTTTTCTTTATGTCACTGGTTTTACCATATACTCCATTTAATATTTAATATATAAGTTGGTTGGTTCGATCGATCATATGATCTAGTGAACATTACGTGTAACTAATTTTTAAGGTAGGTCTATTGTTAACCACATTGTAATCTGCATGTTTTTTACCTCTCACCTATGTTTTATCTAGCCTGATGATGGCCTGTTTATAGGTCGAAACTAGTCGCTGTTCCTGTAAACCGGTATATTTGTCATAAAAACCTGTGACACTGATTTTGGTACTTTCCTTTATTCAAATAAAGATTTGTTTGAAAAATTTACTTACTGTAAAAACATGCCTCGTACTTAATTTCTCATAAATGAATGGATTGTTATCAACTATTTATTATGAAACGAAAGAATCGTTAACAAAAAAAGTCACATGACTTTCTTAACCTTTTGCATCGTAAATTTTTTCAAAAGATTATTATACTACGTTTGGTTATATCCGCATAATAAAATGAAATTGCTTCGACATGCAGTTATCTTAATTCACTCTTATATATAAATTATATTATAAAATTTACTTTCCCGTTTTTTTAAGAGCTAAGTAGCAAACACAATTCATGAATTGCAAAGTAAACATTTATTTCCACATTTTGCATGCAAGTTAGAAAGATATTTAGTTTTTTTCTATTCCTACACTAGTTTCATGATACCTTCTCCCATACAATAATACTTCAAATTACTTTTCTTTCAATCCTTGATATTTTTCTACTGAACTATGTTTTTTATGTTGCCAAGAAAGCACACAAAGGTGTGGTATACTTGGTCTTCTGAATGGATTGTGATATTTTGATACAAACTCATCGATTTTAACATTATTTATATAATTTATAATAAAAATTTTGACAGATTTTACGTCAGTAGGTGACATTTACTAACAACTCGACGGTAAGTAATTCACTTACCGTCGAGTTAAAAAATCTCTTAATTTTAATTTATTTTTCTCTTCAAACACACGATCAAAGTTGAAAACTTGGAAATATCAATGCCATCATAAAGAAATGGACGAGGAAATGGATTTAATCATTGAATATTCTGCCCAGAGGCTTCCAAATTGTACCTTAAATTATTTACAATTAAATAAAAACTCAATTCTCCATTGTTGTCATAGTTACTACCTAAAAACCAAAGTATCTATCTTGATAAAATGAATGAAACTAGTCAATATGACGAAAATGTTTAATTTTATAATTTATAATGGTATCAATCGTGCAAAAAACGTTATAAGCATGTCGAACGTTAAGGGTTACCGAGTCGTTGCTCCGCTCCTCCTCCAAACAATTGTCTTCGATCGGTATAAAACCCTTTCCGTTCTCCATACTTAATATACTATAAATAATCTAGCCAAATCATTAAAACATAACTGAAATAAACTATTTCGAACTGCCCCTCATAAAGGTCAACTAGCTATTTTATAATACATTGTTGTTTACTGTACATAACCTATAATTTTTCACGTACTTATATCGTTCATGAAATCTGTTAATGGTCGCCTTTTAACAAACCTTTTATTATTTGCTTATTTTTTTTAATTATTAAATATCAAATAATATACAGGGTGTATTATTCATCACAGGGGGATCCATAGTTTATACTAACCCTGTATATTTTTAACTTGTTGGGATCCAAATTGATTTGGTGCACCTTATATTTATTTACAAAGCAATATGACGATGATATACTAAATAGTATTTTAAATAATCCGAAGAATTTTTGTTAAAAAGTTCTTAATATGGTGGACTTATACAGGGTAATGGTTAGTACAATAACTTTCAATCATTCATCATTAAAATTTAATTAAATTACTAAACTTTGCGTTATCTTTCATTTCTATTAATTCATCTACCGTTTTACTACATTCTTTACAGAATCCTATAAATAGCCTTTAAGTTTATCAACTTTATTTGATATTTAAAAATATCATTAGCGATACTACAACTTATCCAAGATTTTATTAAAAAAAGACATAACAAATTTTATAAATAAAACAAAATTCTTTGACCTCACACAATCTAACCATTAATTTCATGCGTACATGTTCAAAGCAAATGAAAATTACAGGGCGTCTAAAAAAAAAATAGGAAATTCTTACACTTGATTGGTCACTAAGTCATTATGCATTTATCTTTAAATGCTGCATCTGGTATATGTACAGTTTTTTCAATGTAGAGACTTATTTCCATATTAGGATGTGCTGTATATGGTTCGATCACTTCTATTTGTAACAGCATTCAACTCTTATTAGTAATTTTATTTATGTTCATAATATAGTTAATAGTATAATAACAAATAATTTATACTTTGAGACAAAAATATTGTTATTTAAATACAAAATCCACACCTTTATAAACTGATGAATAATCATTGGCAAGCAATATCGTAAATCAAAATGGAAATTAAGTTATATTTATAAATATATCTTATAAATGACATAATTATGCATACTATTGCAAATGTAATCAAGAAATTTCTATATTTTATATAAATATTTGGTTTCGATTATTTTTCGATGATTTTACTAGTTTTTGCCACCGTGTATTTCTGTAAGAACAATAGTCGCGATAGAAGGCTATTAAGATAATTTTTATACTTTATTGATTTGTAAACACTACATTTACTGACCTATTATTCACATTTTCAAAACATATTAACGCTGTTTGACACATTCAATTAGAAATTTGATTTAATGCCTACATTATTTCCTCAAGTTTTGACTGTAATGCTTTTGTGATGTTTATGTTATGTTTGTGTAATCAACACGACCCAAACGTGATCGCAGCCATTCACTTGTTTTATGGAGTTTTAGTACGATTTATCAATAAGAGTACTTGTTACCAAAGCCAATTTCTGTTGTATGTACAAGGAAAATTTGATTATTTTTGTTTGGGTTGTTAATGGCAATTAAATTGATGAACTTGGGTGGGAAGAGACCTACATGAAGTTATCACTTTCGTTACTCTTATTAGCATTTAAAATTAATTAAATTGATAAGGATTAACAGCAAACAGTACCGCGTCATCACTTCTTTGAAAGTTAGTAAAAATCATCAAGGATTGTTCTATTGTTCTTTTAGATTATAAGAAAAAATTTCATTCATTTTTTATTTGTTTTTTTAATTTGTTTCTTTTTTTTATACTTTTAATATTTTTACGTCTTGAAACTTTTTAGTCCAATTTTTTTATTGTTTAAATAACTTCAGGTCTTTTAATTAATTAAACTGAAAAAGTAGAAAATTGTTTCTACCTGCACCCAAGGTAAAGAAACTTAACAGTTTCTATACCAAGCTTGACCGTTTTCTATGAAAAAACAACTACTTTCTGGACTATTTGCCCCAACGGACATTGAATTACATTCCAATAGAAAACGTTTAATTAATCAACAATTTTAGATTTCAACAGAAGTCCCAGTTCTCTCTTAAAAATCAGACCACTATTTTCAAGGCTCTTTAAAATTTATAAGTATTGGAGAGTTTCAAACTTTTTTTAGAAAATTTAATGATCTATTTAAATCTTTTTTAACATTTAACATTATTTTTCGAGAAAAAACTAAACTCATCAAAACATAACTGAAATAAACTGAATCTAACTGCCCCACATAAAAGTCAACTAGCTATTTTATAATACAATGTTGTTTAACGTACTATCGGCTTCAGAATAGCATATACATTTTCAAACTAAAATCGTTTACATCGAATAGACGCCCTATTTATGTGTATAACCAATCACACGGTTTAAATAATAATAAATTTGAAATCAGTTAAACAGTTGTCCACGCCCACATCTTCACTTAGTTTGGAACCCTCGATAATAAATGTTTGTTTGGGATTAAAATCCCTTTTTTTTATTATATCAGTACAAAAATGCGAAAAAAACCTATTTATTCGGGACATGACCGACCATTGTAAATACACTTAATCTCCCAAAACCATTTAATGAAGGCGTTTTAAAAATTGCCATTCCTTTGTTGTATAAGAAGGGCGTTTTTATAACTTCGGTAGGTAAACGAAATTCACATTTAACATGTATATGCTATTCTGAAGCCGACTGTACATGACCTAACTCCTTATAATTTTTCACGTACTTTTATCGCTAGTGAAATCTGTTAAATGTTGCCTTTTTAACAAACCTTCGATTATTTACTTATCCTTTAATTATTAAATATCAAATAATATACAGGGTGTATTATTACAACAAATTTTAATTCTCTGGGTTAAGTTACCAGGTATAAGATCTTTACTTCTTGATTAATCTTTTTATTTTATGATCCTCCCTTCAAAAGTTTTTATATATTTGATCTAATCCTTTTATTTTGTCCTTTCTCAGTTTTCTAATGTATATCCTTAGAATTACTAAAATCTCGTTTGGAAACAGTTTCTTATGAAAAGCTTATTGCCATCTTTACAAACACTTTTTAAGAATGAAATAATTTCTCTTTTGTTCAAGGTTTCCTGTCATAAATCTCTTGAAATGTCAAAATACTGTTGGATTACGATTATTGTATATTATATTTTTTTGTCAAAAAATTTTACTCGCAATTATTGTTAGTTATAATTTATTTTAGTTTTAAGTAAAAAAGAATTCGGGACCCATAAGCTTGCCACTTCTTTTAGTAATACAGTTAAATTTTTAAATAAATACAACAAAATTAAAATTAAAAACGTATTGATAGTTACTACAATTTCAAATTGGAGTCAAAAGATGAACTTTCAGAACTGTCTTTTCAATTTTTGTCTTAATCCTTCTTTTAAATGATATTCTATTTGTGTTTTTGTTTTTTCTGGAGCCTCATGTGCTTTTTGAAAACCACCACATTTTTCATTTTTCAAGTCTGTAAATTGTAGATTTTTCTACAAACCTTTTTATATTTTTCTGGACAACTTGATGTTACATAAGACCGACAAATTTTATTAGTATAGGCAATTTGTGAAATTTAGAGAATATTTAAGAGACTTAAGTTTGCTTTGCATTATAACTCTCTTTTATAAAAAGTCTATAATAGACTATAATACTTTTTTAATGAAAACTTGTCAAACTCTTTTAATTTGTGGTAAATTTACATGGATACTACAAGTTAAACAAAAAAGGAAGAAAATGCTGAGCTAAATAATTGTAAAAATCTTTTTCTAGATCATCACGACATAATGTAAATCAAATAGTAGTGATGATAGATCAATTTTTCTTTGAAACCTCCTGTATTTTTAGCTTGGCACGAAGTATCCTGTCATAAAGCCATCAAAATCTCTAAAAACATTTCTAGGAACTATCTGTCATAAAAGTATGGAATATTTTACGATAATTATTTTATTGCTGGATATTCTTTATATGGAGCTACTACGTATTTTTTTCTTACTACCGATTTATCGATTCTAGACTGTATACCTTAACAAAATACAATACGAAACAAACATATAAAATACACTCGTGCTTCTACCATAAAGTTAACGGCTTTCTATCTTAATTTTATATTCTTTTTATTACCATCCAACAGATTCTCGATTTTTTCAAATTGTTACAAAAATTGCCCCACTTTTAAATTTAGAACATCGCCGTGGGTTCTCTCTTCGATAGAAAGGAGACAGAACGGGCATGTTGGCGCGTTAAAACGAGAAAGAAAGAGAATCAATTATGCTCTCTTATCTGTCATAAACTTTATGGACTATCATCTTGATTTTTATTCAGCTTTTATTACTTCAATATCAAATATAGTCATACCAAAAGTGTTTAATACTTAATAAAAGCCGATAATGGTGATGCAGTGCGTAAAAAAATAAAAAATAAGTAGAGTAGGTAGTGTTTTTAACTGATGATAAAACTATTTCTACTCTGCACGCCTTCGCTTTTTTCACTAAACGTATTTTTAATTCTCGTTTCTTAAGGAGTTTAACTAGTCCTTTTTTCCATAAAGCTTTAACACTTAATTTACTTTTTTAGACAATCATTTTCACTTAAGCGTTAAATAATTCATTGAATATATAATTACGCCAAAGCGTATTATAAAGAATGATCAATCTGTCGATAAGAAGTCATTAAAAAACATTATATTACAAAAAACGTGATATGCATTTGGTATAGACCAACTGGACGAGCCGAAGACTTACGATCTACCAACTTATTAATAATCATGAATATTTTAAATAAGTTAATTGTAATTTTCCTTCGATGTCAATTAAAATTTTAGTGTCACAGTTCATTTTAATTCGCCCGAATTGACTTACACATGTCATAATAAAATGTAGAGTCCAAGCTCGCTATCTTTTAAAAAACCGCTACACGCATTTCGTTGTAATATTGACTCTGTTAGCGTGCAACTTTGCAATCTCATTGCTTCCAACTAGATCATCAATTCCTAAATAATTTTTCGTCGAAATATCCTTTCTAATGAGTCACATACTCCATTGCTTCCCTGTCTCTTGCTGTGTGTATCAACGTTTGTACATCGCGCAGCCCTGTCCATTGTCTTATGTTTCGAAACCAGGACATCTTTTTCCTTCCTATTCCTCTGTTGCCTTCAACCTTGCCCTCGATAACCAACTGCAAAAACTATTTTCCTCTTCTTCATGAGATCGAACAGTTCTCGCCCTCTGCCTAAACGTCCGAGAACCTCCTCGTTTGTCATTCTCTTCGTCCACGGAACCTTAAGCATCCTGCGATATATCCACATCTCAAATGCCTCCAATCTGTTGACAATATTCGTCTTCAAGGTCCAACCCTCCACACCATACAGAAGCAACGACCAAACATAGCACTTCATGAACCTTATTCTCAAGTTGACATCAAAGTCCGAACAGACAAGCACACTCCTAAACTTCAGAAAGGTCTGTCGAGCCTGCTCTATGCGACTCTTTATCTCCCTGTCTGATGTCCAGTCCTCGGAAAGCCATGTTCCAAGATACCTGAACTTATCCACCATGTCGATAGGCGCTCCACCAAATGTTATCTTCGAGTTAGCATATGCACTCAAATTTCTAGAGATGATCATGAACTTTGTGATCAGGACAGTATCATCGGCATATCGAATATTATTGACCCATACTCCATTCACTTTTATGCCCATTTCTTTGCAATCCAAGGCCTCTTGAAAAATTGTCTCAGAGTACAGATTGAACAACAGTGGGGAAAGCACGCATTCCTGTCTCACTCCTCTTTTAATTTGTATAGCGTCGGATAAATCGTTTTCTAATTTTACCTGTGCTTTTTGGTTCCAGTATAGATTCTCTATACATTTGATGTCCTTCTGATCCATATCAAGCTTCTGAAGTAGTTGTATTAACTTATGATGTTGTATGCGGTCGAAAGCTTTTTCGTAGTCTATGAAACACAGACAAACATCCTTTCTCTGATCATAGCAATTCTGGACCGTACCCAACCCCTGTCTGAATCCAAATTGTGAATCGCTTATGTCCCTTTCACACTTGTTGTATATTCTTTGGTGTATTATTTTTAGGAAGATCTTTAAAATATGACATTAGACTGATAAGTCTATGGTTTTCGCATTTTCTTGGGTTGGGTTTCTTAGGTAATGGGATAAAAGTAGAACATTTAAATTTGGCCAATGCTTTACTTTCATTGATATCTATTATTGAGTATCACTCTGATGTTGTAATAAATCTATAAACCCTAAAGATTACAAATTGGCCCTGATATACTGATACACTTGCTACTTCCGGTTCTTCCTCGACTAGTTCTAGAACCCGCAGTCTTGACAGGCCTTCATAGTAGCATTAGATGTGACTTGTACTTTTCTCCTCTTCCTGACAGAACCTGTATAGGTCAACTTATCTCTCTCATGTGCCTATTGAGTGCAGGGTCAACAGTCTTTCCATCATTCCCACTAACTTTCGTCGCTTTATGGTTTGTTTGTTCTGTCTACTTCTAGTTCTATCTTCCTACCATTCAAGAGAATTTCTTTGTACCCAGGAATTTCTGTTTAAAAGCAGTTCCAATCATAATGCCTCCCCAGCAGTTCTAGAATACTGGTCTCTTCTGTAGTTTTGTAGAAGAATGCTTTAGTAGATTGTAGCATGCTTAGAACTGGCATTCTTCCTAGCCGGGGGATGCAACAAAACATCTTTCTCTCTTCCAAAAAACCCGGGTAACTCCTTCGAGAATCTTCACAATTCCTCGAACTACCCGTTAGCCTAGCTAACCCCTCCCCGGGCGGCGCTCTGTCAGGTTATAGGTCTTATGTGGTTTTCCTATAACACTTACCGAATGGCTGACAGGAAGGGAACAATACAGCCACAGCTGTTCCCGATTCCCCACGAAGTCCAACACGCCGCCCAAATTTGGGCCCGTTGCCTTCGCCTCACAGACCTCGCTACCCCCAACTGGGATTCATCTCCCAGACTCAAGTCAAAATTCACCCAGGACAATACGACTTCCATATAAAAACAACGCCACCCCAGCCCTGTAGAGGATCTTAAATCAACTTTGTGAGAAAATTCATCACAAAGTTCAGTAATAAATCTGAATGGGATGAAGACACCATACAGAATTTAAACCAGAATACCATAAAGTGGTATACGGACGGTTCCAAGCTAGACGAGGGAACTGGGATAGGAGTTTTTGGACCGAGAACCAAATACTCAGAAAGCTTGGGCACATACCCGAGCATCTTTCAAGCAGAAGTCCGCGCCATCGAAAGATGTGTGGAATTCAATATTGGAAGAAACTACCGCAGACAAGAGATTGTGATCATGTCGGATAGTCAAACAACCATCAAAGCGCTGAGCTCAAATATAATCAGTTCGAAGATGGTTTTAGGCAAACTAAATGAACTAGGCCAGAAGAACACTGTCACTCTCCTATGGGTCCCGGGACACATAGGAATAGAGGGGAATGAAACAGCAGATAAGCTGGCAAAAAAAGGAGCTGAAACCCCACATTTGGGACCAGAACCATCTTGTGGGATCAGCAGTAGAGTAATCTTAGGAAAACTAAGGGAAGAAATGGAGGAAAAATCCAAGTACTGGAATCAGCTGGAAGGACTGAGGCAATCTAAGATACTACTGGGGAACTATGACCAGAAGAGATCTCTTAGCTGCCTCAACCTCAGTAAAAAAAAGGCTCCGAATTCTAACGGGAATATTAACCGGACATTGTCGGTTAAGAAGCCATATGAAGAAACTAGGGTTAGCAGATGAAGCAAAGTGCAGATTCTGTGAGGAAGAGGATGAAACCTCAATACACATACTCTCAGAATGCCCTGCCTTGCAAAATTCTAGGGCTAGATACCTAGGAGCACATGAAATAGAGGAAGGGGATCTACCTGATTTGAAGTCCGACGATGTCCTAAACTTCCTCAGGAAAATAGGACTCGAAGAGCTGCTATAGGTCTGAGAAAAAGTCAGAACATGGCAAGTAAGGGGGGACGCAATAGATCCTATAGGTCGCAGTGTAATTATCACCCTTAACTCATACATACATACATACATACATACATCTTAAATCCTAATCTGGGCTCATCTATTTTTTTATTCTCTAACCCTTTGTAGAAAAAAATAATTAAAATCTCCACCAAAATTTCATGCACATTTCGTTTGTTCGTTCGATTCTTCCTAGGTTGGCTTCTTGAAGGATTGAGCACTTATGGTCACTTTGTTTTGAATGCTGCTCTATAAAGAACACATCGCATTAACATATTGAACATATAGTTAGAAAAATGAACGTGGCAAAATGGTATCTTTGGCCCTTTATCTCGAAAGACTGAATCTTTGATACAAAATGACACTGTACAAAACATGCATACTGACACAAATTACGTACGCATCGACAGTTTGGGGATAGACAGCCAACAATAACTTTGACAGACTAGAGACAATACATTAAGACATCAAATCCGACTAAGAAACCAAGAGATCACTGAATTCACTAACCCACTTTGGAGGAAGAAACTCAATTATGACCAGAACGAACATCCGAGGACTAAGAGGTTCTTCGGAACCCAGTGAGAGCAACCTTGCATCAAAATTCATTAGCTGTACAGCAAAATTTTTTAATAAAAGGTACAATTTGTCTATGAACTATCCTACCAAAATTTCCAATGATCCAAGATAGACAGATGCAAAAGAATCTTAATAAATTTACAAAGAAATTTTTATGTTATACGTTCTGCAATTTATTTTATTATTTATCTGCCTGACAGAAATAAAAAAAATTTTTTAACTACTTGTATTGTATGTTTACCAAGATGTTTTTTACTATGTGGACATTTGATATAAATGCCAATTACTCACACCTTTAAACAAATATTATTTGTTTAAATATTGAGTTTGCTTGTCGCTCGTTTGGGATTCTCTACCTGAAGTTATTAAAAGACTGAACTGGTCGTGTCTAAGCAAACCCATTGACTGTATTTACATTTTCGGTAATAGATTCATTAAGTCGTGACTTAAAAAAATATGTTTGTTATATTTTTTAAGATCGTGTCGTTACTAATTGTATGTTTTTGTTGCAGACATCCGTTATTTCCTTTATTGGCTTTAATTTTTGAAAAATGTGAATTAGCAACATGTACGCCTAGAGAACCGGGTGTTGCAGGTGGTGACGTATGCTCTTCGGAATCTTTTAACGAAGACATAGCTGTTTTTTCCAAACAGGTAAGTCAAATATTAAAGTAAAAATTTTGGTTATTTATTTTATAACTAAAAAACATTTTTTCTTGGAGTACCGTCGACATTCAGACATTGTAAACAAACTTTGGGTGCTTCTTCTACCTAAAACTGTAGTTACATAGCCTGGCGTTGTTATCTCCTAGTTTTCGAGTATGATACGCACACATTCTAAAGATGTTTTACATGTGTTTTTCGTGCGATAAGGTAATCAAACTGATAAGTCGACGGATATCAAACATAAATAATATATAATAAAACATAGTGCCTACTCTCTGATACTTACATAATATACCTGTACAGTGTGTAGTTTTTTTAAACATTCACCCTCGATTTTAAGTCCCGAGCATCAACAATGACAACTGTTTGGCTGCTGTAAGCAAATCCAGCATAACAATAAAAAAATAAGATAAAGATGGCTTTGTAGTCTCACGTCTAAAGGATATTCTGTGCGCGATAAGGAAATATTATAACTTATATATAAACAAAATATAATTAGTAATAAAACAATATTGAGAGGTCAATATAGTTTCCATTTTTTAGGAGTTAATTAAAACATTCAAAAAATATACTATAATTTGTAAATTAAACTAATTAGGGGATTACTTCACACGAATTTAATCAAATTTATTAGAATCTTCCAGTGTTCATGAATATGCGCATTTGTTTAATTCAATGTTATACACATTTTTTCACATTAAAATTTAAGTGGATAAAGAAGCGTTAGAGCAAATTAATTTGTTGGTCTTTAATTATGTCCGGTGTAAGTTCTTCATGCTCGTGGCGATACAACCGATGCCAGTACTACAACTAGGTAATATTATTAACTTGGAATTTCTATTTTGTTTCTCTCTACAAATTTAATTTCAAACATTATTTAGTTACATTTAATTAAAGCTGACTTTACATCACTTAGACACCGATTAGGCTAAGTGGTATGTTTAATATTAGCAAAATTTAACCTACATTAAAATTCTAGTATCATACGCGTTTACAATCATGATGATTGGTTAATTAGCCGTAATTACATTTAATTGAACTAACGTTGTACTATAATCGTGAAGTTGTGTTGCTATTACGTCAATCAACGAAAAAAAAAATCGTTTTTTTGGTTTTGCTTTTAAAGTAGTAGCAGGAATATTTTAAATCTAATTAATCAACTATAAAATATTTTTCAATCGAATAAAATATTCTGGGATGTTCATCATCATAAAAGTATATTTTGTGTTAGTTGGGCAATATTTATTTAAAAATACACAAATACATGAAGGTCTTAATAATGATATTTTATTGTTAAAGTAATGTTTAAATATAATATTCAAAATATTTTATAGGTCACACTTATTCTCGCTATGTCAAATATATCTAGAAGTCCTTTTTGACCAAATTGTCTTGCACTTTGATTACAAGACGAAGCAATGTTACAAATATTGTCCATTCAGTTTAAAACTGGTGAATAATCAGCTATTTGAACTTAACTTCCACTTTTAATTAAAAAATTAGCTATTAAATTATAATGACAGCTGATTGACATATTTAAGTTACATTTTGTTCTTTCAAGGTAACTACCTGATGTAGTGTTAAGGTTAGACCAAGCATGGAAGTAATAAGACATTTAACAATATTAAAGTCTAGATGTTATTAGCCCTAAGGGGCAGATATATTTCCCTCTAAGATCAGTATAACTGCGCAATGATATAGAAAAACCAGGAAAAAACTATATCATGCTGATCTTTACAATAACTTAATATATTTATGTCACAATCATGTCTTATCTATGTATAAAATGACTCAATCAAAGTAAACGGTTAAATAGTGGAGAACTTCCAAGATTTATTTGTTCATTAACTTTAATTTGTTGATCTGCTAAATGTCTTCTTATTTCGAGTTCTTGTCATTAGTGTGTATGAGTAGGTTTGGATCTTCAAGTAGGTGTTTTGCAGATTTGACTTATTTGGTTGTGGTAATATATATACTCTTAAGTGTTCATTAAATCCTAATTCAAAATTTCGGTTAATATTCACGTTAACCGGAGACCTTTTTTTACTGAGTTTGAGGCAGGCACGAGATCCCTTCTAGTTGAAGTTTCCCAGAAGAATCTTAGCCTGCCTCAGACCTTCCCGCTGATTCCAGTACTTGGATTTTTCTTTCTCCATTTCCTTTCTTAGTTGTCCTAAGATTTCGCTGCTGCTGATCCCACAGGTTGGTTCCGGTCCAAGATGTGGGGTTTCTGCTCTTTTTTGTCAGCTTGCGTTCCCTTCTATTCCTAAGTGTCCTGGGACCCACAGGAAGGTGACAGTGTTCTTTTGGGCTAGTTCATTTAGCTTGCCTAAGCATTCCCAAAACATCTTCGAACTGATTATATTTGAGGAAAGGAAAAAACCAATGTCAATGTCACCAATCAATTTATTCATAAAAAATAGTACTGTTGTTACAAAGCTACTAGTTTCGGTCTGAATTAAAAGACCATCATCAGGCTAAAAAGAATACAACGGGAAACATCAGAAAGAACATTACATAAATTAAGTAATCTTACCTGTATGTAGTACACAGATTTCAATCAATTGGAATGTTTTGCGGTTACAAATTTTACTATCGAATTGAAGTTATTAATGACATTGAATAATAATCATATGCATAATAGTTATATTCAATAAGGTGACATGGAAAATAAAATTAAAAATTGATAAAATTGGTACGAAAAGGTAGAAATTAATTAATCAATTCCATCTCAATTAGATAGAATTGAGGAAAAGTCCATTAATAGAGGACAATTACCTCCAAAGTATAAAATACGTGGAGGAGGAGAGTTACAAGAATTAAAAGTTCCACAGGCACCCTTATAACGGGAAACTGTGGGGTTTATAGTAGAAAAGTTACGAAATAGAAACTCGTAGTCTATTTTATAGACATGAGGGGAAGAAAGATAGGTTCTACACCAATTACCTACCTGCACAATAATTGTGCAGAGTATAGGAAAATAGGTATAAAAACCAAAAGTAAGGTCAGAAAACCTTATAATTGGATACGGGAGGATCCATGACCCAAGAAAATAAATCAGTATGAACGGAATTAACCACATCAAAAGATTAAGGAACACGTGAAGCGCACAGTATAAATGGAAATGGAGATGCTGATGATAAAACATACAATATAAGAAATCATGAAACATGAAACAACAAAAGTTTAGACATATGTCATAGTTGACATAAGTCAGAAGTGTTAGTGTAAACCACAGAACACATTGACAATCGTAGCAGCAAAGGCAACTAAATTACCCAGAGCAGACATTAAAATAATAAATAAATAAATTGTACTTCGTTTGATTATATTTGACTTTAGTGCTTTGATGGCTGCTTGACTATCCGACATGATCACAATCTCTTGTCTGCGGTAGTTTCTTCCAATATTGAATTCCACACATCTTTCGATGGCTCAAATTTCTGCTTAAAAGATGCCTGGGTATGTGCTCTCGGTTCAAAGATTCCTATTCTAGTTCCCTTATCTAACTTGGAATCGTCCTTGTACCACTTTATGGTATTCTGGTTTAAATTCTGTATGGTGTCTTCATCCCATTCAGAATTATTACTCAACTTTGTGATGAATTTTCTCACAAAGTTGAATTTCTTTGGTATATCATCTTGGGGCATTTCCCAAGTTTAATCAAATTGAAGTGATCGAGGTTTTTCCCTGATAACTTCCAAGTTTATTTGAAAAAGTAGGTTTTAAATTACAATGACGGCCGTTTCGCTAAGATTAGCACGAAAGGTTTGTAGAGGAAATTAGTCAAAAGTAAAGCAAGACCAGGAGAATCAAAGTAAAGAAGATAGATTGAATTAAACTAAAGAGTCTGTGACAGAGACTGCTCGCAAGTTGCCAATAACAAAGAAAGAAGGTATTATAATAGATTGGTGCAATAAATGCAAACAATAATGTTAAAGTCAGGTACAGGAGAAGATAGAGATGCAAGTAGAGATGCTTTTAGAAGAGAGACTTGGGAGAGGAAGTTGTTAAGGAAAATTTTTGTAGGTATACAAAGCAATAAAGAAGCTTGAAGCAGGAGGACGAACAATTATTATTATTTATAATCCTCTTCTTCTTAAAGTTCCATCTCCTATCGGAGGTTGGATATCATAATGGCTATGGTCACTTTGTTGGCTGCTGCTCTAAAAAGTTGTAATAAACTGCAGTTAAACCATTCTCTAAGGTTCTTCATCCAGGACCTGCGTCTTCATTCTATACTTCTTTTTCCTTGGATCCTTGCTTGCATAATAATTCTCAGCAGCTCATATTTTTTCCTCTGGTTATGTGACACAAATATTCCAGTTTTCTTCTTTTATACTGTTCATAATTTCTAGTTCTTTATTTAATCGTCGTAGCATCCCTGCATTGCTTATCCTTTGAACCCACTGAATTTTCAATATTCTTCTGGGTTTGCTCATTAATCATTAATCTTTCAATTTCGTGTTGTGTTTTTGAGACAGTCATTTAAAATCAATCAGCTATCAATTACCTAAGACCTAAAAGGAAGGTAGATATAGAAGATAGAAAGATAAGAAGAGTTGCCAGAAAAATTGGTGAAAAAGATAGAAACCGATAAATAAATAAAACTGAAGCCATATATGATGTACAATTAATTAAATTTAAGGCCAAGTCAAGTTCAAAGAAATCCTCTTTTAAATTTAAAAGATATTCAAGTGCCAAAGAAATCGGATGAAAATAAAGTAATCCTTTTGTCAGGGTTTATTGATGTTAATAGAGACGATAACAATAAATAATCACGTTCATCAGATGTCAAATATTGCTAGTAATTAATATTATTAACGATACAAGATAAAAAGTAATCGATTCAGTTTTAAGTAATTTATATTCGGAATAAGACTTGGTAGTCAGGAATACAAGCGTTCTAAAGTATCGACATGAATTTTGATTGGGTTTGGCATCTTTAAAATCCCCGTCAGTCCTTTCGAGTACTTAACATTCTTAGATTATCTTCGAGAGAGAGTGAGTCTAGATTCTCGATTTTTATTCCGTTTTTTTTTTTATTTTTGAAGAATTGATAATTTTTTTCTTTAAATTATACTTTGAATCATTCATAACCGGGGAAAAGAGTTACCAAAAACAGAAATTTATTTTACTTTCTGACAGTCTAGAGTCTAAAATTTATCATAGAATCTGAAATTGATTAGCAGTAAGTCGAACGGATAAGCTCTTAACACAACTAGAAAAAATTACAAAGACCTACATTACGAAACAATCAAATTTGACCAAAAAATGAATGCAATGAAAAAAACAAATGTCGTCAAAAAAACTTAATGGCTTCAGGGTTTTGCATAAGAAGGATCTCATTTTGATAACGGAGTTGTTTCATCTCCGTCATATATTTAGATCAGAAAATGTAGAAATAGTAGCGAAATTGCAAACTACAGTCGTTCTTCAACATCTCCTACAGGTAATTGAATTTGTCAACTTACTACACATTTTTTGTTATATTATTTATGTTTATGTTTAATTAAATACGACATCTTACAGTCACAGTCTTCTTATTTTGTTTATTTAATATAACAGATTAAATAATTTTAATCCAGTGAGTTAAAATTGAAATAAAACATTTTCTACGAGATGGATGTCCTTTCTAATATTTTGACAAAGTACCTGAAACGGTAAAACCCGGCTGAGTGTTAAAAGAAATGAAAAATGACATTTTCTATAGTATCCATTACCGTGGTGGAGAAAGAGACGTCGATAAAAGCCTTCTAGATAATACCAGCCGAATCAGATACATAAAATACAATAGTGAATACGATGTAATTTGGTCCCATTCACTGAAAATAGTGACAGATGTAAAAAATTGGTCTTTTGATGTTCAGGTGACTTTCGGTTATTGTGATGTAGATGATCTCGGAATTGTCAGTCAGTTTGATCATTTAAAAGCATAAGTGATGCGTGAAGTTAGCAACACAGCATGCCGGGGATGGATGTATGGGGGGAGATAGAAAGACACAGTTTACTCGAGCCAGTTGGATATGGTAAAGTTTCGTAAAAATGCTTTGTATGCGATTACCCTCCGTGCCTCACAGGGGCGTTCAATGCACGACCGAAAATTATTTTTAAAGGGAACACAGAACACAAAAAATACATTTTGTATAATCCAAAAACAAAAAAGGTAGAACTGGGGATATTAAAATGTTTACAGGATAATAATAATACTTAAAAATACACCCAAAAAGTTAATTATAAAAAATGATCTGAAGAAAACAAAAATGTGTTGGCTCAAAAGTTCTTTATATTTGCCTTTTTTTCTTGTTCCCGGAAAGAGCTATTTGGAGTGTCAGATACGTCTAGATGAGTTCCCAATGGAGGAGAAGTTGCTTCCTACTCCTTTGTTTTTTGGGCATGGAGAAGACAGAGAATATAAATTGTAAATATTTAGCCAACTTTTTAGGGCGAAGTTACAGTCTGAATTATTCTAAATAATTCAATCTAAATCAATCATACTAATTTAAAAATCATTATAATTAATTTGGTGCTGCAAACCTCCCTTAGCTCGGCACGCAGTAATACCTACATACAGGGTGTTTCAAAAAAAGGTAACACCGTCTCTAGGATAAGTAAAAAACAGAAAAATAATTGGGGTTTGCTTAGTAAAATTTTTTTCTAACGCCATCCGTTTTCAAGATAAAGGGCGTTGAAGAAAATAAAAAATTACACATTTCTTACGATTTTGCCAAAAATAATGGCACCATTGCAATGAAATTTTATACGAATATGTTTTGGAAGCTGATATATCCCATGAATTTGTTTTTATAACTAACTCTCATAGAGGGCGCTAGTTACACGATTCATACAACGTATTATTCAACATAACTTTTTTTAGGGTAGAATTATTAGTCAAAACTCCAAGTGAACATAAACATCGTTTAATTCTACACCAAAAAGGTACTCTTGGTAAAACTCGATATTATGTACCGTTTTCGGAATATTTTGATTTGAAAATTATGAAGTAATAATCGCTCCTGGTATAAACTAATGATAAAGTTCGCTTTTCTCTAAGTTTGCCATGTAAAATTGACATTTATTGATTGTTATGACAATAAGTCAACAATAAATAGAGTTTTGAAACCTTGTTATTTGTAAAATTGGATATTGTTAAACAAAATATACTCAAATGTTGAATACACCGACATGTTATTAACTTTAGGCGAGTGTTTAGGAAACTCTAGTGCAGCTTTTACGCGTTATTACTTCATAATTTTGGTGTAGAATTAAACGATGTTTATGTTCACTTGGAGTTTTGACTAATAATTCTACCCTAAAAAAAGTTATGTTGAATAATACGTTGTATGAATCGTGTAACTAGCGCCCTCTATGAGAGTTAGTTATAAAAACAAATTCATGGGATATATATCAGCTTCCAAAACATATTCGTATAAAATTTCATTGCAATGGTACCAGTAGTTTCGGCAAAATCGTAAGAAATGTGTAATTTTTTATTTTCTTCAACGCCCTTTATCTTGAAAACAGATGGCGTAAAAAAAAATTTACTAAGCAAACCCCAATTATTTATCAGTTTTTTACCTATCCTAGAGACGGTGTTACTTTTTTTGAAACACCCGTATAATATTACCAAATAATTATACTATAATTATAAATAATTATTATTAATATATTCACAATCGATCCTAAAAATGAAAGACGTGTTAAAAATTCCTAATCTCGTATCCCAAGACCATCTGATTCAGCTTAATTTTAGTTTTCTTCTTTCGAAAGAAAATGTACAGAGTTATAAATAATTTTCAAAAATATGAATATATTGTTATGTACTTAATTTAAACGGACAGCAGAGATCTACTTGTAATATTTATTACGCCAATGTTTCCGTCTGTAAATAGAACGAGGATTACATACCATAAAGTCAAACTTTACTGCCAAAATTTGCAAAACTATACCCCACAGTAAAACGAAATATTAACTCAATTGCCAACTGCTCGTTTCGCGATAATTTTGCGGTTGACCCTGTATACTTAGGTACCTACATCACGGAATTCTAATGGATCGTAATCGGGAAACGGTAAGCACAAACAGATAAATAAGGAGAATACTAAAAGCACATTGAATTTGAGAAACTAAACAGCCAACGTTGGCATCTCATAAATGGTTTTATGTATGTAGAGAATGTTTATGGCTGCCATTAGTTCAATTACAAAATCTTTACAGGTATTAGATGTTTCGCGGTAAAATTACAACCGATTCCACTGAGAATTCTTCACGAAACCACTGTTTTAACGGGTAATTGCGATACTAGAAAAGCACCTATACTATTATAGGGGAAGGCCACTGTATAACAGTAATAGTACTTTGGCATGGGTGGTTTCCTAAATTGGTTTAAGTTGGTCAACAATTTGCTCTACATTTTAATCTCAATAAAATGATATCAAGAGCGCAGGGAGAATTGACCGCCATAGTGGTCTTAATAATACAGTCAAGAGAGCCATTAATTCCGCGGGTATTTCGTGGAATATTGGAACCACCAAGGCTATTCACCTGTTTTTCGGAAAAACTAAATATGTCGCAACCGTACCACTAGACATTTGTTTGTCAGTTGTCTTCCAAGAAATCAGGAAAACCAAGACGGATCACTCTTTACCACAGCAATGCGAGCTCCCACACATCGGCTCAAACAACTGCATTTTTGAGCACCCAAAACATCGATTTGATAAGTCATCCGCCCTATAGTCCTGACTTGGCACCGAATGACTTCTTTTTGTTCCCGTACGTAAAAAACAAACTGAGAGGTCAACATTTTTCGACACCTGAAGAAGCGGCCCCAGCAAACACAAAAACATATTGGATATATATATGTTATGTAATTCTTGAAATATAAAAGTCACAGTTATATAAAACTGAAGTCACAACTAGATAATATTTATGTATCGAATACTGACAAAGGCCGGCACAGCTAGAGAACAATAGTGATATAATATGTACGTATTTATATTACATATATTTATTATGTATATTATGTTACATCTCAAATATGTCCAAATTACTATGTAACATATATGTTTAATTTCTGATCTCGTTTCTGATGATGGTTTACCATAACCATTGTAAAATTGTAAAACTGAGCTACTTATTCATTTCTTTTTCTTTCTCATTGACAAGTCACAGAAATATTCCATTTTTTTTCTTTTTAAAGAATTATTTTGCCTAAAATTTATAATTAAGTTATTTGAATGTACTTAAATCAATTATACTTGAAAATAACTTTGGTGTGATAAGTATATAAATAATAATAATTAGTACTTACATAATGTTTTCTCCAATACTCAACACAAAGACACCCAGAAAAATTTTTATTATATACTTTGTTATTAATAATTTGCACGGGTATTTGTAGTACTCGAACGACTCGTGATAATTTATAATAGGTTATAATTTTCTTCTTTTTTTTGTAAGACGTATATTAGACGAGGCCAAATATATAAAATATTTTATGTAGCAAATGTTACGTATTAAATATATATAATTTTGTTTTTCCATTTATGTAGCAGAATTTACATCATGAATACATAATCAATTAGATATATCTAATATATTGTTACGGTTGCATTAGAAGTAGTATACAAATGAGCATGTTTATTTATAAATATTATGAAAAAGATACTGAATTGGTGTACAACATTCGGAAACAAAAATTAAAAAACATTATAAGTCTTTGTTCGATTTTTTTATGCAACTAAATTAATAGAAAGAAAGATAATAGCAAAACTACAAGTTGAGTTTAATTTATTCCAGATAATTATTCCATAAATTTTATAAATTTCTTAAATTGTACCTTGAAAATAATTGATTAGTTTTAATTTCTAGATGTTAAGGACAAATTTGTGATCACTCCCAAAATCTGTAGGAATAATTTTAGAATTCCAAATCTCACTAAAATAAAATCACCCTGTACAACAAGGTTCCAATAAACATCATTTGAGCTTACCAGTCACCAACATAAAAAACTGATATTTTTTAGTAACTTTGCTTTCATTGCCAACATAAATTTATTTATTTTTGTTCAAAAGGAAAGCTGGGAAAACAAAAGAATTTTCGGTAACCATGGTGCTGTTGAATCTAAAATCTCTCTCTTGTTTTTTGTTCCTGAAAGCGAAAGGAGGGTAAGAAATTTGTCCTGATAAAATTAGAATTTTTATAAGTAAAATTAAACAATTAACGCATAATAATGCAAGATAGATACTTAAAACGATAAAGTGTGATATAAAAGTGTATTTCCATAAAAAATTTAACATACCTGACAAGAAATTGGGGCCAAAGTGTATTGGCATCCAATACCAGCAGTTCAGGAGAGCAAGCAAGTTATTTAAGCCTTAAGGAACATATTCCTGTCCATTTGAAGGTGACAGCAGTTATAAGGATTCTACATTTGAGGTATTTGGGGCCAATTTTGCTCCAACACATATTTAGCAAGAATTAAGTACCAGGACTCCGCAACATCCACGTATGGACCAAATTCTGAACATTTTTAAGGTGATATCAATTATTATTGTTCTATTATAATACTTGACATTTTCGATAAACTCTAGAATTACAACAATTATTATTGATCTATTTTAATGTTTAACATTTTCGATGAACTTTAGAATTTCATACTAATTTGTTTAATCACTAATTCATTTGTACAAGATCTATATTTATTGTCAAAATTTATTCGTATTATAAAGGTTTTATTTAAATTAGCACGTGCTACAACTTTGATGTAGTTTGTTCTTGGAAGAGAAAACAGGATATTCAGGAATTTTCACATCCATACATTTCAATTAAAGAATACGGTTTTATAACTAAGAACACACTATATTTTCATTTAAGGTACATTTCATAGGAATAAAAGTATAAATTGTACTCACCTGTAACACCAATTCATTTTGGAATCTTTCTAATACATTTTCTTTTAGCGACATTGAACAATAAATATCTCTTTTGAATTTCTGTTTATTTCAAACATAAATTAATCTGAAAAATTTATTTAACGAGAACGACCACTTCTTAATTTGCTTCAATCAGCTGTAACGTCTCAGAACTTTAACCTCACAAAACACAGAATTTGACTAGAGGGAATAATCGCAGAACTTGAACCTACACCAGTAACCTGAGCGGGTGACGTCATACAGTGACCGGAGGAACTACTTAAGTATCTTTTTCGTTATTTGTTTTTAATCATAAAAATTTTTAAGAGTCTCATTGCTTTGAGCAGCTTGGTTTAATTTAATTTCATTGGCGTCATATTTTTTTTTGAAAATATTGTGGGAGATCATATTGTTGTCGTAGGCGTACCACCATAGGCAACACGTATTACACAAATACTTTAAAAAAAAATAATTTTATAGATTTAACAAAATTAAACCCCACAATATTAATGTCGATCCCAACGTGGGGCGTTATAAAATTAATATAAATTTCATCTCTAAAGATTTATTGTATTAAATATTATTGTTTACATAAAATAAAAACAAGAGTAATAATTCTAGATTGTTCCAGACTACTCAGAGACAATTAGAAGTTTAGTAAACAAATGCTCAGTTGTATTTTTCATGAATCATATTAACATTGCTTGAGAAAAATAATTCTAAGATTTTCTTTGAAAAATTTTATATTTAACTATATACAAAAACTCAGTACAATTCCTGAAATAGGGAAACATCATTGTTATTGGGTGTAATATCTAGGTCTAATTACTTAAATTAAAACTTAAAACTGATTTCAAAACTCTATTTCAACTTAATCTAACAAAATGGAACAAAACAAGTCCTGTAAGACTATAGGCCAGTTGAGAGTAAAGGAATTGAAAGAAGAATTGGAAAAAAGAAATTTAAGCAGTGAAGGGATTAAATTAACTCTTTTCAATAGACTTAAGACAGCTCTTATCGAGGAGGAAAAGGATCCAGAAACCTTCCAATTTCTTTTGGAGGAAAGAACCACAAACCAAGAGATGGACCATGAAAAAGATGATGTCTCGGAAACAGGGGAAGAGACAGAAAATCAGACAATGAGAACCTTAGGGGATGATGTCTCGGACAACGCAGCAGAAGAGGTAGACAGACTCGCAGGTGGAGAAGCCACACCGGGAGCAACTAATCAAGACCAAAATTGGATGATGATGAATTTCTTCAGAGAGATGAAAGAAGACATGAAGAAGATGGGTGAGAAGATGGATGAACAAAAGAAGACATGAAGAAGATGAATAAGAAGATGGATGAACAAAAGAAGATATTGGTAAGAAGATGGATGAACAGAAAGAAGACATGAAGAAGATGAATAAGAAGATGGATGAACAAAAAGAAGATATTGGTAAGAAGATGGATGAACAAAAAGAAGAAATGAAGAAGGACAAGATAGATTTAAAAAAAGATCTTGTTAAGAAGCTGGATGAACAAAAAGAAGAAATGAAGAAGGACAAGATAGATTTAAAAAAAGATCTTGTCGAGATGAAGGCAGAAATTACAAATGACATTGGAAGGAAAATCCAGGAGATAGAAGAAAAACTAAGAAAAAACGTGGAAGATTTAAGTGGGAGACAGGACATTTTGGAAGTGGAGATGGAAAAGCAGAAGGAAAAGATACATTTCATCCAAGAAAACATACAGGGAGAATTCTTAAAGAATGCAGAGGTACTTGTGAAGAAGGCTCAAGAAAAAATTGGTTGCGAGACAGAAAAGGATATTAAATCTTTAACAAGGATCACACAACAAAACATAAGGGAGATCAAGGAGTTGGAGACAGGAGTAAGAAAGGAGATGAGCGAAGACAGAGAAGAGACAGAGAGGAAAATTTTGAGAGTACGAAAAGAACTTGAGAGGAATATTAAGGAGTTGAAAGAAGGACAGGACGAAAATTTGGTACAAATAGGAGTAAACGTAGCTAATAACAAAGAAGAACTAGAGGAAAAGATTATGAAAATTGGACAGGAATTCAACAGGATAAGAAGAGGTGGTAGTCATGGAGGTGTCAACATAGAAGAGAGAGAAAAATACAAGAAAATCGAAGAAGAAGTTGAAGACCTACGAAGGCAGATGGGAACGAGACCTATCTACCCTTATCCAGCTATCCTTGATGAGAGCATAAAATTTGAGGGAGATTGCAATAAAATCCACCCGAAGACATTCATAAAAATTCTTAAAAATCGAGTTAGAGGTCTTAATAATTTTGAAGACGTAAAAGAAATTATTAGGAAAAATTTAGGAAAGGAACCTCAGCTATGGTACAACAGTAAAGAGGGGGAATTTCAAGATTTTGAAGATTTCGAGAGATCTTTCCTTCGAGTGTATTGGGGTGAGATCGTACAAGATGAAGTCCGTAAGAGACTATTCCATGGACAATACAATGAGCAGGAGGAACTCCATGTACAATCACTCATTGCAACTTTTTTCACAAGCTAGACACTTGGAACCTGAAATGCGTGAAGAGGAGATTGTAAGCTACCTCGCACGTCAGTTCAGACCCCAGATATCCGAAACAATAGCGATTCAGAACATAAAGAGTTTTGAACAGTTGACCTCATACTTGATGAGGGTTGAAAGAAATTTAGTACGAAATAACAACAATAAAACTATCAATAATAACCAGGGGAACCAAAATTTGAATAATAATCATGGTGATAGGCGACAAAGCTATAATCAATTAGTAAATGAAAATAATAATAGATATAATTACAACTACAATAGAAATAGTCCCATGACCAACTATCCAAATTTTGCTTCAAACCAAAATCGCTTTAACAATAATACTAGGGGTAGTAACCCAAATTATCACAACTCTAACTACAATAGAAACAATAATCTTAATAACCAACGTTTTCAACAGAATGGTAATAACCAAAATTTTACAAATAATCAGTCGCATAATCGACAATCTGACACTAATAGTGGTTCTAGAAATCGAACCAATAACAATGATGTATCCAGGGGTTTCATAAGAAGCAGCTCTGATGTTAATCTGAGTCGAGGTTATAGAAACGACTCAGATAGTAACAGAGACAATTTTCAAAATAGACACGTCAATTTTCAGACGTGTGACAGGAGTGTTGAAAGGGGGAACTCCTCTAGAGCGGTAATTTCTAATGGTAGTGGTGGACATCCTGAAGGTGATGCCACCGATACAAATTTTACTGTGATTGACACAAATCACTCACAAAATCCGAGTTTTCATTAGAGGGTGTCATGACTAGCAGTCTGTACGGTTATGTACATCCCAGGGAATTCCTCAAATCAGTAGACTGCCCTGAAAAAGAGGAAAATTTATTAGTCACTATAAAAGGTATTGTTGCAAAAAAAAAATTGATATTCTTATAGACTCAGGATCAGAGGTGTCTCTAATCAATGAATCACTCATAAATAAACTGAATTTAGGAGCTCAACTTATTAAAGTACCAAAGGTGAGCTTAATTGGGATCAATGCAAGGAAGTTTGGTGATGTCAACAGGTCGGTAATTTTGGAAGTGGATCTAACAGGGAAGAAATTACAACTACAATGTCTAGTAGTCCCTAACATGGAGTACGAAATTTTAATGGGAACTGATGAATTACACAGGAATGGAGCTGATATCAACTACAAGACCAAAAAGTAATCATTAGAGAAATTGAGGTAGATTTCAATGAAGTTAAGAAGAGCGAAAATGAATCAAATTTAAATGAAGTTCACCATGAAGAGGTGAAGATTAGTAATGTTAATAATTCTAACTATGATGTTCAAATAGAAGGACAAGTTTTAGAAGAAGAAGATGAAAATATGGAAGATTTTGAGGGAGAGATGGAATTAAACAATGATCATGATGAAAGTGACATGTGGAAAAGAGTGAAATTGGATTGTAGCAGGAATAAGAAAAGAGAGGTAGAAGAGTTGCTAAAATTATATGAAAATCTTTTAACGAGGAATCTAGAGTTGCTAAGGATTATGTACACACATTAAAGGTAAAAGATATGGACAGTTTCCGAGTCAAAAGTTACCCCATTCCATACAAGTATCGGGACGACATGCAAAAGGCACTGGACAAGCTCCTGAAGGATAAGATTATTGAGTATAGCACCACTCCCTACATTAACCCCATAGTGATAGTTAAGAAGAAGGACGGAGACATAAGAATATGTCTGGATGCGCGAAATCTAAATCAAAAGAGCATACCAGAATATGAAGCACCCTCACCATAGAGGCAATTTTAGGAAGAATATCCAAAGCCAAAGTGTTTACCAAGTTGGATCTGAAGCATAGCTTCTGGCTAATACCTTTGGCCGAGGAAAGTAGAGATTACACAGGTTTCATAGTCGATGGAGTAGTGTACCGTTTTAGAGTAGTACCTTTTGGCACCCAGTCAGCGACATCGGCGTTACTCAAAGCTCTTCACAAAATTTTAAACAAATACGAATTATTTGTAGTACATTACATAGACGACATCCTCATTTTCTCCGAAAATGACACATTACACCTTGAACACCTAGGGACTGTTTTGAAAGCTTTGGATGAAGCTGGATTAAAGCTAAACATAAAAAAATGTCAATTTTTTAAGGAAGAAGTCATCTACTTAGGATATAAGTTAGATAAGGAAGGGGTCAGTATGGATCAAGAAAGGATCAAAGTTATCAAGGAATACAAGAGACCAACAAATCTCAAAACCTTGAGAGGATTTTTGGGTATTTTGCACTACTTCAAACGGTTAGTACCAAATCTAACCGAAAAGGAACTACCACTTCTCGAACTACTCAGAAAGAATGTCAAATGGGTATGGACTAGAGAGAGAGAACAGGCATTTATTGAAATTAAAGAACAGTTTACAGAAAACGTCAAGATTTTCCATCCAGATTATAACAAACTATTCATACTGAGGACTGACGCTTCAAAGAACAGATTTGCTGGGACCTTGATACAAAAACATGAAGGAGGAGAAATACCAATCTCTTTTGTGTCGCGCATCACAAAGAAGTCTGAGAAAAACTACAGTGTGAGCGAGTTAGAACTTGCGAGTATTTTTATTCTGTGTGGGAAAGCTAAGATTTTTCTTACTTGGGTCCAAATTTATAATCGAAACTGATAATCAAGGTTTAACTACCATTTTAAAGAATAAATTTGGTAATGCAAGAATACATCGGTGGGCGTTACTTCTGCAAGAGTACACTTTTGATATCCAGTACATACCTGGTGTTAAGAACACAGTACCAGATGCGATATCGAGAATGGATGGAGAAAAAGCCAAGACCAGAAGGGAAAGGATGGTAGGAATCAATATAATGAAATCAGAAAGGGAATTTTCTCTCTACAAGAAATAGTGGAAGACCAGAAAAATCTGGAGGAGAAAGAAAAACAAAAATGTGAAAAGAAGAACAACATCTACTACAAAACGGTAAAAGGATCGGAACTGTATGTTATCACAGAAAAGTTAGCAAGTAAAATCATCAGGGCGCTTCATGGTATCTATAATCATACTGGAATCAGAAAAATACATAAAATATTTAGAGAGAATTACATAACAAAAAAGGATCTATCATTAGTCAAAAGGGAGCTCAGAAAATGTGAAGTATGCCAGTTTGCAAAGGAAAAGAATATGGTAAACGAAAATTTGGCAAAATCGATAGTAACTACACATCCTCTAAACATGATAGCGGTAGATTTTATTTCAAATCTTATACCTAGTGAAGAAGGTAATTCTAACATCTTTGTAATTTTAGACCTATTTTCTAAGTTTTTAACAGCCTATCCATGCAGAAGAACCAACAAACGAACAGTCAAGCAACTTATGACGAAATACTTTTTAGAAGTGGGAATTCCAGGGAAGATTTTAATGGATAATGCATCTTATTTTAATAATAACAATTTTAAACTATGGTTAGAGAAGTCTAATGTTTTACCTGTGTATACTAGCATCCGACATCCTTGTGCCAATCCGGCAGAAAGGGCTATTAAGGAACTGACAAAATGTATAAGGATATTGGTTCATGACCAACAACCAAAATGGGAGAAAAATTTGGTAAGGATACAAAATTGTTATAATGACATACCTCATGACATCACGGGAAGAGCACCTATAGTCATCATGAAGAATGAGGCTCCGGATAGACCATGGCTTTCAGTAATAGATTTAGAATACCAGCAGATAATCCAGGAGACCTACAACAAAATTAAAAGAAATGCTGAAAAATACACAGAAAAAAGAAATAAGAAGATTAAGAAGCATATTACTTTTAACAAGGGCGAATTGGTACTTCTTAAGGCGTTAAGGGTTCCAAACCGTAGTAAGAATGTATGTGCGAAATTACAGTTGCTTTACGAAGGCCCCTATTTGATTGATACAGAAAACGGTGTTAACAGCTATCACTTAGTACACCCTGTATCTGGGAAATCTAGAGGAATTTTCCATGTTACACAGCTGTACAGATATGTGAGTCCTTCTGATGAAAATTCGGTGTGTTTACCTAAAACATAAAATTTATTAATGGTTATTTAGTTATGTTACAATTACAATTATGTTAATTACTCTGTTTAAAATTATTTTTAAGGGAATTTCTGTTTTCTTTCATAATTTAAAATGATACAGGTGTCATGACTGGTGAAATGTGGGAACGTTATATTCTAATGAACTTAAAGAGATAAAGAGATTTTCAAAGTATTTGTCATTAAGGACATATTTTGAGATTTATAAATGTTGAGGAAGTACCTCAAATAAAAAGAAGTAAATGTGACTTCACTATATTTGTCAAAGGGCATATGGTGAGCTAAGGAAAAATTGTTTCTCTGAGAGAAAAGATCTCAGGAAAATTTTCAAGATATGAGAATAATAATATAATTTAAATATTGTCACGTTTGTGTGTGGACACATAACGAAATATTAATGAGAAAAGGAATCGTATGTAACGATTCTATTATGAATATTGATAGATAAATGAGTTTTAATGTAAAATGTTCAATAAAAAAAAGTAATACCCAGTCAAAGTGTACCAAAAATCATGAACAGTACGGAAATTCTCATGTTAAAGAAGGAAAACTAATTTGTTTTATTTAAAAAAAAAAAAAATGTTTTAGGTAAAGCAATGTTAATAATGTCTATTAATTTGTTTGGTCTGTAAGAAAAACACACATTAATTAATTTTTGTTAACTTGATTTAATTTAAAATAAATTTAGGTTTGAATTTTCCTGAATTATTCTAGATTGACAAAGCCAATTATAATAATTACAAGAAAATTCAGGGAAATTGTTACGGTTGCATTAGAAGTAGTATACAAATGAGCATGTTTATTTATAAATATTATGAAAAAGATACTGAATTGGTGTACAACATTGGGGGGAAACAATAATTAAAAATCATTATAAGTCTTTGTTCGATTTTTTTATGCAACTAAATTAATAGAAAGAAAGATAATAGCAAAACTACAAGTTGAGTTTAATTTATTCCAGATAATTATTCCATAAATTTTATAAATTTCTTAAATTGTACCTTGAAAATAATTGATTAGTTTTAATTTCTAGATGTTAAGGACAAATTTGTGATCACTCCCAAAATCTGTAGGAATAATTTTAGAATTCCAAATCTCACTAAAATAAAATCACCCTGTACAACAAGGTTCCAATAAACATCATTTGAGCTTACCAGTCACCAACATAAAAAACTGATATTTTTTTAGTAACTTTGCTTTCATTGCCAACATAAATTTATTTATTTTTGTTCAAAAGGAAAGCTGGGAAAACAAAAGAATTTTCGGTAACCATGGTGCTGTTGAATCTAAAATCTCTCTCTTGTTTTTTGTTCCTGAAAGCGAAAGGAGGGTAAGAAATTTGTCCTGATAAAATTAGAATTTTTATAAGTAAAATTAAACAATTAACGCATAATAATGCAAGATAGATACTTAAAACGATAAAGTGTGATATAAAAGTGTATTTCCATAAAAAATTTAACATACCTGACAAGAAATTGGGGCCAAAGTGTATTGGCATCCAATACCAGCAGTTCCAGGAGAGCAAGCAAGTTATTTAAGCCTTAAGGAACATATTCCTGTCCATTTGAAGGTGACAGCAGTTATAAGGATTCTACATTTGAGGTATTTGGGGCCAATTTTGCTCCAACACATATTTAGCAAGAATTAAGTACCAGGACTCCGCAACATCCACGTATGGACCAAATTCTGAACATTTTTAAGGTGATATCAATTATTATTGTTCTATTATAATACTTGACATTTTCGATAAACTCTAGAATTACAACAATTATTATTGATCTATTTTAATGTTTAACATTTTCGATGAACTTTAGAATTTCATACTAATTTGTTTAATCACTAATTCATTTGTACAAGATCTATATTTATTGTCAAAATTTATTCGTATTATAAAGGTTTTATTTAAATTAGCACGTGCTACAACTTTGATGTAGTTTGTTCTTGGAAGAGAAAACAGGATATTCAGGAATTTTCACATCCATACATTTCAATTAAAGAATACGGTTTTATAACTAAGAACACACTATATTTTCATTTAAGGTACATTTCATAGGAATAAAAGTATAAATTGTACTCACCTGTAACACCAATTCATTTTGGAATCTTTCTAATACATTTTCTTTTAGCGACATTGAACAATAAATATCTCTTTTGAATTTCTGTTTATTTCAAACATAAATTAATCTGAAAAATTTATTTAACGAGAACGACCACTTCTTAATTTGCTTCAATCAGCTGTAACGTCTCAGAACTTTAACCTCACAAAACACAGAATTTGACTAGAGGGAATAATCGCAGAACTTGAACCTACACCAGTAACCTGAGCGGGTGACGTCATACAGTGACCGGAGGAACTACTTAAGTATCTTTTTCGTTATTTGTTTTTAATCATAAAAATTTTTAAGAGTCTCATTGCTTTGAGCAGCTTGGTTTAATTTAATTTCATTGGCGTCATATTTTTTTTAAGAAAATATTGTGGGAGATCATATTGTTGTCGTAGGCGTACCGCTATAGGCAACACGTATTACACAAATACTTTAAAAAAAAAATAATTTTATAGATTTAACAAAATTTAACCCCACAATATAATATATTTTATAATGTCAAAATTGAGAATATATAACAAAGTTTATAAAGATTTTATTACATAAATACTACGTAAAAATATATAAATGTTTTATATAAAAATCTTTCTTTCTCTGTTATATATTTTTATGTAACATATACATTTGTTTTTGCTGGGGGGTGCTGCATTCAGAAGACTACTGGCGCTCTAAATGCAATATGGAGGACTCATAGGATCAGGAATGAGCCAACCACGTAAATAATGAATGTCCAAACCATCAAAAAAATACAACGGAGATAATTGATCTCTTATGGCCATATTGAAAGAATGTCTGAAGATCGAATACCAAAACTAGTCTTAAGATGGACATCCAAAGAAAAACGAAAGTGCGGAAAGTCCAAAGTAACTTGGATTAGAGGTTTTCAAAAGGGTAAGTCTGAAAGAAACGTAGATCCAGGTTATTGGACAGATTGAAAAAGATAGAGATGAAAAAATATCTTAATTTTTATAAGAGAGGAAAAACTTTCCAAAAAATATAAGAATTAGAGTAAGATGCGGTTTATTAAGAAAAAAACGTTAAAAATTTTACCATAGACATTGTGATGACGTTATAGTAAAAATTCACAGAAATATCCTTGCACATTATAATTTGTAAACCGAAATTCTCGTTTTACAACATTTATTCATCAATAACAATTTATGGACAGTTAAAACTGATAGAAATGATCCCATCCGCAGTATTTTTTATGACTTAAAGCATTAAGCGTACTTAAGCTAAACGATTGCCCGGATTTCGGATAGAATTTAACATAAAAGAAGCCATCATCGACACATTAAAACGAATCTGTAGAACTAAATGTGTGCTGACCGCGGTGGACATAATTGTAATAAAGATACCGTAAGGGCGTTTAGCTTATTTTATGTTATGCCAATTAAAAATGTCTTGTTTGAGTTAATGTCAATTCTTGCAGCCGTTTTTTATGACCTTAACCAGAAACGCATAAAACATTTAAATTATGTCCTTTGCCATCAGTTGCAACCTTAAGAATAGCATTGAATACTTAACTACATTTTATTTTTTTTATTCAAGTATTCAAGACGACGCATTTAAACATATTGCTATGTACTACCGTTTTATTTTCATCTTTGTTAGGGTGAAATCGAAAAATATAATTACACCGAATATCGATTAATCAACTGTAGAGAAATACCTAATTTCAATGTCCGATGCTCGTTATCGAATAACATAAATATGTAAATTTGTACAAAAAATACACGGAATTTTATTTGAAACCACCAATCGGAATATGCAAATGTATCTTCAGAATGTTCAACTGAGAAACTTGAAGCAACGATAAAAAAAAAGGACAAAAAAATGTTAAGGTAAGATATGTCATTCTGGTTTTGAAGGATTAGCAGTAGGTGTTGTGGTTCGCAGGACCGTCATCGACGTTTAAACAAGAATTTAATGAATCTTCTGTAAATTGAATTTCAGTTACATAAATATTTGTATCTTCATTTTTTTATAAATAGTCCAATCCCAAGCTTTAACGCAAATGGCACTAGGCGTAAAAATTATATTTAAAGATTTAAGAACAGTGTGACATATATTTAAAATTACAATAAAAGTTTTTTTATGAAAACTGACTTTTTTAAGACTATCCCCAAGACTTATAGAGATAAGTCCAGTTGATGATCGGTCTCACTTCCACTTTTTTTGCATGCTACATCTGTCCTACAATTTTTTTAGCAAGATTGGTGTACTTTGCTATCTTTTCATTATATTTGTCTAAAATATTGTTTGGAACTTTAGCATCGATTTAGTTCTTTTATCCACCATTACAACGTTGGATTAAATATTCATCATCATCTATATGTGATAGATAGATAGAGTCTAAAATCTGAATTCTCAAGCACTGCTTGTGAATTGTACTTATTATAGGGTGCAAAAGTATTCTGCAGTCCATATCTGTTGCCGTGTTGGCTATCGTTGAACATCCTTATGTTATGTGTTGTATGGTTTCCGACGTTTTTTTTTTGCACCATCTACACTTTCTGATATAATAGTTTTAACCCTGATAAAGTTTTTTAATTGTTAGTATTTATAACCTGTTCCTGATCCTAATCTTTCAGTTTTGTCAATCTGTGGTTGGTTTAGGTCGTGATAATATCGACCATGACCTGTATTCTTGACTAAAGGAGTGAAGTTTCCATAGAGAAGATATATTTTACAAGGCAAAGCAAAATAAAGATAAAACATATGTTCTTCCGTGAAGCTCTACTTCCTTCAAGTCAAGAATAAGGGCCCATGTAGAAATTTTTGAGAGCCTTTTTCTTATTCTGCAGCATCTGTAATAATTTCTAAATCCACATTTTTAATTCCGGCTCTTTTGAGATCCTCTTCTACTTGTTGTATCCATTTTAATCTGGGTCTGCCTAGTCTCCTTTTACCTCCAGGTATCCATTCTATCATCGAATATATCGTCGTTTTAGGTCCCAGCCATTTGGTGATAAAGCATAGTAATTTATTTATCTGGTTGTTGGGTAGATTTATTATTATTATTTACACACTGTAGTTATATTTCTTGACTACTCCTTTGTAAAAATAAAACTTCCCCCTCTAAGGTTTAGAAACATTTCCAAACAAGGTTTGACGGTGTTTTAAATAAAAAAACCGCATATTGATGACGACCAAGTAATGCCGAAACCGGTGTGCGAATAGTATGATTACCCTTTCATTTGCAAAACGAATAAAATGGCTTTTTCTTTAGAAAACGCTTAAATTTGGTTTGGAACGATTCTAAAGATAAGAGGGGCAAGTAGAAATAATTATCTATTTTTTAATTCATTAAATGAGGCTTTAACGATCAAGAAGTCCCATAATTAAACATACAGAGTATAATTAGTAACCCGTCAATCGTTGCAAAATTATGTAGTAAATTTGCCCAACTATTTCCACAATCTTTTATCCAATCTACCTTAATTTATTACTAGTTTTTTACCATTTTTTTGTTAACTTTGCTATTTATATCATTTAATAATTTCTTATACAGGATCAAAGTGTTTTCGTGTTACTAATTCCTGACCTGTACGTAAAAGCTCTTTCGCTTCAGAATTAAAAGTATGCGTCTAAACGACGACCACGATATGAGAGCATTGAAAATAAAAAACAACTTCTAAAGTGCTGCTTTCTATACTAATATTATTAACCAGCTGAAAAAAAAACTATTGCCGGCAAAATTCTTCGACAGTTCATTGGAAATATTACGTATTTTTCAAATAACTTCATTACATTGATCGGCGAGGCTAATGGTTTACGTAATGCGTTTTTTATTTTCACATACACTACGTTGTTGTAATAATGATTATTCCATTTCTGGTGCAATACGGTTCATTTATTACTCTTCACAAGATTTTTGCAAAAAGTGAGTTAAAATTTGGAAGAAAAATACTTTTATCTTCCTATTTCCTTTAGTAGTCAATGATTTGTGTTGCAGCCTTGTATTAGGTTGTTTTTCTGTAATGTTCTTAACTAATTTGACAAAAACTAGTAGTATTTAAGAAGTTCTGCTATTCTGTTGATTTTGCTTATTTGGCAGTTTCTGCTTCTGTATCTCCATATTCATTTAAGACATATTGATCTTAAAGATGGCTAACCTAGTGACCTCAGATTACAGCTCGTTTGTTAAAATTTATCGACATTGTCTCTAGAATTCTTTCAACTACCAAGATATAGGAGAAACTAATTTAAAAACGTTTGAATTAAACTTTTATTTAAAAAATAGATTTTCAAATGAAATGACAGCTGTTTCGCTAGAATTAGCATAGTCAGATTGACAAATTCTAGCTACCTGATGTTAATTAAGTAGTATTAAGTCTAGACCAAGTATGGAAGTAATAAGACATAAAAATATTAAAGCCTAGATGTTATTGGTCCTAAGGGATAATCCTGGATGCATTTCCCTCTAGAGTATAACTGTGCAATGATATAGAAAAACCAGGAAAAAATTATATAAGTACGTACAAAGAATAAATATATCTGGTTGTAAAATTTGTATATTGTTCAAAAAACTTTTTTATGACTTTTCCTTTACGTTAGCTTAATTTTTAATTAAAAATTTGAGTTTTTTTAATTATCGAACCTTTGACTAAATCCCTTCGAATGTTCCTGGTTTGGAATTTCGATCGACAATTTGGAAATTGTAAAATTTCACGAACTTAAACGCCGTGCCAACAAAGTTTATAATTGAATTTTGTCGGTTTTATAGACCTGGTCGTTCGGTTTTTAAATGTTGTATAACATATAGATAGAAACCCATCAACCGGTGACAGAAAGCAATGAAAAGTCAGTAAATCCTAATATTTTACCTGAGCTGGGACTGACCGCATGCTTTAGGCAGCTCGCTTTTGGATGATTTACGATTTTAAAATGATAAATTTTCTAACTTTGTAATCAAGAGTTTAAATATAGATATTATGGTTAGAAAGTAACAATTTTCCAAAACGGATAAACGGAATTCTTAATTTGTTCGGGCTCTTTCTGGGTTATCTTGTTAAGTTTTATTCCTTTTGCCGTCATTTTTCATTCCGATTTATTGGTTATTTTTAACAGTCACTACAAACTGCTCCTGATGCGCCACATGTTCAACAAAATCTTTTCTACGTTATTACTTCTTCACTTTTAATATTTTCATAATTTTTTTTATATTAATGCCAATTTTTTCCTTGAGGTAAGCACCAGTTTAAATGGAAGTGATTGTAAATTTGACCCCACTGCATATTGTAAGGAAGAAAACAATATACAGAATTACGAATAATAAAAAACTCTTCATTTGAAAGTAACTTCCAAGTTTATTTGAAAAATTAGGTTTTAAATTACAATGACGGCCGTTTCGCTAAGATTAGCAGTTTTTTAATATTATACTGTTTAACCAGTTTATATTTCCTTGTTATTGATGCTAGAAATTCCTGTTGCATTCTCTTAATGGCTAAAAAAGAATCGCTATCTGCATCTGCTGCTAGCTTCTTGCTACTTGATTCTTTGTTCTTCCAATAGTAGATATCCAAGTAACATTATATGAATATTTTTGGTACAGAATTGTGAATACTCACTGTTTTAATTTTTTGTTCCATTGCCAATTCTACCAATAGTTTTCCATTTTAATTATGAAGGGTACAGGTAAGGAGGACCAACTTGTAACAGGTCGGCTGAAAAGTACCCGGTCTACCATAGTAAAAAACAATATTTTGACAAAATTCATTTTTTTTATTCAACATAGTTGCCTTCTAGGGCGATACAGCGATTATAGCGACCTTCCAACTTTTCGATACCATTTTTGTAGTACTCCTTCGGTTTGTCCTCAAAATAGGCTTCAGTTTCGGCGATTACCTCAGTATCAGAGCCAAATTTTTTTCCCGCGAGCATTCTCTTCAGGTCAGAGAAAAGGAAAAAGTCGCTGGGGGCTAGATCTGGAGAATACGGTGGGTGAGGAAGCAATTCGAAGCCCAATTCATGCAATTTTGCCATCGTTTTCGATGATTTGTGACACGGTGCATTGTCTTGATGAAACAACACTTTTTTCTTCTTCATATGGGGCCGTTTTTCGCGATTTCGGTCTTCAATCGCTCCAATAATGCACAGTAATAGTCGCTGTTGATTGTTTTTCCCTTTTCCAAATAGTCGATGAACAATATACCGTGTGTATCCCAAAAAACTGAGGCCATAACTTTGCCAGCTGACTGTTGAGTCTTTGCACGCTTTGGTGGCGGTTCACCGGCCGCAGTCCACTCAGCTGACTGTCGATTGGACTCAGGTGTGTAGTGATGGAGCCAAGTTTCATCCATAGTCACATATCGACGCAAAAAATTGGGTTTATTACGACTTAACAGCTGCAAACACTGCTCAGAATTATCAATTCGTTGCTGTTTTTGGTCGATTGTGAGCACGCGCGGCACCCATTTCGCACAGAGCTTCCGCATACCCAAATATTCGTGAACGATATGTCCAACACGTTCCTTAGATATCTTTAGAGTGTCAGCTATCTCGATCATATTCACTTTACGGTCACTCAAAATCATTTTGTGGATTTTTTTGATAATTTCGTCGGTAACCACCTCTTTTGGGCGTCCATTGCGTTCACCGTCTTCGGTGCTCATTTCACCACGTTTGAATTTTGCGTACCAGTCAATGATTGTTGATTTTCCTGGCGCAGAGTCCGAAAACTCATTATCAAGCCAAGCTTTTGCTTCAACTGTATTTTTTCCTTTCAAATAACAATATTTAATAAGCACACGAAATTCTTTTTTTTCCATCTTTTTGAAAATAACAAAAGTTGCTTCACTAAAAATGCAATATCTCACAAACTAATAGTCCGACAGCTGTCAAATTTTTACACGAATCTTTTGAAGGTTGATACTATCTAAAAATGAAATGGATTTAATTCTAGTGTCATCATCTATAGGTCACGACCGGGGACTTTTCAGTCGACCTGTTATAGGAATACTGTTGAAAAATTGTCCATCGGTAAGGAGCAAATAGTAGATGGCACGAAAGTAGCAAAAGGGTAAAAAGTCAAAGTCAGTGGACACTTTTTAAGACACTTTAAGTGGGTTCTCCTTCATTCCACCCTTCATTATTTGAATTGCATTGTTCAAGCATACTTTGACCCTCTGTAAACTGTGTACATATTTTTCCTCTGCCTATTTTTGCATTATAGCCACCTACTAGGATTTTTATGTCATATTTTGGCATATTAGACATATTAGACACATTCTATTATTAAAGTGTTAAAACTATTCAAAGTTAATAACTCTGCCTATTTATTACTGACAAACCTATACCAGTAATTCTTTTATCTGTATATTTTCACTAATTCCACCATGATTGCTCTTTTTCCAAAGTACTTCCCACATTCCATATTCCAATTTTTATTAATTCACTTAAGTTAGCATTGTTATTACTTTTTGTGGTACAATGGCATTTAAATATAATTACCCTCTTAGCATGTCCAACCCTTTGGGCAGAGCAATTAAAGCAGCCGAGACCCATTGTGGTATGTTAATAATTTTTATTTTAATTGTTGGTCGGATTTTAGTAATAACAAGTTGTGTACGCCGATGATTTATGTCTTTTAAGATTAGTCGAATTGTTTGTTCTCCGGTGATGGCCTCAAGTAACGCCATTTAAAAATGCAGACTACGTAACTAAATAAGGTGTTTGCACATATTTTTTATAGCGTATTACGAGCAGTAACCATAAAATTTTAAATTGGCAAAATACCCAACAATTTTTCGACAAAACTACACGTTCAATTACCTGACATGGAGGACAAAGGTTTTCGTTAATCTTTTCATATTAACTAAAGGCAGTCAGTTGACAATTACCACAATAGTTACCACCTAGGTGGAGATTAAAAGACTGGCGAGTGAGTTGCTGCTCTTTTTCCGGACGGTCTCCCAACGGGACGCCGAAATTTTGCTGGCTAAAAAATTTACCAACAATAACAACAAGTCAGTTATCGGCCTTGCATCTAATGCACAAAAGAATCCGCAGGGGGTGCATGCACACAAAAGGGTACAACTTAAACTGATCTAACAGCATAGACAGGGGCAACGTGTACCATTTTAGATAAAACGGGCATGAACTTTTTAGAATTAAGTTAAAAAAATCCTACCCCCAATATTCATTGGTCAATATTTTTCCAAATTACATATATGTATCGATTACATCATTAGTATTATCCCTAATGTGCCTATACATCACCAACGATTTCAACTGTGTCGCGCAATAATTTACAGACCCTAATTTATACTTATTTTTTTTTGGTGTGACAGTATTGTGACAAATAGTGGATTCGGTTAGTTCCGGTAATTTTTGTTGTTAATTTCCTGTATTTAATGAGCCAATTTATCACTTATTAATTATTTGCTCATATACACGATAAAAAAGAGACATATTTCAGTTTTTATTCTTTGTCAGTTAACGTATATAACTGTAACTTAGAGCAATTGCCCCAAATTGATAGTGCTATTAAAAAGTTTGACCATTGTTAACATTTCTTTAGATTATTTTACTTTTTACCATAAAACAAGATTAATGGATCAACAGAAAAAGCTTAAGACTAAAGAAAAAAACTTTAATTTGCTCAAAACACCATGTAGAGGTCTTTGTACAGAATTTATGTGATGGTAAAATGAGAATGTCAACATATCAAGTTTCCCAAAGCTTTTTTGAAAAAACAAAATTGAAACCATCAGCCAAACCAGTCAAAGGTGCTGACAAAGGAACAAATTGAAAGCTTCATGAGGGACGCTCCAGATAAAGAATATCTATTACTCAAAGTGACAGCATTACTTGGAGTTGCTGGAGGTTGCCGAAGGGAAGAGATCTATAATTTAGAAGTTAGTGATGTGGAGGATACGGGTACTCAGCTAGTAGTTAAGATTAACCAGACAAAAACGCATATTCGACGAGCTTTCACTGTGATTAACAGTGATGAGGTTCAATATTTGGATGTGTTTAGAAAATACATGAATTTACGGCAACACGTCTCCCTGAAAGCTCTTTTAGTGGGTTATAGACAATCAAAATGTCTGTCTCAAAGAGCTGGTATACATACTGTTGGCAGAGCACCTAAGAAAATAGCTGAGTTCTTGAAACTAGACCAACCAGAAAAGTATACAGGTCATACAGATCATACAGGAGGACATCCTCAACGTTGTTGGCCAATGCTGGAGCTGACCTTAAAGTTCTAAAACAGCACGGTGGATGGAAGAGTTCTTCAGTTGCAGAAAAGTATATAGAAGAATCGATTTAAGGCTAAAACAAGATTGCAAGAATGATCCAAAGGAGCTACATCACAGCCACACGTCTTCCGCGATTACAGAAAACACTGTAAATCCATCAACAACTCAATCCGGACTCAAACGAGTCCGGGAAATGGCACTTTACCGTACAGCATAAAGAAAAACATATTTTAAATGGCAGTTTGATTAAAAAGAAATCTGTAGTGACATATCTTGCCAAAAAATTAGCTTTTTACCCTGCCAACAAAATTTTCTGAGATCAAGGAGCTTTAAACAATAAAATATTCTGATAACCGCTGAATAGTACAAACCAGCAATGATATTACAATAATTTTTACCTTATTTCATATATATTTTAAAAATATCACGCTTTTATATTCATTATAAATCCCGTAGAGACTAAATTTTAAAAAATATTTAAATGTGTTTACCCCCAGCTGGAAATACCCGTATTTCGAATAGTCTAACAGGGATCTGAACCACATGGATGAAAGAAATTCGACACCGAGTTTCTTCAGTCAGTCATGGTATTTGGAGAATAAAAAAAAGCAGCTTCCAAAAATTCGTGTAACCACACACTAGTGCCTTAATCAAGTAACTCGATAGGTGTGTGTGTGTATATATCTGAAATCGAGCCCTGGTTCCGAGTATTTTAATTTCGAAGGAACATCGAGTAGGTTGAATTACTTTACATGACTTTTTTAACCGATACACAAGATTAAGTAATTACCGAACAATCGATTTTATAGATTCAATAATTCGTTACGGTACTGTAAGCTTATGCAAACAACATCACTATGACTGCGGTTGTTTGTTTTATAGCAAAGACTAAACAAACCATTCCTAATAAGGAAAATCATTACTCATCCACTCTATGTGTATTTCCTTGTTGACTTTAAAAAATGTTGATTTGGCAACCGTTCAAACTAACACCACTTTAATTTTGTTTTAACCAAAATGTTCTCAAACAAAATTGTCTTTTAATAAAAAAAAATGTTTATAAAGTAGATTAAAAAATCAAAGAACTCTAGAGTGTCATTTTTTTGATGCAACTTTCACCAAAGTCAATCACCCTTTTTTTATAGCTTATTAACTGACAACACTTATAGCGTTTTCTTTTGAGATTAGTAGAAAGTGATCTGAGTGCGCCCTCAGTGCGCACTGAGATTGCTCTTGCACTGCCCCAGTTTTTACTATGCACTGGCAACGGACGTTTTCAGGGCGAACTGTGTGTTTTTGACATTTCAAAAGAATGCATTTGATATAGTGCACTTTTTTGGTTATTATTAGTACTAGACATTTTTTTCTGAAATTACCGAAGGCGATTATACGTTGAAGGAGAACTTAAAGTATAGAGCTGTTTTGATGAATATGAGATTACAGGCGTGCTAAAATAAAATAAAATAAAGAAGCGTTTTATATATTCTGCACAAACTTTATGTTCTAAGCGTTAAACGCTTGAACCTAACCTATTCGTATTGTCCTGTCCTGTAAATTTGTTGTACCATGGTATTGCCCTGAGTCGAATAGTCAGAGCAATTTTTGGTGCCCTCAGGTCACATTGAGAGCGAGCAGTCTATTCAAAAGAACATGTGTGACAGATTGCTCTCCCTAATGACATTTCAATAGAACACACAACTCGCTCTCAGTGTGCACTCAGTGCGTTGCTCTGGTCTCAAAAGAAAACGCTATTAATTTTATTGCACAAATCTAGTATTTTTTTCCGTTATTTATGACGCAATAAATCAAGAAGTAGACAATAAATTCGAAACGAGGAATAGTTAAAGAGTCAATGTTCTATTTATACCTATAGTCAAAATATACCCTTCAGTTTCCAAAAATAGAGACCCCTTAGAATAGGCGTAACACGACTTTCTTATCGAGAGATGACTTTGTAAAGATATTTCGTAGACAGATGTATTTCTTAGAAACAGTATCTCTAGCGTAGACAACCTTTATTTTTTTTTCTGTTAAACGACATTTTCTACCCTGATTCTCTTTCAACTATTGAAAATCAAGGGCGCACGCACATCCGCAATCGACAAGGGTGCAACAATTTTTATCAAGTAATGTGCGTAAGTAGATTCAACTGGGTAAATGTTTCCGAAAAAGGCCTAACTCTTTTCATATTTTTAGCACACTCTCTCTTGCCTTCGGACTTCGAAATATCTTGCGAGTCGCAGAGGAGGGCCTCACCACAAACCTAACTTAACCTACTCCATCTTTACTCTTCAGCACTATAGAAGCTCTACAGAAGAGCACAATTTACTTTCTAGCCACTCCAAAATTTGGACATTATGGAAAATGAGAACAGCTAAAACCTCCTACATTGAAAGGAACCATTTTGTAAGAACTTACTATCCTTCATGAAGCAAAATCCTTATACATGTATAATGTATTTGAAAATCAAGAGAGAGTAAATTCCCAGAAATGTTTTGCAGTTATCAGTGTTAAAGGCAGTAAACCATAGACGTGCGTTTTCAAAATTAAATTAATATGGAAATAGAAATATTTAATTTGTTTTAGTTATTTATACCTAGATTACCAATTTTAGATAGATAAACATAATTCGTAAGTAGTAATTTAATTTGGGTAAAATGAAGAAAAAGTCAATATTATTTTAGGCATTTTGTTTTAGGCATATGTTTATTTACAAAATATGTATATAATATGTACAGATAATTACAATTACTTATAAATTAATATGAGGAGCTAAAAAAACAATTAAGTAGGTATATGAGAAAAAAAAACCAACCGCAAGGATAAAATTTGACGAGCAACATGCAAAAAATACGACAATATTAAATCTTAAAAAATAAAAATCTAAAAATAAAATTAAAGTAACTTCTTGTATAATCGGGTTAATTCTTCTCTCGAAGATGATTTAATGAAATTGATTGTGTTAACCTCTACTTTTTGGAAGTTCATCTTACTAAGAACAATAAATAACTGCACAGTTAAACTAAACTTCCACTATTTATTCAAAAAATTCGCTTTAAAATTCAATTACAGCTGTTTCGCTATAACCAGCATCGTCAGATTGACATAATTGTAAAAATTAAAGTACATAAATTAATAATTTTAAAGTTAGGGTTCCTCGCACTCTGTGTCAGAAGATTCACCATCTGATTCTAGAGAAATTACAATGGGCTCTATAGTAATATCAATTATGTTATCTAGCTCCCACATTTTTTATTATGTTATCTAGCTCCCACATTTTTTTTTCTATTTCTGTAACGTGTCTAATACATTTTTGCCAATTTTCACTTGTTACTTCAGATATTGCCTTATTGAAGAGATTTTTAACATCTGATAATTTAAAAGTAGTGTTATTTCCGGCAACATAACCTTTAACTTGAGCCCATATCAATTCTATCGGATTCAGCTCACAATGGTTGGGCGGTAAACGAAGGATTTCAATTTCTCGTTTTTTGGCCTCCTCAATATTATATTTTTTATAATTTTGCTTATGTTTTTTAGCAATAGTTAACAATTCTGCCCTCAGCATTGTATTGTCAAAGGCTAAATTTTTAGAGGATAACCATTTTGCAATTTCATCCTTTTTCCATTTAGTGGTTGGTAAAGGTTCAAGTAATCTGGAGTGGTAACTTGCATTGTCCATTACAATAACCGATCCTTTTGGTATGAATTGAATCATCTGTTCAAAATATTCCTCAAACACGTCTCCATTCATTTCTTCGTGATAATCAACGGTTTTTTTTATTCAAATAAGAGTAAACCATTCTCAAGAAAACCGTTTGTACTGCCTATATGACAAATAATTAATCTTTTACCTTTTCCTATAGGTTCCTTAAAACCAGTAGTATATCCTTGTAGAAAAGCTTTATGGGATGATTTTATATTTTTGTCTTTCCAAACTCTTCCTACACAATGTCCTTCATTAACCCATGTTTCATCTAAATAATAAATGTTTTTATTTTGAGCTTTAACTTGTTGTATTCTTCTGAGGTACTGTCTTCTCCAATATACAATTTCTTCAGAATCAATTAGCATTGAGTGTCTGCCCATTTTTTCAAATTTAAAGTTTAACTCATGTAACGTTTTCCATAGTTTATCCCGGCTTATTGTGGGTAAATCAACATCATTCGTAATGGCTTGCAAAACTTTATCTAAAGTTGGTATTTGCTTGTTTATAAAAAGTAGTGAACAAGCTTACGAATAGCATTTTTAAAAAACTCGTCCACGTTGACTTTTAATAGTTTTTGTCTACCTGGTTTCGACTTTGGTGAGGTTACTCCACCTGATTTTTCCTCCTTTAGAACTCTATATATTGTAGATTTTCCATCGCCTTAGATGTTGTTTCAACTACACTGTCAATAGTGTTTGAGGGATTTTGATGTTTAAAATAGTGGTACACATTCACTACAGCACTCTTTTCATTGAGCGATAAATGGTCTAGTTTTAATTTTTTCACTGGCGTATACTCACAAACTGCTTCCATTTTTAGTCACTAGTATTTGTCACGTTTATCGAAAATCAAATAACTGCATTTCTAGAAACTTAAGCACTATTTAAGTCAAAATATCGGTCATTAGAAGCTGTTGCCATTCGGAGGTCGTTAAATAACAATTATCCCTTTCTAATCTGGTTACGCCTATGACGCACGTTAATCCTCTTAGGCCTACTGTAGTAACAATGAAAGATCATAAAATAATGTGATAGTCCGAGAAATTTAATAAATTTTGTATTGAAATTAACAAAAACAATTTAGAATGCATTACAAATATTGAAGTTTTACCGCACGTACTGTACTATAGTTTTGCATACCGAATTAGTTTTTATTCTGGGAATTTACTCTCTCTTGATTTTCAAATACAGTATAATCGAAAAGGTGGAAAAGCTTCTTGCTGCAGCTTGGCGAGTTTCCTAGATAAATTACCCAAATTAGAACCCGAGAAAAGATTTGATTAACTTTAATACGCCCGAATGAAAATAAACTTTGCTCAGTTATCTTATTATAAACCCTATTATCGGTTTCCCTATCATCGCGAATTAATTCAGTGCTTTAAACGTTAACCAACTAAACCTGAATATCAAAATGACATCAACCCCCTTCGCAGCGAAAATGTCTGACTTTATAATTAGAACTAACCCCGTTGTTTGTACTCGCCGTACCGGCTTAAGTTAAAATCTGGCCCATGAATTTGAATATGCTTCATAATGGACGAATAAATAAATACACATAGGCAAATTTACACGTTCAGCTGTCAGGAATTGTTCAGAGGGAAAGTTTCCGCTTACAAGGGACCCCTGTATATATTTATATACATTTTTCTGACCCTTATAGGGAGAGAGAGAGATAACGCTACGCAAACTGAAACTGGCTGTTTTGGCATTCATTGGGGCGAGGTTTTTTTTACGAGGGATACATAATTTTATTAAAAAAATATATATATATATATTGATGGTTAATGTGTGACAGGAAGAGGGTGGATTTCGATTAGAGTATTAGATCAAAACGGCACTAAATATTAATTAATAAAATCATTAGGAGTGCTTGATTTGTTCCGGATGGTTTAATGCAAAACTAACGATGCAAAAGAAATCATTAACTCTAATACAATATTCTTTTCTTGCAATTTTTTGTACAAAACTTAAAATATTTATTGTATACTATTTTTTTAATTGTTTTTTTTTTAATTGCGCAGTTTGCTATTTGGAAATGCGTTCAGTGGCCTTTTAACGATCGACTTGCTTGCCACAGTTAATAGATACGCGAAGGATCTTGAAGAAGGTATTGAAACGAGCTAGGAAACGTAAAACTGAGGGAAAATAGCCCTTTAATGGTTATGTGGTCGTCTGGAAATGGCCCAAAAGGGAACGAAATTTATTTCGACTCATTATTATTTATCATTGCTTGATTTGTTTGTAATGGAAACCCACCAAATTTCGTTGATTAACCGAAAAAAATAATAAAGTTTGTTTAAAAGATTATACAGGGTGTTTCATTAAGAATTATCCATATAGTAACTGGAGAAACCTTAGCACTAAATATGAAGATTTAAGCCAAAACGCTTAAATAAAACATTCCTCCTAACCGAGATATAGGGTGTTTTATTTTAACTATTCTAAATGATTGTATCCCATATTTTTGACACCTTCCAATATTTTTTGTTCATACTTGGCAAAAAGTTTACACATATTAGGTTACTTTAAACAGTGGCAAAAGATAGTTTTTCTCGATTACCAGAGGCGTGCGGTAGGGATGGATACTTTCTTTTATTCCCCTACAATTTACGCCACTGTCGTAATAATTGTTTCTGCATGTTTTTTTGATTCTCCGTCACGTTCTACGTAAGACAGATAATTTTAATTGAAAAACGTAGAAATTGTTACTGTTTTTTTGTGAAAATGCCTCGTCATAGTAATTTCTCAAATATAGAAATACGTGACATGGTTTGTGTTTATGCGCAAGCAAATTATACAGGGCGAGTTGCTGCTCAAAGATATTTGCAATTATATCCTAACAGAAGACAACCCCATTACAAGACTTTCAAACATATTTACGACCGATTAGCGAAAACTGGTCAATTCCGTCCAAAGCGAGATCTAGGACGTCCAAAAATAATTACAGTAGATCAGGAGGATGATGTGTTAGTAAGAATTTCTAATCCTGATTTAAGTACCAGACGTTTGTCAGCAATAACTGGAATAAGTCATGCTTCAGTTTTCAGAATATTAAAAAAAAAGACTTAAGACCTTACCTTTTCATTCCAGTGCAGAACTTGCTACCCACTGATCTTCCTCGACGGATGGAATTTGCACAATTTATTATGGATAGGACAAATGTAAATCACAATTTTGTTAGCAATATCCTTTTTAGTGCTGAAGCCACTTCAACACGTAGAGGCGTTTTTAACTGGAGAAATTGCCATATTTGGGATAATGAAAATCCACACTCCGTCAATGAGGCACATTTTCAACATGAACTGAGAATAAATGTTTGGTGCGGAATTTTTAGAAATAATTTAATAGGTCATTTTGAATTACCTGCAAATTTAAATGGAATCAATGAAATTTATGGTACTAACCTTACTGTGTGAAAGTTCATCTTATTCAGAACAATATACAACTTAAAGGTTGAATTAACTTTCACTATTTATTATAAATACTTTAGATGCAATGACAGCCGTTTCGCTATCGAAATAGCATCGTCAGATTGACATATTGAACTTCAAAGACTAAATAGTGGAAGTTAATTCAACCTTTTAGTTGTTTATTGTTCTGAATAAGATGAACTTTCACATAGTAAGGGTTAGTACCATAAAAATTCCATACACTTGTCGTCTTTTTGTACAGTTTTCTGTATTCTTTTATACTTGGTCTATACTTAACATTACTTAATCTGATGATGATAACCTATGTTATCGAAACAAAACGTAACTTCAATATGTCAATCTGACAATTTATAAGTGCATTTTAAAAATCCATTTTCCGAATAAAAACTAAATTTTTTAAATAAACCCAGAAAGGCTTGTACAAAAGTTATTTATTTAATGTTCTTAATTAAAATTAATGTCTCTATTATTCTTTTAAATACCTGCATTATTTTATTTTATATTCTTTTATGCCATTTTCTTTACCCCAAACTATATATTTACTGGCAATTGGCATAGCCATGTGATGGATTTACTGAAGATATTCTCTGAAGCATGTTAATGTCAATGCTGCCACTAAATACACTTTATGTGAAAGACAATTACAGCTTTTTCATTGTTTGTTATTGTTTTTTTTTCTCTACTAGGTAATTAAAATAATGACAAAATTAAATTCACAACTTTATCTTTACTTAATTGTTGTTTATGTTTCCGTTTGTTAACACAACCACGACGTGTTTTTGCTGTTCTATTCGCCGCCCCTCAGCTACCAGCCATTTTGTAGTTACTAACATGAAGATCGTTAATTCATCCATCAATAATGCAGTAATGCGTCATGTGATGTGTAGCTGCCACTCTGGCTAACTGTTTATAGCCGAACATTGATGATATGCCTAATTCTAGCCCTGTGTACTTTAAATATCGCTCGTCAACCGCTTGATTGCTGTCCAGTACTATATTCACAATCGACGTAAGTAATAAAACTTTCTAAAACCAGTAAATCGTATGGCAGAAATCCAGGGATTATAGAGAGAGTCGTATTTTGTAATACGTATTTCTTTATGTAAAAACTTAAAATATATTTTGGTATTTGTGGGCCGTTTGTGCTGGACTCAATGTGCTAGATATTCCGATCTAAAGCTAATTTTGCATTACACCATTATCCGATTTATTTAGAAAATAATCAACAGTTGTTCTGTATTGTCCTGAATTTATTTAATTTGCTTGGTACAAATGACTGAAAATATAACGGTGAATGTTTTTTTTTACTGAAAAGGCACCGCTAGCTTAGAGAAAGTGATGAAAAATACTAATTCCATTAAAGAAACAAGAAGGAAGTATGTCCATAAATAGCTAAACTGTATCAGTATCCTTATAAGGTATGTTATCCTTTTTTGAAAAAAAATAGATGAGTAAAGATTAATTAAATCTTCGAAGAACTAGACGCGTCAGTAATTTAAATTAAAGTTGAGATGTTTCAGATTACGTTAATTTTTATATATTTAAATGAAGAGGAACTGTTAAAAAATATTAAAAAAAATAGCATTAATTATATTCTTATCTTTACAAATTACAACCTGTATTTATTAATTAAATAAATTTCGGATAACTTAAGATAAGAAGTTGTCCAAGAATTGTAGTTTTAATCTATTTTATTATTTCGATAAAATACAATTTAGTATAAAAACAACAAATAGAACATTTTGTTTATATCTAAAACACTCCTAAATATTTGGCAAGCTAAGAGGTTTTAGATAGAGCGACATTAACAACGTCGACTGGATACCTATAACTCGACATTTTATTATTTTTAAAACAACGTTTATTACCAAAATTACGATTATTGTTATTGACGCTTGAAGTTTAAACTATTTCCATAGTTTCCTAATAATACGATCTGCGTGAGTGGAATTCATATATAAATACGACATCAAACATCAAATATCTACATACACATCATGTTATGACAACATACATTAGCTACTATTTGTTGACTTTCCCCAAATTTTAAAATGCAGTTGATACAGCTTCCGCTAACAGAAAAGTAATAATAATCATTTGTTTAAATATTTAGTCAACGGTTAGCTAAAAGTTACTAAATTTAAAAATTTCTCAGGTTGGACAAAAAAAATATTATACTTAATTCAGAATCAAAATCATAAAACAATAAGAAAGTAACTTCTTCTATTTATTTAAAAAATTGATTTTTTAATCTCAATCCAGCCGTTTCGCTAGAATTAGCATCGTCAGAAAGAACAGAAAGTGTCACTACAACTAATATTTCCTAAACAAACTAAAGAAATTTAAAGTTATAATAATTTTAAATATTGTGGAAGTATTTCCAATAAAATTTCAAAAATAATATCTTCGGCAACATCAGCATTAATATCATTTAAAACACAAAATAATGTTGGTAAAAAATTGTTAAATGTAAAAACAAAATTACCTAAATTAAAAAAAAATCTGGTGTTTACAAAATTAATTGTCCAAAGTGTAATGCTGTATATATAGGTCAAACACAAAGAAATTTTGAAGTAAGATTTAACGAACATTTAAGAGCATATAGATTAAAACAACCAGATAAGTCAAATTATGCAAAACACCTACTTGAACATCCAACCTCACTCTTACACACCAATGACATCCAAATACTACACACTTGTAATAAAAAACAAAATTTAGATTTCCTTGAAGAACTTGAAATAAAAAGACATCTAGCAGATCCACAATTTAAAGTTGTTAATGAACAAATAAATCTGGGAAGTTCTCCACTTTTAAAGTGTTTGCTTTGATTGAGTCTTCATTTTATACATAGATAAGACGTAATTGTAACACAAATACATATATTAAGTTATTGTAAAGATCAGCATGATATAGTTTTCCTGGATTTTCTATATCATTGCACAGTTATACTGATCTTAGAGGGAAGTACATCCAGGATAATCCCTTAGGGCTCATAACATCTAGGCTTTAATATTGTTATGTCTTATTACTTCCATACTTGGTCTAGCCTTATAACTACCTAATAAACATCAGGTACCTAGCTACAAACAAACAAACAAAATGTAACTTCAATATGTCAATCTGACGATGCTAATTCTAGCGAAACGGCCGTCATTGAGGTTAAAAAAGCAATTTCTTAAATAAATAGTGGAAGTTTTGTTAAAACGAATAATGTTTGATAATAGTGTTACTCAATTTTGCCAATATGTATTCCTGGAGTATTACAATAGACGACCTTTTCTATAATCCCTGGTTGGGTTACTAGAGAACAATTATTTAATAGTAGTGCTTCTTGGCTTAGCTCTATTAGTATTTTGTCAAGGGTCCACTTTTCTTCGAATGTCACATTTGATATCACATTAAGGAAGCTTTGATAGATAGATAGATAGATAAGGCATACAATATAAATTACATATTAGATATTAATTGTTATCAAAGGAATAGTTATTATTTGAATGATATTAATAGACATTTGTCAGATTTAGTTACCAATTGAATCAAAATAATCTGAGATATTTCATTTGTGAATTATAAGAAGTTGGTTAATCGAAACATATATCTGAGATAGCACTAGTACCTTTTTTATTTCCTGACAAAAATATCTAAAGAAACATATTCTTGTTCCTTAATCACACAAATTACGTTCCTTGCATTTTTATAATCGTCCATTTTTAAAACTAGCTTGAGTCCTATTAGTAGAAAAGATCGCTCAGCTTATAATCATGTCCGTATATAAAATGAAATTGGATACTTAACATCGATTATTATTGAATACATTTTTTACTAGAACGATTTTATAAAAAAAAATTACCCGATAATTTGCATAAATAATGCGGCTAATAACGGATTCCTCCAATGAAAACAAGGGGCACACATAATAATATGATAATATACGATAATTTTTATAATATTATGGAAGTAAGTTTGAATTTTTATTTATGTATCTCAAGAACGAGTTAGTTTAAGTTGCAACCTCAAGTAGTAATTTGCAGACCACCGTTTATTATGGTTTAAGGGGTGCTAAAAGCAAGAATTAAAAAATAATTAAGAGCATCAGATTAAAAGGTGCATTAGCAATGTGCTTCGAATGTACAGCGGTCTGCAGCAAGCTTTGTGTCCGCTCTGAATATACAACACTAATTAACTTTAAACAAGTCGTTGTAACGAGCCCGTTGATAAAAATAGATCTTTGTTATGACAGTGGTATGTAAATAACTTTGCCAAATTGAAAGCGTCGACAAAATTTAATTTGTTTGTACACTTCGCAATCGATTTTATAGCGATGCTTGTGATACACTTCTCGAGATTTTCTTTTCTCGTGCTGAATTAATTATCTTAATTGTTGGTGTCTTTTGGGAACAATAGAGGATATAATCGGACTCTTATCTTTCTAATTCACACCGTATAGTTTTTAAAATAGTTAGCAAATATACGTTTGATTCATTGTTTTTGGACCAATCTGTGAAATCAATGGATAATTATTTATATAGAAAATTAATAAAGAGGTAGATAGACAGCATTGGTAACTTCAATATGTCATTCTGACGATGCTTATTCTAGAAAAACAGCTGTCATTGTAGTTTAAAACTTAATTTTTAAATTAAATGTGGAAAAACAGTTTTTTTTTTATTATTCTTATTATCAATTTTTCCATTTACCATTTTCCATTTGAGATTTTGTAACTTTTATAATATTCCTGATAGAAGGATGAAATTTTTAGATTACTATTAGGAAATTTTCTTAAGAATCAAATGCTATCTATAAAAATTTGATTAGTGTAATATTTTTTCTGTAATCACAAAAAAGTGAGATCATGTCATGATCGAAAAAATTGAAACGATGTCTATATAAAAGCATCATGCCGCTTTTAATAAGAATCTAGCATCTTATATAACAATTCTTTCTCTATTGAATGAAAAAAACCAGAAGTCTCTAAGACCTCGAAGACTAAAGTTATGATTGAAAAACCGAAGGTATATTTTTTTGCTTGGAGAGAGATCTCGATTGGCAGTGCTCTTAAATGAAGCTACGAAAATTTGACTTTTGGTAGCACCTTTTCTTAGCTTTTCAACGGCGTAAACTAGAAGTGGCTATGATTTTTTGTTTTTGATTTATGCATCAAAATCTGAGACCGTGTCTTAACAATCGATTCACTAGTCGCTACAAGGCAAGATAAATTTTTTAGAAATTTTCTGGGTGCAGATTCGTTTTTAGGAGGGTCAAATTAGTCAAAATCCAGATTTTCAGCTCATTCGGAGAGATTTCGAAAATTTTCATTTTTTCGGAGGAAGGTATGTATGGAAAAAGTCGATTTTACGAATGTCATTTTTGGGTTAGAATAAAATTGGTAGAAATTACTATAGAAAATTGAAATTTTTAGGGTTTATAGGAAATTTTCTTGGCTTTTTAACTGTGCAAACTAGAAGTTGCTAAGATTTTTTGTTTTTGAGTTATGCGTAAAAATCTGAGACCATGTCTTAACAATCGATTCACTAGTCGCTACAAGGCAAGATAAATTTTTTAGAATTTTCTGGGTGCAGATTCGTTTTTAGGAGGATCAAATTAGTCTAAATCCAGATTCTCAGCTCGTTCAGAGAGATTTCGAAAATTTTCATTTTTTCGGAGGAAGGTATATGTATGGAAAAAAGTCGATTTTACGAATGTCATTTTTCGGTTAGGAAAAAATTGGTAGAAATTATTATAGAAAATTGAAATTTTCAGTGTTCCTATGAAGTTTTCTTGGCTTTTTAACTATGCAAACTAGAAGTTGCTAAGATTTTTTGTTTTTGAGTTATGCTTCAAAAATGAAACGAAAGAATTTTGCTATGTAAGCTGTGGAAGTACCAAATTTTATTGGCGATTTACCCTGTAGTCCTTTTAAATACCTAATGAGACCTTACTTACTATAACATGTATTATCAATAATCAATTTTTCCATTTGTGATTAAAACCACAAATATAAATACAAAAGTACTTTATCAATAAAAAACCAACATTGTTTCTTATAAGATATAATACCTATTCCTGTTGAGCACCTGGTCAACAACAATCGCATTGTAGTCGGTCTGCATCTCGAATAGTTGACACTCTGTAACGGACATGCCAGACCGTTCTTGTTCCCATTAATTGTCACCTTTTAATTACTCGGCCCCAGTAAATTAGTTCTGAGGATTGACAGTGCTCTATCGAGACGTGCCTTGCAAACTTGACTTGATTTCGACGACACACGACCTGTACGACGACTGAAATAACAGCTCACTGCTATTTTACAAACTTAATCACTGATCGTAGAATTTCTTTGGCCACGAATAAGATAAATTAAATTAAATTGATTGTACTAACCCTTACTTTTTGAAAGTCCATCTTATTAAGGGCATTTTCAATTCCAATGGACAAAATTAACTTTGATAAAGAAATTGATATCATAAAACAAATAGCTACATCTAATGGCTACCCAATTCATTTGATAAATACATTAATTAATAAAAAAGAACAGAAAGTGGCACTACAACTAATATTTCCTAAACAAACTAAATAAGTTATAAAAATATTACATATTGTGGAAGTATTTCCAATAAAATTTCAAAAATAATATCTTCGGCAACATCAGCAATAATATCATTTAAAACACAAAATAATGTTGGTACAAAATTGTTAAATGTAAAAACAAAATTACCTAAATTAAAAAAATCTGGTGTTTACAAAATTTATTGTCCAAAGTGTAATGCTGTATATATAGGTCAAACACAAAAAAATTTTGAAGTAAGATTTAACGAACATTTAAAAGCATATAGATTAAAACAACCAGATAAGTCAAATTATGCAAAACACCTACTTGAACATCCAACCTCACTCTTTCACACCAATGACATCCAAATACTACACATTTGTAACAAAAAACAAAATTTAGATTTCCTTGAAGAACTTGAAATAAAAAGACATCTAGCAGATCCACTATTTAAAGTTATTAATGAACAAATAAATCTGGAAAGTTCTCCACTTTTAAAGTGTTTGCTTTGATTGAGTCTTCATTTTATACATAGATAAGACGTAATTGTAACACAAATATATTAAGTTATTGTAAAGATCAGCATGATATAGTTTTTTCCTGGTTTTTCTATATCATTGCACAGTTATACTGATCTTAGAGGGAAATACATCCAGGATAATCCCTTAGGGCTAATAACATCTAGGCTTTAATATTGTTATGTCTTATTACTTCCATACTTGGTCTAGCCTCATAACTACCTAATAAACATCAGGTACCTAGCTACAAACAAATAAATAATAACTTCAATATGTCAATCTGACGATGCTAGTTGTCTAGCGAAACGGCTGTCATTGAGTCTTTTAAAAAAGCAGTTTTTAAATAAATATTGGAAGGATTCTTAATAAATTAAATTAAAAATTCATTTGAAAACTGTACATATTGTGAAGAATTTTCGAGAAATGTTAGCTACATCTAGGTACTTAAAAAATTATGTAATTGTAATTGGTATATTACTCAAATTTTCTTTGTAAAATAAGGCATTAACTATTAAAATGAGAGGATTGCTAAAGAATTATATCCTTAATAATCCCATCATCAGTTTACCCAAATAAGTTAAGGACATATATAAAAATGGTTTATTCTATTGGAGTATCAAAAGTTTTTGATGAGGTTCCAGCTATGTTGAATGACGTTCATGTTGGGAGAATTTTATAATCATCTGTATGTGAATATTTCTTCTTGATGAAAATATTTACTGAACCTGTTCGATGCTGAGATATTTAGTCATGTAGAAACTCAATGCCATCATCAACTAATCCTTGGAATAGCCGCACCAGAGGACTGAAAACTTTCAATATGTACAAAGTTTAGTGTGTTCAACAATATAGTGCCTATATTGTTGAATACACTTTACTTCAAAACCAGTAGAGAAATCCGCAGGGAAAGATTCGTAAAGGATGTTATGGCTCAGAAAACAAAACAATTTTTGTATTTTAGGATTATCTAGGGATACAAATTTACTGCATTTATGCTACGTTTTATTGCTTGCATTCCAGCCTAATAATATCTATGGATCTTCTGGATTCCAGGTGTTTTTTGTAAGCTAACAGTTATCTGCTGTCATATACCGATATTACATCGACTTTTGTTACTTCTGAGACATATATTTTTGCTAAAATAAGCTTAGACTACAATCAAATTCATACACTGTGAAGACTTCCAGATCAGCTGAGTTGGATATTTTAAAATGTTTACTTAAAAATGCTCTAAAATAAATATGAATAATGATTTGACATATAGAAGAAGATAAAATATAATCAATGAAAGTTATAAATATCTTTAGACACTTATTTAAATAATTTTTTTTTGGCTATTAAAAAATATTTAAGGAATGTAGGAAAGAAGCCATAAATGTCAGCAAGTGAAAGAGAAAATTTACAACTTCCTCTAGCCGCAGTTTAAAAACGGCTATTTAATTATACCTACAATGTTTTTAAAAAAATATCCGATTTTTGGGGATTCATGCTTAAGAAGCTGGAAAAAAATACGTCGCAGACATAAACAAATAAACAATGATCTAGTTAGTTCAAAAATCCTAATCTCTTAATACCGTTTAATGGTTCTAATTGCCGAATAATCTTCCATCATGTCACTTTAATCTCGAATATCATAAAAAACGTCAAGCTACCGACATCCATATTATGTAAATCAAACATAATAAAATGTACGGCTCATTTTTATTGCTTTCTCTCGGTAGAAAAAAAAATAAGAAACGATTGCACAATGCCTCGGTGAAATTATTATTATTAAAACACCACGTTTTATAGGCTATTAAGAAATAATAATAAATAAATGAAAATAAAAATCTTTCCGAGTGGCTTATAATGAAACGCTAGTCCGATCTCCTTACAGGGAACTACTGCTTGCACGTCTCAAAAGATTTTATCGCTACAAATAAATAAACAAAACAAATAACCCGTTTTACTCGGTACATCTACGGTTCTATTTGTACAAATATTTAAATTCATTTGCAAGTATAAGTGTAAAAATCGATTTGCAAGTAAATGTAACGTTAGTGATGCGCATTATGCGAATAATCTCACCTCTAATTATTCAGTTATTCTTCAAACAGGTGTGTTGTAATTTCATCCTCATCTGTAATCGGTAATTTGCAATAGTTTTATTTTATCCGGCTGAAAGGACCAACATTACTAGAAATTAAACGAACTAAAGTCAATATTCTGGCTGTGTCAAATAATGTATGAACATTCTCTACCGCAAACTAGACGCGAACGTCGAACATGGTGCGGCGCGCTAGTTGTCAGGACGGACATGTTTACCAGTTTTTGTTCGTGGTTTGAAAGCCGGCAACTAATTAAGTCAATTATTTATACCGAATTCCAATAAAGTTGGTGTTTTTAGCGTGGTTGTTTCTATGTGTACGTACGTCCGCGCGTGTGTATGTGTGTGTGTGTGTGTGTGTGTGTGTGTGTGTGTGGGTGTCGCAGATTGGAAATTAAAACCACATGGCGTTTGATGTCGATGATTTTTTTTTGGACATAGGCGGAACGACACAAAAACAAGAGTCACCATTTCGAATACATATCTCAGTCGAGGAAACCATTAATCCATTCAAACGAACTTAATAACAGGCAGTGCTATTAATAAAGCGTTAATCAGCTTCTTAATTATCTTGTTACACATTCGGTAGGTTTACAAAATTAATTCGAGCATTCCTTCGGTACAATTCTATTTTTGATTTGCTTAAAATTAAATGGTTACTTTGAGATCTACTGGATTTACTTTGTTGCCATTTTATTTTTGATTGAGTGATTTCTTACTGTATCCATTGCCAAAACAAGTGTCTGTGTAATTCGTATCACCACCTCTTATCAATATTTTCACAGCTTATGTTTCCTTTGAGCCTAACCTAACCTAACCTAATCTAACCTAAACTAACCACACTATTTCAATGACACTTTATAGAACACCTAAATAAATTTTTTTTTTTTTACAAATCCTGTCTAAGATTTGCTCTGTATTTGACCCTTCATCCTATTTGTCCTATTGTTTCTTTTTCTATTCCCCTTGTTAGTGGGTTTCTTGAAGGCTCTGAAGTCCACAACCTATGAGTCAAAAATAGCCTGGAATTGTAAACAATCCCTTAAACAACTGGCTAGTCGCAACAAATTAAAGTTGCTATGGGTGCCAGGGCATAAAGGAATTGTCGGAAATGAGATTGCCGATAGTCTCGCAAAGGAAGGAGCTTGTGCTCCTTTTATCGGACCTGAACCATTTTGTGGCATATCAAAAAGCCGCATAATGGAAGAAGTTCGAAAATATGAAAAGGAACTCAGTGCAGCCTACTGGAAAAATGTTCCAGGCCAAAGACAGGCAAAAAGGTTATTACGCTACGCGAAATTAGTCTTAGAGCTTCAGAAATCTGATCTCAGAGTAATCACAGGAATTCTCACTGGACACTGCTCACTCAGATACCATCTTTGCAAAATGGGCATATTGGACAGTGGGACATGCAGATTCTGCGATGAGGCAGATGAGACGTCAGAACATATTATCTGCAATTGCAGAGTAATTGTTCGGCAACGCCATAAATATCTGGAACAGGTATTCCTTGATCCTGATCAGATTACAAACCTAGCTCCAAAACGGATAATGGACTTTCTTATAAGCCTAGACCTTTTGGACTAAAATATAGATGTAGGGTATACACAAAAGATCTTATAGGTCGCAGTGTAGTAAGGTCAACTGGGCCAATCGACCCCTTCTGCAATCTACAATCTAGTGGGTTTCTGTTCAATGTTTTCTTGTAGAAGTGCTAACCTAACCTAACCTAACCTAATCTAACCTAACCTAACCTAACCTAACCTAACCTAACCTAACCTAACCTAACCACACTATTTCAATGACACTTTATAGAACACCTAAATAACATTTATTTTATTTACAAATCCTGTCTAAGAAACTACCAGTCCAGCTGTATTTCTACCCTTCATAAGCTCATTACACTTTCTTTAGGATTTGAGTGCGTTTGACAAAAATTCAAAACCTTTAAGCCTTGCTAAAAATATCACAGTTAAAAATACTAATTAGACAACTTTGCTATAGTTCTAGCTAAAAAGATATTTAAAAGAAATATCCATGCAAGGTTTTCTAGAATTACGAATTTAAAAAGTTAATTCATTGAATAATAAATAACTATTCATTTGGACTTAACTTCCATGTTTATTTCATTTAATTTGATTATAGCCTTTTGTTCCTTATTTTCTTCTTTATTTCTACTTATTTTCCTCCAGTTCTGTTTGTTTTGTCTTTCTTTTTGTGTTTTTGTTCCTTATTTTCTTTGTTGGTATTTTTTAACTGGAAGTAATTTCGGTTGTGTCCCAGTTTATCGTGGTTTTTTGTGGTTTTTCCAGGTTTTTCCTGTATTTTCTACGTTTTCTTCTGCTTTATTTTTCTAGATTTCTGTGAGTTGTATATTTGCTCTGTATTTGACCCTCCATCCTATTTGTCCTACTGTTTCTTTTTCTATTCCCCTTGTTAGTGGGTTCAATGTTTTCTTGTAGAAGTGCCATGTTTTGTTTTTTATCATTTCTGCTATCGGCGTGTATATGTCTGCTCCCTCTATTATTCTGTATATTTTTGTTTCTTTTCGTCCCAATGATTTTATGTTTACGTCTGATGTTGAGTTTCATGTAGGTGCTCCATGTAGATTTGTTGCTTTAGCCTCTTCCTTAGAGGGTTGGTTTAGTGTATGTATGGCCCTATGTATTTCCTAGCTACTTTTCTTCTAGTGTTTTTCATGTGTTCTTTGAAATTTAGTTTTCTGTCCAATGTTATTCCCGAGGTTATTCCTAGTTATTTGACTGTGTCTATTCTATTTCTGGATAGAAAAACCAGAAAAATACTGTATCATGCTGATCTTTACTTAAAAATTTGTATTACAATTACGTCTTATCTATGTATAAAATGAAGACTCAATCAAAGTAAACAGTTTAATAGTGAATTTCCGAGATTTATTTGTTCATTAACAAATTTAAATTGTTGATATGCTTATATGTCTTTTTATTTCGAGTTCTACCTCGTAAAACAAAATGTAATTCAATATGTCAATCTGATGATAACTTGAAGAAACGGCTATCATTGTTTTAAAAAATTTAATTTTTGAATAAAATACTGTAAATTTTATTACAAAGTACTTTGTTTATTGTTTTTAATAAAATGGACTTTTACAAAATAATTTTTAGTACAATAAATTTTAATATTTACAATGTTTAACAATTCTTTTTAAAACAGTTTTCCTCTGTTTAAAGATAGTCTGGTGGGAATTTCCAGGTTCTTTTGAAAAAACCTGTCGATAAAAGTTTGCGTATCGGTTAATTCATGTTTTATTGAAAATGATTCATGGCGAGGAAAGATTTTTAAAAGAAATGTTCGTCTCTTGCGGCTAGAGATAATTGTCTAAAGTGTATTTCTAAAGAAACCCATAAAAATCTCTGCAGCACTTAACCTGACTTACGAAAACGATTTTGCAAAACAACTACAGAGGTTTTTCGGCGAAAGAAGAAGATTACGGTACCCCGCAGTGTGTATACCGGAGAGTACGATAGTAGTTAGGGTACTACTTTCTGACCGCTGGCCCTTTCTCGATACCACCTGCCGTTAAACTGCAGCTATAAATTTATACTGACACTAAAATAATTTATGGGTGCTTGTAAAATAAGAAAAAGTCAAGTTGTATTTCAGTTTTTATCGAAAACGTACAATAAGGTATTTGTTTTAAATTTTATGACGGGTTTTTGTCAGTTGTTCGAATTTTAATGGGGTTGTTTTACATCGTTACACTTCCATTTTTCAGAAATAAAATTTAGAATTTACTTCTAAATGTTCACAGCAGGCATTTCAAAACATATTAATCGTTCCGAACATTCCAGGGTCAATTTATTGCTTTTAACTTTGTGAGTTTTGTATAATACATCCGAGGCAAACACAAATAAAGTCTACGTGTTATTTAATTAATTACCAAAACTGTTTAATATTACATTTCCCGTTGCCACATTGTTTATGAAACTTACTGGTTAACAAAAATTTTGTAAATCTTTTGCGCCTTTCAAAACTAAACAATGTTTTTCCTTGGGATTTCTTTATTTTTCAAGTCTAGATTTACTAAACTATTTCGATCAATCAATGAAAAAAAATCTTGCCTCCTTTAACTTAGTTTCATCTAAAAAAAAACAAAGCAAAACCATTAAGTTTTCGAAATAATCAATGAAATTTAAACTGTCAGCGGATGGATCCTGACAAGGTATCTAAAGAGTGAGGTCCTGAGAGGAAATAATCCTTAGCATGTGAAAAAAGCAGAAACATTCAAATATGTTAAAAGTTTTTAACTTTCTATGTAAATTTTGCAAATTGAAACAATTGATTGCTAATTTAATGTCATTAGTGTCATAATTAGGGAAAAGGTATAAAAGGCCGTGCATTTTGGTTTTCGTCCTCTTATTCCCTCTGATTCTATCTGATTAGCTCTGATTCTGCTAATTGGCAATTGAAGACTGGTATCATAACCACATTTTTAATAAAAAATCAAGTTTAATTACATTATACAACAAAAATATTATTATAAAAGTAATTAAATAGTTTCAAAGTATTTACCAAAAAGTGCGATTCATCAAAATCAATCTAAATTCGAGTAAGATTGATAAGATTTCTTATAACCTGGGAGGACATTTTGCGTAACATAGAACCAAGCAGACGTGTGTGCGGACCATCTAAGCAACAGGGAACCAGCAGTATCGGAATTGTTGCCAACCGAAATACAGTGATTTGAAGATACGTTCATTAAAAAAAATAAATTATACAACAATTAATAATTCAAACATTTCATTTTTTGTTAAATATCTAAATCTAACCATCACAATATATTATAAGGAATACAACGCCTTCGTTAGTCAGGCTGTCCTCTTGACTGTTAAGTCCAATAATTTTACTTATAAAACTAAATCTGATTTTCAAATGGTTTTAACATATATGAAAGGGCCAACACCCCAACTATCTTTCAAGCAGCCATCAAAACGCTGAGATAACATACAATCAGCTCTAACATGATTTGGGAGTGCCTAGGCACTATTTTATGGGTTCCAGGATACATAGGAATAGAAAGGAAGGAAACAACAGATAAGCTGACAAAAAAAGGAGCTGAAACCCCACATCTTCGACCAGAACCATTTTGTGGGATCAGCAGTAGCGCAATCTTAGAAAACCTAAGAAAGAAATCCAAGTACTGGAATCAGCTGAAATGACTGAGACAAGCTAGTACTCGTAGATGAAGCAAAATGCAGGTTCTTTGAAGAAGAAGATGAAACCTCGATGGACATACTCTCGGAATGCCCTGTCTTACAGAATTCTAGAGCCAGATACCTAGGAGCAGAGGATGAGGAGGATCTACCTGATTTAAAGACCGACAATGTCCTAAATTTTCTTGGGAAAATAGAGCTAGAAGAGCTGCTACAAATCCGAGAAAACATCAGACTTATGGAAAGAAAGGGGGCACATAAGATCTTATAGGTCGCGAGTGTATTTATCACCTTATAGAGAGCGCTGAGTAAAAGCTTGTCTGGGAATGTATAAACTTGTATGAAACAACCAGGTTATCTTGATAGGGGTGCCAGGTTCATGGTCAAAATTCCCAATATTCTTGCTGTCCTATTAGGATAAATAAGTCTACTTATCAACCACGTAAATTATCTATTTGTAGCGATGTTTAAAGCAGAAAAAAGTGTCCTTTCTGAGATCCCTTTAATTGTTTTAGGACTGATTATTAGGTATTTTTTTTGCTTCCATCTAAAGTTGTCTTTCAGTTACTCTTTTCATTTTAATCACATTATCATCTTGTTATAATTTAACTTAATGCTTTCATCCTCGAATAATTCCCAATAGGTAGAGAAATTTAAATAATTATAGATTTTTATCACATTCTGATTTCCATCTCATTCCAAACGGGACAGTTTTTTATTTTGAAACAATATAACGATTCTGCTCTTTATCAGTCGGGCGTTGCATATATTTCATAATTTATGATGATACCTCATATCTTATAGCCGCAAATCCTTTTGTTAAACGCTACAGGGGGTCAAAATCGACAATTACCAGCGATATAACAGTTGTAGGTAGTACAATAAAACCTACACTGGATTTTATGAAACGTACGTCCTATATCTGGCGATCTGAGTACATAAGAGACACTATAAATTTTATTCCCGTTGTGATTTATTTGAAAAGCAAATCGTTTTTGGTTTATTAAACGTGTACACCTCGTATGCAAAGTTACGTCACCTAAAAATTAGCAACTTTGTAAGTCAAAAGTCGTTACCCGGTAATTTTAACTACATACCTACCTGCCCATTTTATGTCAAAGAATCTCATTTGCCGTTATCATTTATAGCCGCAGACACTCGCGAGAGAGTTCACTTTATTATTATTTCAATAATAAATTATTTAACAGATAAACATAACGTAAATATCTAATACAGATATAAGCAATAAAAAAATTTATGTATTCCGGTTATATTTCAGCTGGTTGTGTTTTAATTGTTTGCTTTACTCCTTTTTATGAAATTGTAGCGAATGTTTTGTGCATCATAGCAATTAAAAACTCATTAAAAATATGCTAATGTCTACCATACGTATTTTTATACAGTTTTCATCAATAGATTAAGAGATTCACGAACAAGAACTTAAAACCTCTACTATAAGGACTCCCTTGAAGCCAACAAATGCTTACTAAAGAACAAAGAGAAAACACGTGCTTTAATTAAGTCTTCTGTTATCTTGGCAACATCACTGGTCGAAATACACACAACAGAAAATGTTCTAGTAGGAATTCGTCACAAGCCAATTCTGCTAACGCGAATCCAATCATTTCTTTTCGACAGATGACCAAAAAAAATTCAGCGAAACCGAATCTATAAATCAACCCGACAAACATCATATTTTTACCATACGAGCAACTTTTTAAGGCATCATGACAAGTTAATATAATTCTTTCGCATAAATCATCAGTCGTTTTTAAGAGGGTCGTAGAAATGGCAACGCCGCAACAGGGTCGGGATCAGTGCTTCTATCAACTACCCAAAAAGATCGAGTCTTTTTTTTCCGGTAACTTTGAAACCGCATAAAATGCAAGTTTTCATTTGGAAAAGTTTAAAAAATATCTACAAAAGTACGTGGGACTTATGAGAAAATGAACACTCTCAAGGGTCAATAAATAAAATAAATAAAATAAAATGAAATAAAAAAAGAAACTGTCTTCTTTTACCATATTTATTTAATCTACTGCTAATAGCAGATAAGAAATAGCAAACTGAAGAAATAATCATGAATTATCAATAAAATTTGATGATTGTGTTAATAATCAGAACCATAAACCTCCTTCTTTCAGTTTTGTTACTTGCTCAGCTAATACCATCAAGATAAGAAATTATTTAACAAAAAAGACGGCCTTTTAAACAACCAAAACACATCAGCCCAAACAATTAATCCGACAGCAAAATGGCCACTCTATTATGAACTCTAGTACATAAATATGTATCATGCATTACAGCAACTTAGGTTAATCATCAAAATCAATTCTTGCACTATCTATACAAGATGGCATCGTCAGCAGACGTCTTCACATTGGACACACTCGTCTAACATAAAAGTAATCTCTCATTTGCAATCAATGTTCCCCTCAACTGATAATCAATTACTTTCTTTCTTATTGTAAAATAACCCAAACATTTAGGTCTAACCTTCAGCCTCTTCTGACCTAATATACTAAGTAACATAAAAATCCATAACATTCCAGGCAACCACCAACTCCTCTCGAAGTTCTTCTAGAATCTGAGGAGGACGTTGCAAATTGAGCAATCTCTTACCCATCATATCCTACACGTGCTCAATTGGGGATAAGTCGGGAGATCTTGGTGGTCAAGATAACAATGTGACATCATTATGTTAAAAGAAGTCTATTGTTACTCTTGCGACATGTGGTCGGGCATAATCTTGTTGGAAAGTTGGATTTGCCAGGGTGTTAAGATAGGGTAAAGAATGGGGCTCTAAAACTTCTAAATTAACGCTGCGCGTCCATATTACTTCTGACGAAGATGAATGGTGATCTCGAACCATAAGCTATAGTACCCCAAACCATACAAGTTTGATGAATATGCCTTTCAACAAAAAACCGTGGATTTCTCCTTTCACTACGTCGTCTTCTAATCCTCGCTCGACCATCGTGCATGCCTAAACAAAATCAAGACTCATCACTAAAGACAATACTGTTCCAATCCTGATCCTAGAGTGACCGTTCTCTGCACCACTCAAGACGATTACGTCGCTGTTCTGGAGTTAAAGGGAGGACTCATTGTGGTCGGTATGAAAACAGGCCAAAACTTCTCGGTAAGCACTTCGCATGCCAATAGGTCTTCCGTGTTCTGCAAACCATTCATTTGCAATGGACCTGGTAGTGGAGAAACGGGTCCCTAAGGCCCAATAATCTTAGGCGGTCTGTTGTTCTACGGGGGCGTCCAGAGCCCCTTGCTCTTTGCGTACGGCCTTCTCGTAGCCATGCCTGACAACACCTAACCACGGTGTCTACACTTCTTTGCACTCTAACTGCAATTTCCCGAAAAGAAAATCCAGCTTCCCGAAGTCCCACTATACGACCCCTATCAAACTCACTAAGTTGACGAAATCGTACAGGTCTCCGTACCCTAGGCATCGTAACCAATCGTAAAGAATGTCAAGAACCAAAATCCGCAAAATTTGGATTTTTACTACGGCTACAATATTCATTTTTGGATTGTTAGTGGATTTCAAAAAAAGCAGTATAAAAACCGGAATCTTCAACTGATAAGGCTGAAAATTTTATCAATTGTTTATTTCAGTAAAATAAATAAATTCACCAAATTTTATTAAAATAAAATCGGATTTTTAGGTCACTTAGTATAACTACTATCCAACCTATTCAAATAATGCCTAATATGTTAAAGCAGTGCAAATTATTTAAAGAACAATTTATTTGTATATGAAATTAATGTTGCAACTATATTTTTTGGAACTGTGTTATTGTAATTGGCTATTTCAACTCTGCCTTGCCTTTAGACATTATTAATAATTAATCTATTGTTACTGTTGTTAACATATAATAATGAATAAATCTATTTTTCATCTTTGATTCTTTGTTTGAATAAAATTTTTAATTTTATCACTGCCTTTATGAACTTCTTCATTTGTACTTTATACTACATTATTAATATTTATCTTTTTTGTATATTCCAGATTAAAAAATATATTTGATTCTCCTACAAGATTCAAAGCAAATTTAAACCTATCTTAATACAGTCGTTGATTAAAAAAATGCTCTAGGAAACGAGCGAATTTTGCTCTTTTTGATTATACTTTTCTACAATAATTGATCACTTATTGTGATCGGGCTAGGTTACGATGCCGGGACTGTATAACCGAGATATGCGTTGTTTGTCTATATTCTATATCAGCCTATACAGGATATGATGCAGGTACACAGGTGAGAGAAACGTTTTCTGAATAGAATGTGCATCAGGCAGGCAGGCAGGCAAGCTACAGATCTATTGTTCGACGGGCTTGAAAAACGAACAGAACTGGATGGCTCTTTGTAATATCCAACAGTGGCGGCACTAACTACAAATTCTAACGTCACATTAAAAATTAATCAAAAGATTTCCTATTTAAATAGTTTTTTTGGATTATTATTCATGTAAGTGAGCAATTTTTGAGTAGATTGGATTAAAAATCTTTGAAAATCGCCTCAAGGTACATCGATCTTCTCGATTAACTTCTTGAAAAACTTGAAATAGGTGTATTTCATCAATAATTTCTTCATTGAGGCCTAATCTTTCACCTGAAGCGTTTTAAAGATTCAAAAAGATGCTTTGGATAATAAAGAAGATGTGTTAGTTAAAAAAAGATTGTTTTCTCATCTTCACATTCACATTCATATTTGTTTTATCTGGACAAAACATTTTTTTACAGCGTGTCCACGGATGGGGTATCCTATATTAGTTTTAGTGAAAAATTTCATTCTTGATAAAAAGTTTTGCTTGTTCTGAAACCCCATAAAATATAATAAAATTTAAGTATTTCAAAGTCCGTCTCATTTTATAGCCAGTTGTATGAAAACCGTATGAATTTGTGCACCAAGTTCGAAAATAATGTATTAATCTAGTGAGTGACGTTTACGATGTACCCAGTAACTGCCAACTTTTATAAATAATTTTCAAATTGTCATTCTTTAATAAATATTTAAAAACAATGTTAACTATTCAAGAATTATAATCACTATCAAAAATAACAATACAGAATAATAATGTAAGAAACACTAAGTAAACAAAAAAAATATATTCAATATATCCTTCCCTAACTGCAAAACTGCAATTCTCTTTCTAATTTCGTTTTATCAGTGATAACTCGTTTCAATTCTTCAATTTTATGGTTTAAATTATGTGCGTAATTTTTTTGTTTTAAGTAGCCCCATAAAAAAAATCTAAAATAGTTAAATCGGGGGATCGAGGCGGAAAAAATATTGGTCCATAACGTCCCATTCGCGTCCCATCCATCACCCAGGAAAATATTCACTAATTAGCAAAGTCTTTGTTGAATAGTTAACATTGTTGTCAAATATTTATTAAATAATGACAATTTGAAAATTAACAGTTACTTGGCACACGTAAACGTCACTCACTAGATTAATAGATTATTTTCGAACTTAGTGAAAAAATTCATACGATTTTCATTAATAAAACTGGCTATAAAATCAGACGGATTTTGATAAACTTGAATTTTGTTTTATTTTATGGGGTTTCAGAACAAGCAAACTTTTTATCAAGAATGACATTTTTCCGTGCACATGCTGTATACACGCGTAAATAGAACCTATTCTGTAAATTAAGAAGGGTGGGTCTCACCACCACTTAGACCTAATTAGGGCCATTGTTGGAAAGTACTCTTTAACCTCAAGGCTCGATGATGTTCTAGCAATGTTTCCGAAGTTTAACATTTCTGTTAAACTTGCTGCTATAGTTATGTCAGAACTACACAGTTGCATGTTTTCCAGAGATTCTGAGTAAACTCCAAAATCCGGTTCCAAATTCTATTATAGTTAGTTAGTTTATTATTGTGTTTTTTAGTGTTACAATGTAAGATTTGTTAAATTCAAACCTGGACGCAACACAGTCCACATTTGCCAGGAAAAAAAGGGTTTTATCAAAGGAAATAAATATCACTAGTCCTTAAAATTTTGTTTGAGTAGTTTTGCCTAAAGTAAAAAAGTTTGTGTCTACAAAATAAAAATTTATCTATTAAAATATTACAGGATGAGTGGTATTAGAGAAGATTATTTTTTGAACCATTCTGTACAAAAACCACTTTTATATCATCATCTATATCTTTTCTCTAATTTTATTTTCGCTGTTAGTATAGTTTCTAAACCTTCTTGCATTTCTGTACTATTTTTTTATCAAAAAGCAATGATACATTAATTTATTTAATAATAACAAAAGTACAATTACTAAAACAATTCTAACTTGTAATGAACGAATGATCATGAACTTTTGACAGTACAGTTTTAAAGACAATACTTGGCTAGACCTAAGACACTTTTTCTACCAGTTTTTCATGAACACCGACAAAATACCTTGAAAAAGTTATGAGTAACGCCAATGCAAAGAACTGGATGCGCTTTGTTATAATTTTAACCTCGGCTGTTCTACGCCAATACAAACCGAAGCATTGTGATACTGGGATTTTGTGTGTGTGTGTGTGTCTCGGTTACACTATGGACCTAATTTTATTTTGACAAACATTTTTATCATTGTGTACAAGTAGTTTTGTTAGTCAGAGCTCCATATACACGTGAGAACTGCTAATATTTCTTTAAGAAACACTATCAACACTATCTTAATTGCACCAGCTAAGATTTTGATACGGAAATCAACACTACACAATATATACCTATATACAAATTTTATTGCTATTCTTCTACTTTAAATTAAGCTGAATCGTTTGAAATTATAAATAAAAATAAGAATGTTAATCAACAATAATAAACGATTTAATGTTGTGGTAGGGGCACTAATAATAATTTCTTCTGGTATGCCCTCATTTATTTATTCTCAGCGATAATTATTCCTAGGGATTTATTCTTTAAAAAAATGTTTCCCAGGCAAGAGACAAACCAAATTACCCGTGATTATTTATAATCTATTTTTAAAAAAATTACTTTTATTTCTTCGCATTTTATATTTTACAATGTACACGTAATTACCACCATTATCACTGTCATAATCAAAATTGTGCCACTAGCGTTCACGTTTACTGTTACTGTACATCGTAAATTATACAAACGATAATCGCCTTAATGAAAATTAGAAGCTAGACGAGCCATAAATTTAATTACTACTTATATAACTGTATCATTTTATTTAAACCCATCGATATTTGAACGGGAAAATGACAGCTCGATACACCAGCTGTCCAAAGCTGAACGATTTCCAAAGAGACACTAAAAATAATGCCACAATTTTTTCTCATTGGATTTAATATGATTAAACAGTAAATTAAAGACGTATGATTCCACTGGATTTAAGCGAGCCAAAGGCTTTGTAGACATAATACATGAAAGAGCAAAGTGCATTCTCAAAAAGATAAAAACAAAATATAAAATTGACGCAGCTCAAAATAATGAGGGGATCCGAAAGCGCTGGAACGCAAACTATTCAATCTAAGCACTCAACTCTGCTTAGACCACATCTATACTTAACTCTATCTTCACCGATCAGAACCTCCAACTTTTTAGACAATTTTTTAATCATGATTTATTTAAGCTCGCCTTTGGCATTGCACATTTTTAAATTACAGACTGTTGGAACAAATTCACTTTGGAAAGTCAAAAGCATCCCCCTTAGCTAACTTGTAAGGCAACTGAAGTGCCACCAGATAAGCTCGACGTACCTATTATATTACTTTTTACTTGGTCATTGATGGCTCTAATTGTGGGGATACTCAAGTTACTTAGACATTTAACTTAGGAGGAACAAGGTAATGTTGGATGCTCAAACCGTAGTTTATAATGGGTTGTATCTGATCTTAAAAAATCGTTGTTGACTTCTTCTTGAAGTGCCATATCAATTTCAATGAATGTTGGTAAGAATTACAGCAATATGTTCACGGTTTTGTGCGGCTCTAAATAGCGCGGTTCTAAATATTGTACCCATACTTCCTTCTCTAATTTTTTTTATTAAAATCATCTTTAATCCACAGAAAATTAAAACTATATTATAGATTACTGTTTTGAATAATCAAACATTTTAATAGAATATTAAAAAACATTGAAAAAGACTCTTTTAGACACATTGACCCAGAAAATATTCGATATTTATATCATGGTAATACATTTCCACATAAAAACCAATTTTTTAATCGTGTTTTAAATTATCCCTACTAATTAGAACTAATAGAGGAGTACCCTTATGGAGGTAAGACAATTTAATTGTATATTACCCACATTATGACCTTTTTAAAAAGTGTTTAGTGCCTAAGGTGTTGTACGAACAAGCAAGATTATCTTCAGTTATATTTTAATTAGAAACAAGTAGATATTATTTCATTAAAATTATAATTTTTTATTATCAGTGATTGATTATTTACCGAGGATATTTTTATATTTTTTTCATTGTTTCCTCTTAATCAAGTTGAAGTTATTTGTTTTTAGAGCTTCTACTTCTTTTAGCGGATTAATATAATCCGTCTAGAAAGTATCCGGAATTTTTTATTTTTCCTAATTTTAATATATTTTCTTTTCGTAACATTGTAAGACAAAAGTAATGCGTCAAGTAGATTGTGCCGATAGTAGGCTATGGATAAAATCGCATGACAATAGTATCAATCAAATATTGTTGATTGGAAACAGACGTGAGTGTTGTAAAATAATGTCGTAAGTAGAAAAAAGAAAAATGGTAGAATATTTGTATAGAAAGGGTGTTCGAAACGTTAAAAAACTAGTGCAATTGACTGAACTCGGAAAAAGTGCAGTGTATGAGACAATTAAGAGGATAAAAACAATTTAAACGCTTTAGTGAATTTAGGACGACAAAATCCGCGCCTAGGGTTTCGAAAACTGGCCAGCAGATTTAGAAATCAACGAAGAATAAATGTGTGTCCAGAAACTGTCCGCATGGCACTGAAAAGACAAGGCTACATATCAAGGAAACCAAAAAAGATCCCTGCAATAACACCTCTACAAAAGCAACGAAGAATGGAGTTTTGTCAACGTTTTCAAGGAGATAATGTCAGAAATATTTTTATATCTGACGAGAGTTGTTTCCAGATTGGTGCAAACCATCTTAAAATCCTGTCAAGAGAAAATGTTACCTTTCAAATTTCCAAATTTCCCACTAAAATAATGGTATAGTTGATGGCACTGTTAATAGTGCAAAGTATTGTGATATTTTAAATGGTTTTCTTCTTGAAACAGCTCATGCTTTATATCCAGGATAATGCAAGATGCCATATTTCTGCCTGTACTCAAGCTTGGATGCAAAAACACCAACTGACAACAATTCCATGGCCAGCAGCTTCACCAGATCTTAGTCCCATTGAAAACAGATGGGATTAATGAAGATTGCAGCCCCACGAAATAAAAAAGGTTTGATTCCTTCGGTTTTACAGGCCTGTACCACCATCACCGAGCAGTATGGCAGTGACCTAGTTTCTGGTGCACCTGGACGTTTACTTAAGTGTTTAGAATTAAGTGGAGGTTGTATAAGTAAATGAGATGAATTGTTTGTGGTTATTTTATAATTCAAATAATAAAAATATATACTGCATAATTATGATTGTGCATTCTTTTTTCCGGATACTTTCTAAACTTTTAAACATTAATTTATTCACAAACATTTAAAGGATATTCCTTCTAGTTCCTGGTAAGGATCTGTTTCTCTTTGTATTTTGAAGACATACTGAATAAACAAAACATAACCAAATATTGTAAATAAATTAAACCTGCATATTTTTAAAAAATAAAAAAATAACGGTTCCATCTTTTGCCGAATTTTTTAGGCAGTCAATTAACAGAGGGATACTTAAATTAGAATAACGATCCAGCTTAAAAGCAGATACTCTCTTCACTAAAACAATTAATTTAATTAAACGACACAAACAGCGTCGTTAAAGACAATTCGAGTTGGCTGTGTGTGTGTGTGTGTGTATGGACGTACGTAAGTGAATGTTGCATTGGGTTTCGAGCTTCGACTGTTTTCAAAGCAGAGGGCCAGAGGGTAAATAGTTTTGTGTGTAGTGGTTCGGAGTTTCTATTCACGACATATGGCGTTACTCGGGCACTGATTTTTGCAAATTCTTTCAACCGTTCAGGCCACACAATAAGTTTAGATGTTCATTTTGCGTCACGCTGAGAGTGTATGATGTGTACGTAAATTATTGAATCGAACAATACAGGGATGTTTAATGGGGTTGAATTTTATAAAAAAAATGGTAAATAAACTAGTTTTGATCGGTAAATAAATTTGAGTAATTTTGAACTCTTGTACCATTATCCGGTGTTGGTAAGTCTCGTTAAGGCGTTAGTACTACAGCTAAATTCGCCATCAATCTTTAATGACATGCTAAGCCTTCCAGTAATGTCGCCACTGTACTTCTGAGAATTATTATCCTTTCACCTGATTTAATTGTTAATGGCATACCTACCTATTTTGCTTATTCTGGTAATTTCCTTGATAGACTATTCAAATCAATCGCACTGCACATGAAGTAAACATATCTATTGCTAGATACTTTGTTACTGTCTCATGTTAACATAATGTGACATAAAAAGGGAAATAAAATCATAGGACAACAGATTCCAAAATAGGTTAGGTTAGGTTAGGTTAGGTTAGGTTAGGTTAGGTTAGGTTAGGTTAGGTTAGGTTAGGTTAGGTTAGGTTAGGTTAGGTTAGGTTAGGTTACAAGAAGTACTTGTCGGTTCAAAACAATCCATCCTTATCAAGAAGGAGCGCCATTAATAAGTCATGAAAATATTGGTGGCGAAATTACCCATAGGATTAAATATACCTGGTGTGGGCAGAGGATTTACAAATTTACTAGTGGCGAAATTACCTGTGCCCCTATTATTAGTCTATGCCATTTTCCTGATGGTGGATTTAAAAAAGTCTGTCTTCGATAGTTTCATCCTACCAAAATATATTTCATGCTTCGTTGATAAGTTTTATCCAAATATATTACATTTTTTTAGTTTTATTCCTTTTATGGTCCTTAGGAAATGCTTCCTTCATATTACAATATCCCTTCTTTATAATAAAATAAACTTTTTGGAATGCTTTTTCCAGTGGACACTCATCATTTCCTTTCAAAGTATAGTATACTTTTACTCAATTAAGGCTCATTCTTATCATGGCAAATTGAGGATAGCAGCTCACATTTGTTTACTGCTAGGCACAGACCTCCCTTGATTGATTCCACATTCTTCTATCATCAGTTTGTAATGGTCCCCTGTTTCTGTATGGCTCCTGCCCGCATGGTTCCCCTGTTGTCCCGTTATCTTCCAAGCTTCCAATCTTGTTATGTCTTCTACTGAGTCAATCACTCTGGTTCTTCTACATAGCATAGTGTTTTTGATCTCTGAGTGTCAGTCACAGCATTGCCTTTTCCAGTGCATGCTATGTCGCTTTGATTTTATGAACATCCTTCTTGTTTATGTAAAAGTAACAGCATCATAAGTTAGGAAAGGCAGAACACATTGGTCAAAAACCTTTCTGTTCAGACAAATTGGTACATTTAACATGTGCCTCAACTTCCCAAATGTGGCCTATTTGGCTAAACCATTCGCAAGTATATATACGGATTTCGCGACAAAGATATTTGTGTTGGATATGATTTTTTAAAGAAGATTGCGTGCATTTTTTGCCTTAGTACTTCCTTTATATTATATTCTTCCAACACCAAGTGTACTACAAACTAATTCCACGGTATGATCATCACTTTTTCATAAAATTTTGTCGTTAAATGATTTAAAACAATTAAATAATAACGTTTTTTCATTAACTGTTAACGGAGCAGTTGTTCAATTATATTTATAACAAGAACACACATATTTTCTTCCTGATCAGTTCAACCGATAAAGTTCGCTGATTATAAAAAAAAACCACCGTTTCACCAACTATGCAAAACGTTCTAGCCGTTTACTTATGGATGGAAAACATCGCTCTAATTGAAATCATTGGAAGCAATCGAGTAAATTTTTGCAAACCGGTTCGCTATGTAGCGTAAAAGGCACATACAAAACACTTATTAATAAATAACAGGCTTCGCATGTAGACCAGCAACATACAACTAACGGATGCCATTCGACTTTTTCTGCACTTTTCAATTAGCCTACTCGAATACCGATTCAAATAGCCAGTAATGAATATAAATTCAATTTGAACGACAAGTTACTACAAACGCTATCGGCGCTGAAAAATGCCCTAAGTGGGTTAAGATCAATCTTATACATAAGTATGTTAAAAAATAATTATTTTAATTTATTTATAAACTCAAATTTGTAAAATAGAACTTTACCACGAATTAAAGGCCCCTTTGGTTAATGGTAACGCTGCTTTTTTACTTGAAGAAGCTGTGGCTGCTTTGATTTCTTTCATATCTTGGCTTAACTGCAGAGAAACAACAGAAAAACTGTGGGGTTGATGATCGAAAATGACTGTAAGTGAAATATTTCTAGCTTCTTTGAAGCTGAGGATGCTAGGCTCCAGTTAGGAAGTGCGTATGCATTAGATAAAGAGGAGCTAGAACTCCAGAAAGGGGAGTAAAGGGCTGAATCTCTCAGTCTAACTTTGATAGTTGGTGGCCAGAGAGAAAGCTGGATCCATGAGCTTTGGACTCCAAGCCTCCATAGGTCTAACAAAGTTAACAATAACTAGCTTAATTGTTACACTTCCATCTATTATCAAGAGATGGGACGACATATAAGGCTGTAGACTTTCAAAGGAGTTACTTAGTTACCCAAACGAGTACGGAGCATCTTTGCAGAGTGGTCAACACCAGCCAACATTAGAGAAACTCTTCTGAAGGACGGTATCCCTTGAAGGGGAGTTAGACTGAACGATGAGATAAAGGGGCAGGCTCAGGATGACTCACAAAGAACCTACTGAGATCTAAGTGGGAGTAAAGGTACTACAGTTAGTGACATGTGAGTGTATTATCATTAATTTTGTTAATCAAGTGATTATGATTGATTGTTTTGTCTATGTTATAGAGAATTTGAAGTAAAATATTCTGGGATGACTTTCAATTTGAAAAATCGATGAAAAAGGGAAATTATTAATAAATTTTCGTAGGTATTTTTACAAAATTATTATATAAAAGTACCCGTAAATACACAGAGTGGTGTTGGACGCTCGTGGCTTTAACATTTAATAATGTAAATTGTCGATTAACTAAAAACACCCTCACGCAACTTTCGATGGCTATTTTCGTGTAAAAATTGATATTCGGGGGCAGACTGTGGTTTAGCTAAAAACTGGCTAAATAATAGTGGCCCGAAGAGGGTTCATCTGCCACCAGGGCGTAATTAGGCACGAAAATGTTCAACGAGCACAACGACCAGTGTTATGGCAACGTTTAACGATTAACTGCGAACGGTGTTGCCGATCGTTTACAAAAATACTCAGAGTAGGAGAAATGTATTTAAAGTTAATCATATACGTGGATATGCAAATGGAAGACGTGACAACGTTGCGTCTTGGTGTTTTATGTCGATAAACCAAGAATAAGCAGCATCTGCAGTGCACATGTAATCTAATCCCTACACCCATACCGTCTAGCACTTATCTCCTTTCAAAAAAACCACATGTTTACACTAGGTTCAATTAGTAAGAGCTCTAATACGCACTAGGATTATTTATTAGGCAAAATAAATAATTTCCATCGTTCGAAAATGCCTTTCTTATACGGTTTTATATGCTGGATCGATGACAGGTTTATTGAAAATCGTAATGAAAAGGTGATTTGTTTTCATAGTTGGAAAAGTTGACGGCAAACAATTTACTAAACGAGCCAGACAGTGTGACTTTTTCAGAGAAAAAAAAAGACTCTTGACCTTCAACTTCAAGTATTTATTAGAAGACAGACATAAGTTTGATAACAGTTATATACAATAGAAATTAAATCAGAGCATATTATTTAAGATAATGCCTCAAGAATATTCTTCTCTTTTGTAAAAATGCATAGTTTTAAATGGATTAAAATGTGTAATGTGGATGTTTACAACGGTTTTGAAAAAGAGAAAATGGGTAATTCAACTTTGAATCAACAATATGAAACCTGAAACTTTCTTTGACTAAAGACCCACTTATCCCTGCGTTGAATCCATAATTGGTAACCTTTTTGGAATGCTTCTTTCGGAAGGACCTTCAACTGCTTCGTCGGGGCTCTATCAATGTCTGGAATGGTAACAAAACGCCTTTGAGCACTATTTGGACACACGATTTTTCTGCCAGGTGTAGCAAGGTGTATCGTGATGAAGGAGGAATCCATTTGCCTATTTTTCGGATCTTTTTCCATGCAAACTGACACACGATTTTTCTTCTGTTCGCCATCCATAATGAACGACAGACACGGTAAACACAATCTCACTGTTCTAGCTCTAAGAGCTGACTGACAAGTCAAATTTGACCTTGACTCTCTGAACGGATCAGCCTATTGGACGTGTTACTTCAAGTCTCAGCACTTGCTGATATAATAGTTCATTCACCGCATTTTTTTGTTTGGTTACTGTTCCCAGGAATAGAGTTTCTTGTTGCTGTGACTTTTTGCAAGACCACAAAAGGGCTCTTTACAACATAGCACCCACTTTAATATTACCTTATTATCCCTTGCCATTGTCTTAAAGGATTGCTTATATTCCCAACAAGCTTGGATTGACAAATGAAGCCCTGTCAAAATTTAGATGTTTGGAGGCTCTTTTCGACAGTAGATTAGGTTAGGTTTTTGTTGAGTGGATCTATAAGTCTTACAGCTCTGGTTCTACCTTACCAACCATATAGCACGACAAAACCAAGCCTGACTGTTAAAGTTGATGAGTTTTTTTACAACTTGCTGTATCCGATTAAAATTTTATTGTAGTTTTTTGCTTTCTATAAATTTATTTTATAATTACTTCCTTATATGCATCTACAGGATATTCTAGTAAGAATTTAATAAGGTAAACCTTTTATGAGGCAAGGAATTAAACTTAAATTTAATTATAATTTCAACATTGTGAATTTATAATGATCAGGTACATACCTAATGCTTCTACAACACTAACGACTATATAATTTTAAACGAATACGGATTTCTTTAGGTAGCTATGACGGTAGTTTTCCAACTTTTATTATAAAAAAAAGTATTTTGCTGTACCCTATCATTTTCTGGCAGTAAAATAATAATATAACGACAAACTGAGGAAGCTTGATCGAAGAATGTCGATAAACTGGACCTTTTTTTCGGTAAGATGTAATTACACAGTGGTCGAACCGCCCAAAATACCCGAAAAATCCACGTGCCTTTATACCGCCATGGCCTTTTTATAATAATTATATATATCCAACAATTGAGGTGTAAACTCGTGTTGGGAAATGACAACTTGAGGACAACTTAAAACTATGTTATTTTATATGTCATTAGAATTATAGTGAACAGTGACATACATCAAATCTGGCTTGCACACGAAATCCTTTAAATTGTCGGCTCTTTCTTTTGGAAATCGTTGTACGAAAAAAGGGTACCAATTAGGCAATCTTATTGAAAAGTAAAAGTATATTTTTTACAGATCTAAATTATTAAATTATATGTTGTTTTACTTCAGCTGACGGAAAAAGAGGTGTTTTTTAAAATGTTTTTAGCAGAGATGCACGCTTATACTGGGCCCTATCATTTCAATTCTGATCTCAGCCCAAACATTCAGAATTTCCCAAAGTTTATATAATAAATAAACAATTAAGAACATTAAAAAATAAAACTGTTCAACACTATTATTTAAAAATTGCTCTATGACAGCGGTTTTGCTACAATAAGGACTTAATCAGGGTTGATACAGTAAATGAAATGTTTTTTGAAGTTTTTGATGCTGTAAAATATTTATTGGTTCATTCGGAATGCTTGTAATGATTATAGGTGTAATGGTAAGACTTCTTTTGCTACTTAAAGAATATTTCTTCCCCTGGAATGGGATGAAGACTTCAGAAGAAGCAAAACGGAAAGGTGCTTCTTAAATGTTCCACTTAAATATTTTACCCTTTTATCTTTTGAGGTGGCAAAATTAATTGTAGAAAACTGAACAGTTTATTAGAACGAATGCAACAGCAGAAAGGGAAAAAACTGGATTTACTAATAGTAAGCCCTCATCCAAACAGCAAACAACTTCTTTGGAGGTAATTCTTTTACATCTTTTGCTGAAAGATATATTTTCCTGAGAAGGGTTACAGAAATAATACGAGGTATGTTAAGCCATAGATGTTGTAAAGAAGTGGTTGGATAATTTTGAACACTGAAACTGTATTTTACTAGATTCATAAGAAATAAGACAAGGTAAGATTTGCCTTAGACAAAGTGGAAGTTTTTCATCTACGCAATGTACACAACAGTATTTAGAACGGTGTTATAATAGACTTGCAATGGTACATCTTGAGCTACCAATATATAGTGTTGTAGACTTTTTTACCTTGTTGAAAGGTTTTATTAGTAATTTTTAATTTTTGCTGTTTCTGTATCTGTATCTGTAGTTCTTGAAGGGCTACATTTGGCCCATTGTGCGTCCTTCTGAGATTGAGCCTACCTGTCTAAAGTAGGTGATAACGTATCCAGTAGGCAGCTCCCTTAAGTTGGAATTTTCTAGCCAGTTCTCGCCGAATATAGTGCTGGACATTCACACAGGATGTGTACGACTGTCTAATCTTCTTGTTTACACCATCTACATAGTTGAGTATCAGATAGACCCAACATGTTCAGGTGTTAGCGTAAGTAGGATGCCTGTGGCCAGCAACAAGTCCTTTCTGATCATGCTCACGTATTTCTTGGCCTGTCTGCTTTTAAAATGTTTATTTTTGTAAAACAATTATTTATTTTATATTTTTTTGTTGCAGATTCGACAGGAAAAACCATATTATATAGCAGATCCCGAAGTAGACTCATTAGTAAGTATTTAAAATGTTTTATATAGATACATAAGGTTAAATTATATATTTTAAGGTTGTATAAGGCTAAAACAAAATACTGATTTACTGACTTGTCTTGTCAAGTATAGCCCAACTTGTATTTTAAAGGGAAAACCACCAATCTTTTTAAACATTCTTCGGGTAAAGGTTTCACTCAAATTCAGCTTTAGAGATGTTCTGCAGAGACTTCTTTTGGGTGATTCTAACACCTCCATTGATTCGCATTTATTGTCACAGTAACTGGACGACCAGTACAGCTTTTGCGTTGAGTTAGAACGCTTCATGTTCAAGGAAATCTAAATTTTCTTTATCCCAAATGTATAGTAGACAGAAAATATAAAGAAAACAAAAATATTGAAATTCACTTCCCGACCAACTGACACAGATCAAAGTGTATTAAAAATTAACATCGCTCACATTAATATCTGAAATAAAAACCAAACGAAAAACTCTCAATACGCTTCTGAAACTCTTCTCGAAACTTGATTGACAACCAATAACAAACTAGGTCCATTTGATCGTCCATTCCCTTAAGAGCGGAAATAATACTCAATAATAAAAATTTTTCCTTGGATTGTAAGCACCATTTCTAATCTTTTTGACAGTTGTCATTTGTTTCATATGAAGCGATTATATTTCACTGTCCTTTGTTAATTGTGAATGAAATGACGTGGATACCAACAGTAGAATAAAAAAATAAGATTAGACTAATTTTTCTAAATAATTAAGTTGGTTAGTGGTGAAATTAACAAGGGATGAACGCGGGTAAAGACTTTTTTACTGACTAAACAGATGTGGGAGGTTAAAGTCATAGAAAAATAAGAAATATCTAAGCAAAAACAAGGAAGAACGAGATAGAAGGAATAATAAATATTTAGAACAAGAAATAAGAAAGAAAAAATAAGGGATTTATAAATAAACAATTATTACAAATAAATGAATATATACTTCTAATAGCATAAATAACTAGTGAGAAATGTTTTAACCGGTAATCAAAATTTTACGAACTGTTCGTAACAATTCACATTATCCTCTAGTCTTGCTGTAGACGTGCATTAAAATTTATGGTCATTTGACACCCCTTATTCATTTTTAAATATAATTACGCCGGCAAATTTAATTACGAACACAACCCCTTCGGTGTATGGCCCATTAAAAATAATTTTGAGACATTCGACACCGTCTCCAAGGGGCTCTTATCCCATAAATATTATTTTTGCATAGCGAGCATTCTGTTTCCTTTTCGATTATAGTTGTTTTCATTAAATATTTCTCATCACAATGTAACTAAATGCTGCTGGAAAAAAAATCATTATCATACAATGACGAAGGTGTTAAATATAGATGGAAACATTTATGATTCAACAGATAAAATCTCGTTTTTTTTGTTGGTAATGAATATTCAAATGTACCGGGTAATTTTTGGAAGTTTCGCCATCTTTATCAACCATTTTCTGCTGTTCTTTTTTTTATAGTTTAAGCAAATTGGATTTTAATTAAATTCAAAACAGTATCTCAATAAATATCTGTTATTTGGATTAAAACGACCATTCATTAAGGTATACTTACAAACTTTGAAGTTGCGTCTTATTTTCAAATGAACGTTTCATTGAATTTCAAATAAGAAAGGTCAGATAAAAGGAACACATGTTAGTTTCTCAAAAATATTTCAGAGCATCGCCCATTGAGCCGAAAAACGGTCAAAGTTCTTCTGTGACCTCGAACAGATTGGGCGAATGACATGGAAATGTTATTAGTGTTAATCTCTTAATCTCTCGAGATTACTTGTTAACTTCTACAACTACTTAGTGAACTTAACGTGGGAAATTTGGTAAAAAATGTTTATCTAATAATGATGGGTTTTTAAAATGTTTTTGTAGCGGGTTCTATTTTAAATAATTTGAATATTGGTACAATAATGTTAAGCCGAAATCAAAGCATGAACAACTTTGTTGTTTTGTAACATTTCATTAAATAAAATGTTACAAAATAACCTTCATTTAAAGCGGTAAAAAATATAAATACTGGCATTTTCTATTTAATGTAGTGGTAGACCCTGTACAAGAGTTTATATCGTGTTCAAGAATTAAGTCGTAACACGCATATCTAATCAAGTGGCTGTTATTTTCGATAAAACGTTTTTTTTTAAACATTTCAATTGACATGCAACAAATAATTACGAGGATTTCACCAAAATTGTAAAAGAAGTCATATTTTCCGTAATATTTTTAATACTAAGAATAATAAAAAACTCTTCGTTTCAACGTAACATATTATCCTGCTAAATAAATATTTTCTATTTGTTTTTTTTGCAATAATTAGATTATATTTGATTGATTTAGGTTTTAAAAGCCAGTAAAGCTTCTCTGCATTTAGTCCTACCAAGATCACCAGTTCTCACTTTTAGATTTACTCATTAAACCCAAAAGGGCAGTTTTCAGTAAGGGCTACTGCGTCTTTTTTGTTTATTTCGATAAAGCACTTTGCTCTTTCATGTAAAGGTCTACAAATCTTCTTCTTGTTGGCTCTAAAGAGTTGCAGAGATGATTTCTGGATGCAGTTTTTGCGGTTCCTTAACCAGGACGTTCTTCTTCTTCTTGGACATCTCCTTCCGAATATTTTCCCTTGCAGGATGGTTTGTAGAAGTGCATATCAGCCCGAGAGAGCCCGAAATACTGTGGCTTCCGAGATTTGATGGTGGACAAGGTCTTTCTCTATCAGTCCAAGAGATCTTTTGTATTCTCCTACTCAGCCACATGTCAAATGCTTCCAGCTTCCTGCAAATATCTTCATTCAGAGTACGTACGACTCAACATCATAGAGAACAGAGAAAATATAGAATAGCAGTATTCTTACTTGTATATGTAGAAAGAGATTTCGACTGTTGGAAAATATATTCATCTGGATGAAGGTTAATCTGACTTTTCCAATGCGTGCTCCTATTTCTTGGTTATTGGTCCATTTTTCATTTTTTATTGTGCCAAAAACAGTTTCACTCTTTCTATTGGCAATTCATTGATATAGAGTTGTCCGTCAGTTATCTTGTTCTTGTTTTGGTGTCGTTCTTCTAGCTTGCGTCAATCCTGGCGTATTCAATCCTGTTTTCTTTGTGATGTGAATTTTTGTGACACCTCAAAAGAACTCCGGACCAAGGGAAGGTGTATTTTTCCCTTCTTTTGCGAGTCTCATTACTTATTATCCTTCTGAGACCTTGCAACTACATCAAGGTGACCTTGTTCTTTTCTTCAGGAGAAAGAACAATCAAAATTAAATTTCAATAATGAAAAACTTCTGCAAAAATGATTTCTTTGTCTCTTATTCAAATGCAGTATAACAATCCTGTGATAACTTTCTTGGATGATTTACCTACTTAACTAATTCAATTTAAATAACATTTCTAATTATTCGTGAAAAAAATCCATTAAAACAAAAGCTAAAAAAGACCTAACACGATTTTTGTCCGGCCTTATTTACATCAGATATCGGCCATCCTGCCGCTTATGGAACAAGGTCACGTGACTGCTTTTTGTCCAAATAAATAGTTTCGAAATGAAAAAAAAAAGAACCGTATAGCCCGCGCGTCTCTGAAATATATAACCGTGGCTTTGTAGGTTTTGCTTAACACATTCGACCGAATGGAAAATAAAAAAAAATCTCACGGCATTGGCGTCCGCACAGAAAAAAATATTCCATTATACCAACTAAACAGAAGCCTACGAAGACGAAAATCCTGATTTGCAAGGCTATAAAAGCTTAATAAAAATACCAGTAAAAACAATATTATTATATATTGATCCCTTCATGAGATTTCTAGAGCTTACAATTATTATTCCAAGGCACTCACCTTATACAGTATGAGTTGCGGATGATTTGCAGATGATACTCCTTTACTGAAAACAAATATTAAGGTGGATTCAATAAGATATATACTGATAAAGATGTTCCAAGACGAATTGCATGAAAGTTAAACCAATATAAGAATTTAAATTCCAATTATTTTCATCTGTAAATAAAGAATCATCCTCTCTGCTACTATAGTCATAGAATAACACCAATGTTTCCATACCAAGCAGTTGTTGGTCCTGTAATATCCTTTCTAGTTATTCTCTCTCTCTACATGCCTTCTTCAATGGTATCTACCTTCCACAAATTCTTCTGTCCTTGGTATTCAGTTCAAAGATACAGACAGTGGGGTTTGTATCTGTAAATTGAGGTCTCAATTGTGAAAGCCGATAGCTTAATTTACATTTGGACCTAATTATGCTCATTCTGAGCCTATTGTTGTCAAAACTGCGGATTTAAAGTCTCTCTTATGTTGTCTAGTGTTGCCAGAACTCATTTAACCAAGATTTCTGTTTGAGAGACCAGAGTACAAAAATATTTTCTCGATTTATTAATTTAGTATTTCAAAATCCTGTTTGTGAAAAATAATGCTTTATTATCTGAAATTAGGTGATAAATTTCCATAATTGCTTCCTTTTTATCGATTTTGTATAATTTTAATTACGTTTGAGGTAGATTTTAGTGGCTACACCACTGGCAGTACTCTAACCTCAACTTGAAAACGAATAAAAATAAAAAATAATTTCTGAAACACAAATGCGAGCTTTGTATTTTTGGTTGGCTACACAGTCATCGACTTAAAATTAAAATTTCCGTTTTGTCCTTTCACATTTCTATTTTTTGTCGTTCTACAATATATCTACCGAATAAAAAAATGAGAACCTGCATTTTTAGCATGAACAACTGAAAACTGCACAAAGAGATGTCAGAAGTTATTTAAAAATCTATTTAGTCAAATAACGTTATCAAATACTAAAACCACAGATGACTGTCATTTGCTTTCAATCGGCTAGTGGGTATTTATTTAGAAAAAGAAATTGAAAAACCATATCGTTGATCGAATTGAAGTTGAGATAAGTTACATCCATATTTCCGTGGAGCGGTAAAAGTATTTTGAAACAAATTAATGACTTTACATGGCTACAGTTAATCTGTGAATAATAATTAATACACGCTTCCATTAACTATTCGGCACTTTGATGGTTCCTTTCTTACAGGTGCGGATCCAATTTTTTTTAAACTTAAAAAACCCACCAATAATTCACGTCTCAAAAATAAATACAAATTTTTACACTTAACCAATTCTAGAATAAAATTAAAATAATAAAATATATCAGTTTTTAAAACACAGCAATAATTATTCAGTAATACAAATAGTCAAAAAATTCAGAAATAAACAAAATAATTAAAGGAGGAACAAGAAAAAAGAAGAAATCAAGACTCAACGTATTAAAGGGTAAAAAAGATAATTAATTATAGTTAGAGTTTAGCTAGGAAGCAAATAATTAAGCAAAAAGTAAGAAACTCATGACAAAAACAAATGGAAGAAGAGAAAAGTTCTTGCAGAATCAATTAATTAAAATGTCTTAGCCAAAGCAAATTTTCAGGTAATGAAATAGCCAATCTTTGAAATATGACTGATCGTCTACTACCAAAAACACTCGAAGAACTGGTGTAATAATATGTGATATAAAGAAAGTATTATCATAGCTATCTAGAATATCTATTGGGTCCTCTTACTTGCTTGGACGATGTAGGTATTCTTAAGAAGGAAGGCCAGGATTTCGATCAGCTTCAACTGAATTAGTTCTTCCTCTTCTATTTGATATGCTTCAAAGTATAGAGCACTTGCATTTTCTGAGGATAGACAAACAAGCAAGGGACATCAGATTTTAAAAGAAGGATTCAACTAAACTGCTACCTAATATATTAGTTATGCCTGACAATGCTTATTTGAAGCTGGTTTCAAATATAAAATTTCATAGAATCCTATGGCCGTGCAGTTGTGTTAGTTCCACAGGAGGTAGATAACCTCCTGAGGCTTTATAATTGCCAAGACATTTAGCTACAACTTCTCATGCAATGATTAGATGTTCTGTAGATTATTCCTTGCCCTCTGCACCACCCGGAATGTTCTAGTCTCAGTTCCTGTTCTCTGAGGTGTCAGTGTCCAAACACGCACTTTCTTTCGCCACAGCTTCACTAGATGTTCTGGAGTTTGTCCTTCGTCCTCACAGAATCTGCATTCTCCAGAATGTTCTAGTTTCAGTTTTCTGTTCTCGGAAATGACAGAAACCCTGAAAGAATTCTTAAATTGATAGGTTGATAGATCAAGAGGAGTACCTTGGATTGTCTCATTTCTGGGAGATCTACCAAGATGCGTTGTCTGAGTTAGTCATCTTTAGCTCGCGATGTATATGGCACAAACTGGAAATTTGTAGTGTTATTGATAACCATAACTCTACAATAGGGGTGATATTAACCCTCTTTGAGGTGTGCTGATTCTGGGATCCACAAGATGATGGTTTTCTCTACTCTTTCTTCTTCTTTCCTCATGCATGTTAGTTGGAGGTCTCTGTTATTTTGTCCGCTATATATGCAGGTTGATACGAATTTAAAGTAACAGAACAAATTAAAACCAGCAAAAGAAAGATAAGTATTATTCTTGATTTCAAAGCAGAGTTACTACCAGGCAATAAATATAGTTACAAAAGCCGTATATATTTACATTTTGAAACGAGTATCGGCACGAGAAAATTAAATAAAAAAAACTGAAACAATTTCTATCCGATCACCTTGCGATTGATTAACTAACGACTAATCACGCTTCGGGATTATATTCTAATAAATCCTTTCAGGAAAAAACGATTGCAAAATATCCATATTAAACGATTCTCGGTATATTAACTCTCGCTCTATGGGTCTCTTATATTCGTAATTAAAATAAACTGTTATGTTACATAAACCCCTTTATGAATTTATGCTTGCATTAAAATTTCTTCACAAGCAATTTAAGAATGCATACCTACTTACATGTATAACGCAAGAGGGGACCACCCATCGGTAATTTAGAGGTCGCAGGTCGTGTAAAACGAACCATAACCCGGTACCATAACACGGCGCGGTAAGGAGTGGTACTCTCTACCTCTTCGAGCTGCCAACGTCGGGATTTATTATGGTGTCGGTCTTAATGAATCTATCGCAGAATGTCCAAATTGGATGTTAACACCAGTAAGTCATTAAAATGTCGAACGGGTTACTTTTTATGGGGCGTATCATTCATATTTTGACGGGTTTTACAGGTTTACAGGTCACCAAACGCGAAAGGCATCGCGTTGCATTTTGACGACATTCTCTTCTTATCAGGTTTATTTTATAAATAATTCAATACTAGCCGATACAATCAGTGTGTTTTTTTTTCAAAAATATAGAAAGAAAATACTAAAACAGCTTTGGGAGGTTAAAATACCATCTACAATTAGAAAGTTAACAGAAATAAGTCTAGACAACACAGTCACCCTATCAGCTTGCTTCCGATAATGTCTATAAGATTGTTCATCTTCAGTTAAGCGAATTTTAGTTGGATAATCAGATCTTGCCAATTGAACAATCTGGCTTCCGAAAGGGCCACAGTACTACAACTGCTCTGTTAAATCTGACTGACAATGTTTTTCGAGCGCTTGATAAGAAAACTAATTACTCTTGATTTTTCCAGAGTATTTGATCTAATTGATCCCGATTTGTTGTGTTCTAAACTTAAATACTGTGGAATAGAAAGTAATGCACTGTCATTTTTCAACGTGTGCGTTTTCAAAACAATTATTCATCATCCAAGGTCGTAATTTCTGGTGTTCCACAGGGTGCCATTTTGGGCCCTTTATTATTTCTTATTTATACTTCTGATTTGCCCAAAGCAGTAACTACCTGTTCAATACAGATGATACACTATTACTACACTATTTTGAGCTTGCTGAAATACACAGAGCTATTCTGACTTAGATATAATACTTCAATTTTCGAAACAACATAACCTAGCAATAAATCCATTGCGGATCCTGTACATTAATAAACACATTTTAAGTTTTAAAATGCGCAAAAAACTTTGTCAAACGTTAGTTCTTTCAATTTTAAATTATTGTTTTATCTTATATTATCCATGTTTGTATAATGTTTCTAAAAATCAGATCAACTGTAGATTAATTTTTAATTGCAGAAAATATGACCATATTTCAACTTATTTTAAAGAACTTAAGATGCTTAAGTATCTCCTGCAGATAATATCAACTAAAAAAGTTACAGATAAATTGGACAATGAAGCAAGGACAAAGAAACAAATAAAGAAAAGCTAAGTGTATGAAACTAACCAAAAGTAATGACACTAACCCAGATAATCCAGATAATCCCAAATAATACCACAAATACGAACGAGTTAGAACCTTTAGTTACCTAGGAGTGACCATGGGCAAAATAGGGAAATAAAGAGTTGCAAAAAGAATCCGAAGAGGTAACCAAGAATATGGAAAACAAATCTCTGCTGGGAAGTAAACAACTAAAGATAAAAACCAAAGGAATTATCTCAAAAGACTTGTCATCAAACATGCTATGGAGACAACCGTAATAAATCAAAAGGATTTGAAAGAAAAATAATTAGAAAAATGCAAGGTACCAACATAACAGAAGATGGACAGAGAAGGTGGAAATAGAAGAAAGATTGAATGGGTCTTAAATATCTAAAGGGACTTTAACTAGAATAGCTAGAGTGGATAATTAGAAGAGAACCAAAAGAAATCATTAAATGAATTACCGTTTGGACACAGTTAGGACTAAGAAGCAAAGGAAAAACGAGGAAAATCTGGTGGGACGAAATAGAAGAAAATCTCAATAACATAAGCATCAAATATTTGTCATAATTCCTTGGGAATGTTAGGCGTTGATGATGATGAGTCGCTATTTTAATTTCGGAAATCTTTTATGCTATGTAGAATCATTTTTTTTGTTTGGTTGCGTGTAAAGTGAAACAAAAGAGCGAGAAAGTTATCCAATCGTATCACTCCTCGTCCTTTTGACGAAACAAAATAAAAGAAACACCATTAGTGTGCAATTACGGGCTACTTGTAACAATGAGAGTAAAATTATTAGATAAATCACTGCTTTCCGGACTGAATTATCGCTGTCTAGCTGTTGTTTCTAAAATCGCACGTAGGTGTATGCTTTAAATTCGATTGTTTTAGAAGATGTGGGATCCTCATTTTAAAATTTGGAATCGACAAAAATCTATGTCCACCTTTTCTGTAACATTATACGTAATAATTCATTATAAACCGTAACAATAAACGTTATATTATTTAAATAAAAAATTAGTTGGCACCGTTTAATATGAATATACTATCGGTATGACCATAACTTAAGGGTGGCTGCTAAAATAATCTATTACATATATCAAAAAAAAAGGTAAGAAATTCAAAATTAAAACTATTCTACACATTACAAATTGTAACAATCTTCGCAGATCTTTTGTAATGCTCTTTTTAAAACGTCCTCCTGATGAATTTCGTCAGCCTTGATAGTAGCCAATTGATCTAGCTTGCTACTTCCAGTTTTTCTTTTCCAAGTACCAGAAACCTTTCGTATCATGCCTCCACAGTGGCATTAGAGATAAATTGCTATTTCCTCTTACAGATTTTAAGAGTAAGTCTATCGTAAATGACCCCTTATAAAATTTTTGGCTTGTCTCTCTTTAGTATTTGTTTAGATGAATATTCTAACCAATCAAGAAACTTTCTTTGCACCAAGTCACTGCTATTTTCTCATTGACTCTGATTCCCTTGTACTCGGGTCCTAACCTAACCTAACATAACCTAACCAACATGGGTGAGTTTGTTCCTCATATAGACAATCGGATTTTCCAGTCCTCTATTTTCCGTTACATAATCTGAAAATTTGGGTCTTGTATTAATCCACGTAAAATTGGCATAGCCTCCACTTGTGTAAAAATATCTAACGCTCCCAATAATGATTCTTGAGGCACACCTGTAAGAAATTTTTGCGGTTTTTTACGACCAGTATTAAACAAATATATTTTCAAAATTTATTGTCTCTACTTAGGTATATCAACTTATTAGCAAGTGAACACACAAAATTGGACAATAAAAAATTGTATATTAATCTTGTTGGTCTTCATTTTTATTTGATGCTGGTGTATTTAGGAAGGTATGATTGTAAAACAGTATTAATAATTGGAGCACTTTAATTGTGTTCTTTCTATCGGCATGTTAGGTCATTAATCGCCACTAATCCGTTCTGGAAGTATGAAAAGCTCCCCCAAGATTCCGATCCACCGCAAGAAAACCAATTTTACAGCATAGCAGATTTATACACAATGCCAAATACATTTCCAAAGAGAAAAGATCTTTTGTTATGGGAGTTGTGTGTTCGGCTTTGTTTTGTCGTTTCACCCCTGACGTGTGTATATTTGTTGTTATGTGTAATGATTCTGTTGCACACTCCGATTGTTTGCAGTTTCCAGCGTGCGAATTAAAGATAACGCCCGACCGCAGGAACGGTGCTGCCATCCAGCATAATTTTGCAATACCATAGAGGGATGGTGTTCGCGCTAAGGGCATTTTTTATATCGTTTCATCCGTTCCGCACACAAATCATCGACGTTATTTGCCGAATTTTTACATTTTATTGAAGTTGTGTCAATAACAAACAATCTAGTCTGTCGAGAAACAGGAAACAGGGAAATAATAACATTTAAAACGTTATTCCTCCAAATTTGTTCTATCACCCACTCCTTTAGAAATGATCGGCTGAAATCAGATGATTAGTTCATGGTATTTATTGAGATTTGCAGCTCAAGTACCTTTTGAAATTAACACAAATTTCTGCTGCTATCTCTCATATTTTAATGAAGACTTTTAATCACTATGTTCTTTACTTTTGTGATATTACCATCAGTTCTAGACGTTCATCGTCTACCAATCACAAGCACGTGTCAAAGACCATTTTACCTACCATAAGCATTCTGTAACATTTTCAAAGACTCTGAAAACGAAATTCCTTTGGCGATGAAACTTTTAGGATCACATCTTTATACTTTATTTTTGTTCACTATTAAATTTGCAATACAGACACTTTAGATTAGATTATATAAGGTTTTTGGTCCATCCAGAGACTTCGCAGAGTCTTATCTTGTGATTGTAGAACCAAGCAGTTCTGAGCTTTCTACCAAGGCTTCTATTTAGCCGCAGATGAGCCTTCCATTGAATTTAACGCCTTTATGGGACTTGGTTGTCTAAAAATATAGTCTTGCACTCTTTGCCTGTTGATTTCAGTAGCAGCAGTCAATGGCAGCTATATCTGCCTGAAACAATGTGGTGTACTTCCCTGAATCAAGAAAAATCTGTTCAAATTTATTAACAACCAAAAAAAACCAAATTTGAATTTGGAACCATAAACAAACCATACATTCCAAATATTCTTTTTGACTGAGCGTGTTTTTGTATTTATACACAAATATATATAATCTTTTCATTTAATTTATTTATAAAGGAATTAAGTAATTACAAAGTGAAAATGATAAATGCTCGCATAAATTACAGAAATAGAATAAATTATACCAAATTAGTCTAGACTGTATACAGTGAAGCGCTTACAGGAACGTATTTAATAAAATATCATTTATCTAACAATTACTGCCAATTAAAAAATACATACGTAATGTGTATTTGTTTAAAAATAACGTTATTATTAAATGATTTAGATAAATCACATTCAAAATGAAAAAACAGCAGTACTGTTAGATTTAAATATCCAAAACTACCAAATATATTATTTGAAATGAGTCCTCATTCCGACCCTTATTGGTTAATATAAGAATTATGTATTAGATTTATTAGTATTTTGTTAAATAGAACATTGATACTTATTTTTATGAAATATCTGATATGATAATAGCCCCGGTTAATTATTGTAGTATTTTTATTACTCATAAATAATGAAAATGCTGGATATTTATAATTAATTAAGTTTTTTTTTTTATATTATTATTAATAACACTTTGATATACTAATAATAATATAATGTCACGTAATTGATATATTAACTATTGAAAAGATAATTTTAGTAATAGGTATTTAAAACTAATAGATATATATTTTTAAATAGGGCATATTTCAATAAAATATTACTCAATTCTATCGTTATATTATTCTGCATATATATTTACACACCTTGACGTCATTTTTTTTCTTTAATAAATGGATATAAACGTAAATGTGGTACTGTTTTACATACAAGAAGATATCGATCGTCGTGTTCGTACTGACCTCGTTCAAGAACAACCATACAAGAACAGAAATGGCAAAAATAACATCCCGCTTACCATGAGAACGTTCAACGCTCACGATTCTTTTAAAATTGCTGTTAATGGTTCTTACTACAGTTTATCAAACATGTTGCACACATTGCGAACATGATAAATAACGCAATTTCAGAATATTGTTCGGCCTTTTCCCACACGATATTTCTCAAAAATTGAATCAATCTGCAATAACTCACAAACAGTCAATTGTCAACTTTACAGTAATTTGCTTGCGCTATTCTTCTTTCAGATATATTTTCTTGAATTCTTCATTCAAGACTTGTCCTTTTTCCTTTTTCTATCTTCCATCTTGCTTTTCTTGTTCTTCTTGACCATCTATGTACAAAAGCGCAAAAAATCTGCAAATATGTTCTTCATTCTGAATATTCTTTTTCTTCCTGGACATCGCCTTCCGAATATTTCCCTGCATAATGGCTTGACTTTGTTCTTCAAACAAATCCAATGTTGTTCAACCACTTCTCGTTAATTAAAGTGGTTTTGTTGTCAGTTATTTCATGTTAGCTCTTCCTAGAGTTCAAGTTTCTTTTACCTTTGAGAAAAATTCATTTTTTGCTGCTTCCTTTACATTTTTCTTTTTTTCTCTACCTCTCAATCATTCCAGCATTCCTTTTTTCTTTTAAAACATTTTGTTAGCAGCTCTCAAACTCGCATCACACTTCTTGGCTATATCTCTTTGGGTCAGAGCAGATTTTCCTTAACAAATTTTTTTATTTTTATCGGAGTTCTTTATATTCCCTTGATGCCAAAGAAATCGTCAATGTTCATCAGAAGCTGGTCCAAAGGGGTTGGGCTTTTACTCCTGCTGTAAGAGAAACCAGCGATTTAACAGGGATGCAGGAATCATCAGTGAGAGTTCACATTTCGAGACCAATTCATCCGAGATGAAAACGAAACGATAGTGGTGTTTCCAGAACCACTGATGACGGTGATAAAGATTTGATAAGAAGAACTATCTACTCTATGTACGAAGAAAACTTGGTGCCTACTATCAGATCATTGTAAACAAGACTAAGGAGCTCCACTGAGATAAGGATATCAATTGGAAACCTATAGACACTTTTATCCAAACTAGGTTTCAAATACTGCAAAATTGACAAAAGGCAAGTTATTATGGAATGCCAACGGATTAAGCAATGGCGTTTTGAATATTTGACTGCCATAAGTGATTACAGGTATTTACAAAGACCAATAATCTATTTGGATGAGACCTGGTATGATACCCACGATACGCCGGCAAAAGGATGGACCGATGGAACAGTGCGATGCCAATCAAAACTTCCATCGAATAAAGGAAAACGGATCACTATTATTCATGCTGGATCAGAAGATGGTTGGATTCCAAATAGTTTGGGACTTTCGGCAAAGAACATTCAAGATTCGTCGGTGGATTACCACAAAGATATTACAGCCGAATTGTTCGAAAATTGGTTCGAAAACACTTTACTGCCAAATATTCCCACGCATAGTATCATAGTTATGGACAATGCCAGTTACCATAGTCGCCAATTGAAGAAGATTCCAGACTCTTCAAATACAAAAGCTAAAATCCAGGAATTTATGCTCCAAAACAACATGTACTTTGAAGAAGGATATAAAAAAACGCAGCTTTTAGAGGTTCTAGGGACATTTAACATACAGAAGACATATATATGTGACACAATTGCAGCATCCAAAGGATATACAGTTCTTCGTCTTCCTCATGCCATGAAGGATAAGTTGCTTCTGTGCTTGTATATACTAATTTATTAAGAACAATAAATAACTGAACGGTTAAACTAAACTTCCACTATTAAGTAAATTATTATTATTAGTAAGATGAACTTCCACAAAGTAAAGGTTAACACAATCAATTTTACTAATTTATTATTTTTTTTCAGATGGTACAGGCAATTCAAGTGCTGCGGTTTCATCTCCTAGAATTAGAAAAGGTAAATCTTTTATTTTATCAGCTATTTATGCATATTAAATTGATAGTAACCAGCATGGAATAATTTACTACATACTTTTTTCTAACTAACTGTTTTTAAGATATTATCACGTTTAAGTAAAGAGTGTGTATAATTTTCAAAAATGATGAAGGGCACTTAAACAAACATTTTATATGTATAAACTAGTATCCAAAAATGTCTTGTACACTTATTTTAAATATTCCAGTGTAAATAATTTTCTAAACTTGATTTGAATTCGTCTTTATATAAGAAAATTACTAGGAAAAATTGGTGTAATTATGTATGGAACAATTGTATCTTAGTGGATCGGGTAATTGCTTTCGATTGGATGCAAAACGAGTTCTGGGTGAGTGAGGCATAACCGCTCGAGGTGGACAATAACAACCATAGTTGCTGCTATTGTCTATAAGATCGATCAAAATTCCTATCACGCCATAATGAACAGCCCATTAGCCGGTCACGACCGATCAACAATTTTTTATCGACTGCTCCGGCCATCGAGTCAAATACTCTCTCAACTTCGATAGTGATGGGAGACCGAAGTATTTAAAATGCCATACAATAACGTTTATAATATCACAAATATTTATTTCTTCGCCTTAAAAATAAGATAGGTAATAATTGATTTATGTGAACTTGATGATGATATAACTTGTCGAAACTCCTGTCATTATGGAAGAAGTTATAAAGAAAGCAATATAAGAACTATCTGCAGGCCATTTTGAGAACAACAGAAATGAGATATTTGAAAAATGTACTTACTGAAACATAATAAGTAAATGATAAAAATTTCAAAATGATTGCATTGCCCTTTTACCCTTAATAATGTGTAGATGCACCCCGATGTGTTACGCATTCTCCAACGCACCAAGTCATGCTTCTGATCAGGTGGTCAATGTCCTCCTGTGGTATCTCATTTCAGGCAACCACCAACTCTTCTCGAAGTTCTTCTAGAGTCTGAGGAGGACGTTGCAAATTGGCCAATCTCCTACCTATCATATCCCACACGTGCTCAATTGGGGATAAGTCGGGAGATCTTGGTGGCCAAGGTAACAATGTGACATCATTATGTTGAAAGAAGTCTATTGTGACTCTTGCGACCAATAGTCGGGCATTATCTTGTTGGAAAGCTGGATTTGCCAGGGTGTCTAGATAGGGTAAAAGATGGGGTTCTAAAACTTCTTGGATATAACGAATCGCGTTCATGTTACCTCTGATGAAGATTAAAGGTGATCTTGAACCATAAGCTATAGCACACTAAACCATAACTCCAACAGTTTAATGAACATGCCTTTCAACAAAAAACCGTAGATTTGTCCTTTCACCACGTCGTCTTCTAACCCTCGCTCGACCATCTTGCATGCCTAAAAAAAATTGAGATTCGTCACTAAAGACAATACTGTTTCATCCTGATCCCAGAGTGACCGTTCTCTGCACCACTCAAGGCGATTACGTCGATGTTCTGGAGTTAAAGAAAGGACCCAGTGTGGTCGGTATCTCGGTCGGTATGAAAACAGGCCAAAACTTCTTATTCGTCGGTAAACACTTCGCATGCCAATAGGTCTTCTGTGTTCTACAAACCATTCATTTGCAATGGACCTAGTAGTGGAGAAACGGTCCCCTAAGGCCAATAATCTTAGACGGCGATCTTCACGGTCTGTTGTTCAACGGGGGCGTCTAGAGCCCCTTGCTTTTTGCGTACGGCCTTCTCGAAGCAAGGCCTGCACAACACCTAACCACGGTGTCTACACTTCTTTGCATTCTAACTGCAATTTCCCGAAAAGATAATCCAGCTTCCCGAAATTCCACTATACGATCCCTATCAAACCCACTAAGTTGACGAAAGTACAAGTCTCCGTACCCTAGGCATTGTAACCAATCGTAAAGAATGTCAAGAACCAAAATCCGCAAAATTTGGATCTTTACTACGGCTACAATATTCATTTTTAGATTGTTATTGGATTTCAAAAAAAGCAGTATAAAAACCGGATTCTTCAACTGATAAGGCTAAAAATTTTTTCAATTGTCTATTTCTGTAAAATAAATAAATTCACCATATTTTATAAAAAGAAAATCATTTAAACTGGGATTTTTAGGTCACTTAGTATACTTGGATTGGACAATACAAGAACTTGATAATGAAAAATTAAAATGTTTTAAATCTTTTCCAACTATAATAGAGAAGAAATTCGGAAGATTCATATAGGTGGGTTTAAAAATTATAGGTGAAACTTAGAACACAAGCAATACAGTGTCAAACAGAAAGGATCTGATAGATTTTTAATAATTAGAAATAAAGTTTCTCACATTCTCGGGTACAAAATTAATTATGAACAAAATTTTAATTGCATAAAAACTGTTATTATAAAAATAAAATTCACTCCTTGAAATTGCGATCGGAAATCGCCTATCCATCTGAAAGAATAACCGAATGTATATACTATGTATACAAAACAAAGATGGTTACTATTTGTGATAAAATTCAAAACATGCTAAAGGTCAAGCTATATTCCTTTTTTTCTTTATTTATTCATATTGATAGCATCTTTCATTGTTTTACAAAAGATTGCACTGAGTAAACGATAAAAAAAGATCGATTTTTTTTGATGAATCACTTGTTTTTACTGTCACATTGAAACTTCCACTACCATTTTCTTTTAAAATGGCTTTCCTTGGTGATTAAATATTACCAGAGAGCATGCACTTCGTCAGCCATTAAATCAACTTTAAGTGAGCGTCAAGAAGGGCGGCGATATATATTTTGCCAATAATGGGTTCCAAAACCGTCGATTCTAATTAGTGCATAAGGAAAAGAGCAAAGAGCTTTCTACTTAATATTTTTTAATCCAATTGATTTCTCAACATTCTTTTCCTTATTTTAAACAAATATTTAATTGTAGGCTCATTAAGTTTAGTTCAGACGATTTTTTGGAAGCACTAGTCGCAGTATTGGCTTAATTCTTTAAAAAATATGGTACGCCATTGGAACAAGACTATCGATAATACAAGTAGCGACATCCCTACTTTGCACCGCATGTTTAAAGCTTGAACAATAACCTAAAATAATATTTTCTTCTTATTTTTAAATAGGTAATAGATAGTATGAAAAAAAAAGCGTCATTGTAGTAAATTTTTCCACGGTAAATACCCATTTTTATAAAATTGTAGTTGGTTAGTTTGTTCCACTGTCGCTGTTTTGGTTTATTTTTTATTTTGGTTGAAAATGGCCGGTCGGTGGACCTCCATAGACAACAACCGGTTATATGCATTTACCTTGCAAGCAGATTATAATATAGCGAGTGGATAGAGGTAAAAGAGAAGGATATAGAAAAGAAAGAAGAAAGAACAGGTTGATAGTGTCCCCTTTTAGCAATTTAAATGTGTATGTAAAATGCAAAAACGATTTCGATGGCCATCTGAGTTCTATCGAGTCGCATTCTACTTGGCAATTTCCATATTTTTACATGTCGGCTTTAATACTGAGAATCACAGAATTAACTCAGAACTACGGAAAAAAAATACCAATACAATCATTAACTACCGTATTTTGCCCATGCCGGGGCTCTTTTACGTGCTCGCAGTGAGAACCGTATTTTTAACACAAATTCCTAAAATTATTCAAGAGTTCAAAAGAATATTCTCCATGGAAATGATGTTTTAGTAAAATAACTACCTGATAATTTCAAAGCTGCTAGTTATTTATCGTACTAGAAAATAAATCAAAAATATTTCTTTTAGCACCTCTCCAGTGACTTAGAAATCTAACACACCAGTGGAATACACTGTTTTATACAACAAATGGAATAGATAATATTATGTTTAGGCATAAAATCAAAACTGTACGTCTCAATATTCTATAAATGTCAGAACGATTGATTGTTTTCTTCCTAAGGATTTCTTTATAAGATAAAAGTTTATCCTATGTATTACATTTGCTAAAAAAATTAACCTCATTGTCTATTTACTATTTACTTTTATAAAAATGTAGCAAATTAACGAGCTTTTGGAAAAGTAAAACACAGGTAAACAAAGACATTGGAACGACCTGAAAAAACTGAAAAACCTTTGAATATGACGTTGTTGACGACAGGTACTTGTTAAAAGTGGCTTTGCAAATGGTAGTATTCAAGATAAAAAGAAATATTTCCAGTCAGTCCGATCAATTTTTTGAGACCAAACGATTCTAGCAAATATGGGATGCGTACCAGTAAATGTGTGGCAATAAAAAGTTATCTTAGATACCAACGTTTTTAAAATTGAAAGAACCATCGTTCTACACCCATCACTGCCTGAGAAGGTCTCCAAGAAATCTTTTGACTAATGCAGGAGCTAATACGACTAGCTTGAAGCGAAAAATGGAAGTTCTCAAGGTTCCAGAAGAATACCGAGAATTAGTGCACAATTATTAATTGCAATAACGCTGACCTGACAGAGATCGTTTTTAACTGAAAAAAAACCGAAGAATAATTAGAGAACTCTACAAAGAACACTTAAAAATGATTTGTTTTTAAAAACATTTAGCCAGAAAAGTATGTGGTTGGTTAAAGCCCAATATTTGACCCTTAGTTGACCCCTTCCGGCAAATAGCCAGCAGACACTGGACGCGAAATCTGCAGTCCTTGGAGATATTGAAAGATTATTATAGTGTATTTGAAAATCAAGAGAGAGTAAATTCCCAGAAATGTTTTGCAGTTATCAGTGTTAAAGGCAGTAAACCATAGACGTGCGTTTTCAAAATTAAATTAATATGGAAATAGAAATATTTAATTTGTTTTAGTTATTTATACTTAGATTACCAATTTTAGATAGATAAACATAATTCGTAAGTAGTAATTTAATTTGGGTAAAATGAAGAAAAAGTCAATATTATTTTAGGCATTTTGTTTTAGGCATATGTTTATTTACAAAATATGTATATAATATGTACAGATAATTACAATTACTTATAAATTAATATGAGGAGCTAAAAACAATTAAGTAGGTATATGAGAAAAAAAAACCAACCGCAAGGATAAAATTTGACGAGCAACATGCAAAAAATACGACAATATTAAATCTTAAAAAATAAAAATCTAAAAATAAAATTAAAGTACCTACATAAATTAATAATTTTAAAGTTATGGTTCCTCGCACTCTGTGTCAGATTCACCATCTGATTCTAGAGCAATTACAATGGGCTCTATAGTAATATTAATTATGTTATATCTAGCTCCCACATTTTTTTTTCTATTTCTGTAACGTGTCTAATACCTACATTTTTGCCAATTTTCTTGTTACTTCAGATATTGCCTTATTGAAGAGATTTTTAACATCTGATAATTTAAAAGTAGTGTTATTTCTGGCAACATAACCTTTAACTTGAGCCCATATCAATTCTATCGGATTCAGCTCACAATGGTAGGGTGGTAAACGAAGGATTTCAATTTCTCGTTTTTTGGCTATCTCCTCAATATTATATTTTTTATAATTTTGCTTATGTTTTTTAGCAATAGTTAACAATTCTGCCCTCAGGATTGTGTCAAAGGCTAAATTTTTAGAAGATAACCATTTTGCAATTTCATCCTTTTTGCATTTAGTGGTTGGTAAGGGTTCAAGTAATCTGGAGTGGTAACTTGCATTGTCCATTACAATAACCGATCCTTTTGGTATGAATTGAATCATCTGTTCAAAATATTTCTCAAACCCGTCTCCATTCATTTCTTCGTGATAATCAACGGTTTTTTTTATTGAAATAAGAGTAAACCATTCTCAAGAAAACCGTTTGTACTGCCTATATGACAAATAATTAATCTTTTACCTTTTCCTATAGGTTCCTTAAAACCAGTAGTATATCCTTGTAGAAAAGCTTTATGGGATGATTTTATATTTTTGTCTTTCCATACTTTTCCTATACAATGTCCTTCATTAAACCATGTTTCATCTAAATAATAAATGTTTTTATTTTGAGCTTTAACTTGTTGTATTCTTCTGAGGTACTGTCTTCTCCAACATACAATTTCTTCAGAATCAATTAGCATTGAGTGTCTGCCCATTTTTTCAAATTTAAAGTTTAACTCATGTAACGTTTTCCATAGTTTATCCCGGCTTATTGTGGGTAAATCAACATCATTCGTAATGGCTTGCAAAACTTTATCTAAAGTTGGTATTTGCTTGTTTATAAAAAATGAGTGAACAAGCTTACGAATAGCATTTTTAAAAAACTGACTTTGACTTTTAATAGTTTTTGTCTACCTGGTTTCGGCTTTGGTGAAACTCTATATATTGTAGATTTTCCATATCCCATTGCCTTAGATGTTGTTTCAACTACACTATCAATAGTGTTTGAGGGATTTTGATGTTTAAAATAGTGGTACACATTCACTACAGCACTCTTTTCATTGAGCGATAAATGGTCTAGTTTTAATTTTTTCACTGGCGTATACTCACAAACTGCTTCTATTTTTAGTCACTACTATTTGTCACGTTTATCGAAAATCAAATAACTGCATTTTTAGAAACTTAAGCACTATTTAAGTCAAAATATCTGTCATTAGAAGCTGTTGCCATTCGGAGGTCGTTAAATAACAATTATCCCTTTCTAATCTGCTTACGCCTATGACGCACGTTAATCCTCTTAGGCCTACTGTAGTAACAATGAAAGATCATAAAATAATGTGATAGTCCAAGAAATTTAATAAATTTTGTATTGAAATTAACAAAAACAATTTAGAATGCATTACAAATATTGAAGTTTTACCGCACGTACTGTACTATAGTTTTGCATACCGAATTAGTTTTTATTCTGGGAATTTACTCTCTCTTGATTTTCAAATAAAGTATATAGTCGTTCTATCAGTTCTATGCCTCTGATGAAGCTCATCAACAAATATAGTTTCTGACATAGATTTTGAACATTAAACAATATATCTTTATATTTTAACTAATAATAACTGTCAGTGATACTTGAGCCTTATTTAATCGAATATGTTGTTTGTTTCAGGTTCACGAATTATGTGACAATTTCTGCCACCGGTATATAAGTTGTCTGAAAGGTAAAATGCCTATAGACTTGGTGATAGATGAAAGGGACGGCGGTAAACCTCCCGAATTAACGGGTTCCACCAACGGGGACGGTGGTACTAGAAGCAACGCGGATTCGACGTCTCATACGGACGGTGCCAGTACACCGGATGTCGTAAGTATTCATTTTAACTAAACGTAACCTCTTTTTCCTCTATTTTTCGCCCAAAAGAATCAAATACTTTTTCCAGTGTACGTTCTGAAGATATTTAAACAGCTCGTAAGAGTGTACCAAGTAAATATTTAAAAAAAAGACGTGGAATTAAAATATGATCAAATGCGCGTGATCGTAATCGCCGTTCAAAGAGACCACAAGAAATGACCGACTCTGACGACTAGTGCGCAAGGGTGAAATTCGATCCCTTTCCCTGGCAATGCGTCAGTCTAAATTGACATCAATTACCAGTAAAACTCCCTACTTTAACCTCCCCCGCTTTTTGCAAACAACCAACGTCTCGAAAATGAGTTAATACACTCAGGATTCTCGTCCCCTTCAGGCTGCTCTCCTGCTCCTCGTTGCAGATGCGACGTCTATCAAGCTGCTGGCCCCTAGATCGTTTTCCGGTGACTGATGTTTTTACTTTTTTTGTCCCTGTTGTCAAGATAAGCGTTTTCCCAAAAAATTTTAATATTAATTAAGCCAAATCTGTGGTAATATTTGGACCAAACCGGTTTTTCTTACTAAAAATGTTTAACCCCTTACTTAAATTGTCGATATTAAAAATATTAATCTACTGTTTTCCAAGCTGATGCTTGTATTTTGACATTAATTTTATTTTATACAGATTTCTTTTTACCAATTTAATTCTAAATTGTTTTAAGAAGGTCTTAATAATATAAGTCATAGATAAAAAAATTATTCAGTTCTTCCTCTTTAAAGAATGTTGAGTCTTTCTTAAAAAAATCTATTTAGTTTTTTTTATAATCAATATAAATTTATTGTTAACAATTTTTTTTCTAACCATAACATCAAATAAATCCGCCTGAGAAATTAGAAATTGATTTTTATTAACTGAAATTAATTTTAAAATTGTTTAAAAAATAAATTGGTTTTTAGCTTGCAGAAAATATTCAAAAACAAAATTTTTGGTAAAAAACCACATAAATAACAATTACCTAATAATTTTGAACTCATCTAAATCATTAAATATTTCTTATTAAATATCAATAAAAAGCTAAGTAAAACCACAATAAATTTAATGTTTAAACTATAAAAATGCAACTAGTTTCGGCCTAAGACCATCATCAGGCTAAAAATAAAACGATACAGTAAGGTAAGGATTAAGACAAGAACTATAACAATAATAAATATACTGTAATATACTGTATCTTACTGTATCTTTTTATTTTTAGCCTGATGATGATCTTATACCGAAACTAGTTGCATTTTTAAAGTTTTACCATTAAATTTATTATAGTTTGACTTAGCGTTTTATTGATATTTGACATCGGCCACATTTGAGTTATGGATTCCTTCGATTTCTTATTAATTTTACAATATATTATTTAATTATTGTAATAATAATAATAAATTTGATTATGTTGGATATAAAAAATTATCCATCTAATATTATAAATTTTAAAACTTCTGTATAAACGCACTTTTTCAACTTTTATTACTCTCTACGAAGTACATTCATGTTTTTTACTGCAGCATTCTTCTTAATTGGAATATTTATTCCAAGTTCCATACAGTACCTAAACAAATAGAATATTAACAACAGCAGATGTAAAACTGAAGAAATGATTTTGTTTAAAAAACGTGTTTGTGATTTTTGGACACAAAGAACAAAAAAAGAAATTAGGATTACATATATTTAAAGTCTAAGATGGTTTTTCCTTTATTTTGAATTGTCATTTGTCATCGAATTCCTGCAGTGGCACTTCTGGCGAAAAGATCTTTTGACAATGTACGAAAATAACCGAACAAGCGGTATGCGTTGAGTGAGTGAAAGCCGGGTCAGAAATTTGGAAACTTGTCAAATGAGACTAAGTACTCCAGAGAGATGCCAATTTAGTTCAGTAAAGAAGAACCAAAAACTGGGAAAAAAGATAATTATATAAAGGATGCTCAAAATCATAAATCAGTTATATTTTTTAAATTTACAAAAGGAACCGCTTCTTGGATTCGTACGTATAGTTAAAAAATGCATCCATCATCGAATGGGTGCGAAGAAAATCTCTTGAATGATGGGAAGGGACATCTAGAGATACAGGTCAAACAGTTCATAAAAGAACATTCTTCACAGACTTGACGACATACCAATTCTTAGTAAAAAGTTTGTCTGGAAGAGGAGGAAATCGCAATTCACGTCTTATGCCAGTGTAAAGGCAGTGTAAAGGCAAGACTGCGATTTCTAGAATCTGGAGAAGAGATACTGGAAGCAGCAGGCAATTTGAAATTGGCACTAACAGGGCTGTTAAACTTCATCAGGACAGGGCTGTTGAACTTCATCAGGACAGGGCTAGATACAAGGCTTAAGATACAAGGATAGCACAATAGATCTGCTAGTGTATCAGGCTTTCAAGCTGGCCAAATTTGTAACCAGCAATCTATAAGGATGGAAACTTGGACGCCTTTATTTGGATTTGGGAAATGATATTCTACTGCTACCAGTAATACCAATGAAAGGTTCAATCTACAAGAACCCGTACTCCAAACTGATCCTCATTGTCAGGATTTTCAATTGGTTGAATATTCCCACCAGTAGCTGAGCGGTACAAATAGTCTCAGTATCCGAAATATCTTTTCCGTTAACTGGTCTATGAACACTTTTGGAAACGCCAATCCGGACTCTTTTAAACATTTGTCGTCTACGATGTGTGTGTGGATATATAATTAACGGGGTATTTATAGTGCAAGGGCAACGATCAACGGTGGCGTGGTTTAGTTGATATGGCAGCCGAAAAACAAACGCCGTTCGAAACGCGTCATAGAAAATGCAAGTGATTTGTTTTAACTATTCTTTTGCGTGTCACCTTGTCGGATGGACGCAAAGTTCTCGGAATCCGCTAAGAGATTTATGGTGATCTGTATGCATTCTTGTCCGGAGCATCTTGTCTTCTATTTGCAAACAAAAAAAAGGAAACCATTCACTGTATCGCATATTTGACAAATCCATAAGTAGATTGTGAAATTATTGTCGTAGAATGAGAAGCAGGAGTCTGTGAGTAAGATTGAGACCAAGAAAACGATGAAAAAGTATTTCGTTTATAAATTTTATATAGTTGATCAATTTTGGACTGAAAGTGATCTGGTTTAATTCACGTTTATGGAACTTCATTTTCTAGTTGTTTTATAGTGGGTGTCCAGAGGAGGTAACATTTCTAGAGAAGGACAAGCGCTATTTAATGTCAAATTCCTGGAGAACGGACTTGCTACACAGTTCTGAATTTAGTCCAAGACATCCCAAATTTTCTTCTCCAGCAGCACACCTCCAGGATTTTTGTGGCCTTTGCCATGTTTCGTGTCCTCCATAAATTCTCTTAGGCTTGTCGCTGATCACCCCCTTATTTATAGGTAGGATTTCAGTTTTTAATTCAGTATATGAAATAAGATTCTGCTTGAGTGAAATATAAGAACAATTAAGCAATAGTTACTGCAGAGGGACTGTTGAAAATGAAGAGAATAGCCGAGCGTTTAATTAGTCTACATAGTTATTATTTTTTTTTGTTTACGTTGCTATAAAAATGTCTAATTTTATATGAAATAAAAAGTCATTCTAATACAATTGATATCTCCATTTTTTAAATACAGAAGAATTAACCAGTTAGATTTTTATTTTGAACATTTGTGGCGACCGTGAAGGGACATAGCTATTTTCGAAATTATTGGTATTGATATGGCTGGACCCTTATTGATTAAGAGTATGGACAAAGTTTGGTTATGGTGCATATAGAATTGGTTTTAAATTTATGTACGGATAGTTTTTTGCAGGCTTTTACGAAATTTGTTAGTAGGAGAGAACGACCTAGTGTTGTATATAGTGACAATGGAACGAATTTTGTAGGAACCGAAAATGCTTTTAAACGAATTGATTTTAATAAAATTTTAGAATATAGTAGGTACTATAAAAAGAATTAGGTGGTTATTTTCACCGCCAACTCTAGCATGGTGGGGCGGTTGGTGGGAACACTTAATTGTCGTTTGATGAGCTTTGCACAATTTTATATGAATGTGAGGCAGTTATGAATTCCAGACCTCTTACCTAAATCTCTGATGATGCTAAAGATTTGGTACCATTGGCTCCTCTGATCTTTTTACAAGAAGGATTTTAAAGCAAAATTCCGTAGTGAATATTTGGGTCAATTGGCTCTCAAAAACAAAAGATGTCTTCCCAAAGATATTAATATTGGAGATGTTGTACTGATTAGCAATGAAGGCATTAAACGAGTGGATTGGCCTTTAGCAAGGGTTACTGAAATTTTTGCTGGAAAAGATGGCAATATTAGAGTTGCTCGTTTAAAAACATCTTCAGGTTTTGTGACCAGACCTATTAAATTGTATCCATTAGAAGTCCATTCGGATGTATAAATAAATGATTTTAGAAAAAACTTAGAGCAGAGAAGAATTAAAAAAGATAATGTAGAAGAAAATGATGAAAGAACAAAAGAGAAGAATTTTGAACATACTTCTAAGGTTAAATTTAGTTGTTATGGTAGCCTATTAAAGCCCCTGAAAGGTTTCAACCCTTAAATTGAGTCTTTGTCAAGAGCCTCAAGGTGGCAGAATGTTGAAAATGAAGAGAATAGCCGAGCGTTTAATTAGTCTACATAGTTATTATTTTTTTGGTTTACGTTGCTATAAAAAGAAAAAATGTCAATTTTGATTAATGTCAGTCTAATACAATTGATATCTCCATTTTTTAAAAGGACGAATACAGATCTTGATGCATAGTCTTAGAAACATATCGACAACGTATTTTCTAACAGCTTTGTTGGTTCAATCGGTAGTTTCTCACTCTGTATAGAAAAAAAATAAAGTTTTTCCCAAATTTTGTCTATACAATTTACCCGGTAAATATTCTAAGTGATTGCTCAACAACAATTAAAATTTGTTTTTTTATAAAATATATTAAGAAAAAAAACGTTTTTCATTCGAGCGAGCGAACGATAAACATCCTGTATTCGAGAGATAAGAGTACCATTTTATTCTGCTAATAAGGTCTTAATATCTCATTAATATGTTACTAAACTATAAACAGCTTCGTCATACGACGACCAATATAACGGGAATAATCTTAAAAGAATCTTTCGAGTTAAGAGAAATCTTTACAAATTGATCTTTGAAGACCATCGCTGTTATCGCGTCGTGCCAGTGGAGTACGAAGATGGTCGCATTGATTGACGTTCGGACTGTTGTGCTGGGGAGAAAACGCTCTGCTATCATTCGTATTATCTACAATGTGATTTATTATGTTTTAATGCACCTACAAGGTCTAATGGAACTAGTTCCTTGTATTATTGTCGAGGAAAAAGAGATTTTTAAAGTTGGGAAAGTATTCATCACGTGAATAAAGAATAATTATACTGGATTAATGGCACCCAACGTGGGGTCCTGCTAAAACAGTCGGTAAAGCATGACAATTTTAATTCGTGTTAGTAATATGTAGGCCATAAGAAATGTAGTTTTGTCAAAAACTGTCAGATTAATAAAAAACCCACAGTAGTCCACCCACAATATTGAACATTTAAATTAACAATTGTCTTGAATATAAAAGTGCTTGTAAATGGTGTTTAAAATTTTTAATAAATATACCCGACAATCTTGGTGTCCGATTTTGATACTCTTCTCGCGTCTTTCTGTTTTGTTATCTTCTTTGATACAATTTGCATCGTCCCAGAATCACTTAGACGTCGACGTCGTTTTGCGACGTCTCGACGCGGATCTTTTATTGGAGCATTATCATTTTATTGACTTCAAATAGGTTGTAAAACGGAGCGAAAGAGAAAGAGATAAAGCGAGACACACATATATATTTATACACAGCCAGAAAGGGAAACCGTTCCCTTTAAACAGCCTAATTCAGGAGACGCTGATGGCTTGTAATCGCCCTTGGAGTCTTCCCTTTTCTCAAACAGGTGGATTTGTTCAATTTATTACACGATACCGTGGCATCAATATAGACAAAAACAGCTGCTACCCTTTACTTTCGATGTTGTTTGTGCGTCGTAAGCAAAACTGCGGGTTTTCATTATTAAATACCTTTATATTAATGGAAGATAATTTAAAAGTTTTTTTTAAGTTTAGTGAACACGAAAACTGGCCGATTATTTTTAGATTATTATTTTCAAAGAATAAAGCAACGATTCAGTCCATAAAAAAATACTTTTTCCTACGACCACATATGAAAGTGCTAGTTTGCACACTTACTTGTACTTAAGAAAGTAGCTAATATCAATACACGTATTGAAAAGTAAATATCAATACACGTATTGAAAAGTAAAAAAATATAGTTCTATGATCTGTGACATTTACGTCAAATTTATCAATAGTAAAAACACATGAATGTCAAAGCAAGGACCTTTTAATTTTTTTTTAAATCTTCCTTGTGTCAAATATTGTATTGTAATTGCCAATACAAATTTTTCTGTATAAAGTAAGAATAAAGTTTCTTATAGGTTTTTAAATTTTTAAAAAATAAACATATTTTTATTCAGTATTATTATTTTTATAAAAACACTTTTAGAAAGAAGAACAGTTTATTCTTCTTTTTTATATTGTGTTTATGTTCCGTGCATGTGTCGAATGTGGATTTTTGATGTTATGTTTGTGTTTCTGTTTACAATTATATTTGTGTCTATTATTATTGCATTACTTTTCAATTAATTTCACCAACTGACCATTTTACTTTTAATTTTTATAGAGCCCACAAAAAAAATTAAAATGTCATTTATCCTGAGAAAGGTGGTTATTTGATTTTAATTAATTATATTTCCATGCAATATATAAACTCGTTTAAATCCTAATTTTTAACATGACTAACAATTAAAATAAATTTTATAAATAAATTTAAAATATTTATTATAATAAGAAATACTGGGGTCGTAGGAAAAATCGTGTACACAACGCGTTGGAAAGTGTATTTCTTGCACTTGTTACGTTTCCGCACTCGCCACTACGCGGCTCGTGCTAAACTTCACTTGTGCGTAATACTTCACTTTCCACACTCGTTATGTAATATACTATTTTTTCATACTTTATGGTACACTTGTACTTTACAGTACTCTTCAATTCTCCCAATGTTGTTTGAAATAATAAGTGAATCAACACAAACTAAGCTTTTATTCTAGTTTTTGAAAATTGACAGCAATATGTATTAATGGAGTTGTTGATAGGTTTACAGCGTTTTCTGTAATCGCGGAAGACGTGTGGCTGTGATGTAGCACTTCAACAAAAGTTTCTCCCCTTTGGATCATCCTTGCAATCTTGTTTTTGCCTTCAATGAATTCTTGTATATACTTTTCTGCAACTGAAGAACTTTTCCATCCACCGTGCTGTTTTAGAACTTTAAGGTCAGCTCCAGCATTGGCCAACAACGTTGAGGATATCGTCATGAAGCAATGACCTGTATACTTTTCTGGTTGGTCTAGTTTTAAGAAGTCAGCTATTCTTAGGTGCTTCGTCAACAGTATGTATACCAGCTCTTTAAGACAGACATTTTCCTTGTCTATAACCCACCAAAAGAGCTTTCAGGGAGACGTGTTGCCGTACATTTATGTATTTTCTAAACACATCCAAATAGTGAACCTTATCACTGTTAATCACAGTGAAAGCTCGTCGAATGTGCGTTTTTGTCTGGTTAATCTTAACTACTAGCTGAGTACCCGTATCCTCCACATCACTAACTTCTAAATTATAGATCTCTTCCCTTCGGCAACCTCAAGCAACCAAGTAATGCTATCACTTTGAGTAATAGATATTCTTTATCTGGAGCGTCCTTCATGAAGCTTTCAATTTGTTCCTTTGTCAGCACCTTCTTGGGAAACTTGATATGTTGACATTCTCATTAACCATAATTATTGATTTTACCATCAAATATTTGGATCATAATCAAAAAGGGTTGAATGTTTTTGACTAAAAATTCAAACTGTTGATAAGAATATTCTTTGAAAAAACTGTTCTTACCACATCCAAAAAGTAAGCCAACATCACATTTTCATCAGCACTACTATTCAAATTGTGTTGTTTACGCCAGTTGCAAAACAACGCATATTCTTTTTCACATCTTTTCGCAGACTTAACTGGAATGATTTGCCCTATCGCTTCCGCAGTTTTTTTAGGAATTTCATCTAACTTCAGATACATTTTCATTAACAAAACTAGAGCAACCCTCTGGAACCTCAGAAGGGTGAGTGGAAAATCTTGGGGTATGAACCACAGTCATATTTACTGGCTTTAACTAATTGTAATAAAACTAATGATCACTTACGGGTCACTTACATCGGCTAAGTTCTCTGTACTTCAGAGATTAACTTGTGTGACCATTAGATGGTTCCAATGGAGATGACTCTGGGTCTAACTCCTCTCCATACTTTATGCATTAAATTTTAAACAAGAATAATGACTAAGAAGTATCATTCTAAGGGGTAGATCTGCATTCTACGCGGCATTGATTGAGAATGAGAGCCACTAAATTTGTAATGCATCCTACCGCGTCCAAGGTTTATAAGAAATTCAAGAAAATCTGTTATTCTATTGTGTTTTGTGGCTCTTTCGTAAGGGTTATTAATATTTACAGATGATTGTTCGTTTGAAATATGCATATTCATAATTTTCTCTTCATTTTTTTGGTTTTAATTCCAATGAAGCAATATTCGCTGCCTCAAGCAGATCTGGAGGAGACCCAGGAATGGAAATTTCATTATCACTCATCAGTTTTTTCTTTCGAAAACACCATAAGTTGTCAAGTTTGACAATTCAAATCTAATAACCTTTCCATAGTTGCCAAAGTAATTTTACGATTTGCGGGAAAGTAGTAGGTTTATCTCGGAGGAAAAATCAAAATCCTGGACAATTATGTACTCTGTAAATAAAAAAATCAATGGAATTTCTTCTATTGGTAGAAGAATTTTCATTGCAAGTTTTTTACAAGAACGGGAGTAGAAAAATATAGTTTGGTGTCGATGTCGGCTAACATCCTGTATGAATTGATGGTGAATTTAACTGAACCTGAACGTTGAAAGGTAACCTAATCCTTTTACCTAAAGCAAACATCCCGAATCGAGTTATTTGTTCTGTTTCATTCCCCCGCCCTTTTGTGACGACTCCCCCGCACTTCTTTTGTTGATAACAAAACCGTGTGCAGTGGCCACCCTTTGGCCTTTAAGCCCTTTTCAGAAACATCAAACGTGCGTGTGCGTGTGCTGTCTTCTACAACTAGATTTTTGGTCCTTTTTTCCTTCTCCTTTCTGTTTTTTTTTTGTTTAAATGTCAGCACCAGATGTTCTTAATTTGTTGGCTATTTGTTCGTTTTGTACGCGCTTTGTTGGTGCGGTGTGTGTCTCACAACAACGCGGACCAATGACCATTGTAAAAAAATTGAAGTTTAAAGTCGCGGGAAGTGAAGGAATCGAACGAATAGGGGTGAAATAGCTGTTCGATCGAATGGGGTGAACATAAAAATGGTTTTAAGACAATCGAACGTTTCTTAGAATTCGACAGGAAATTTGAAACTTGATCGTATAAAAACAGTATTCATCTGCGTTGTAATGCTTTTTTAAAATCCTTTTTTTCCAAATTATTTGTGTGTTTAAAATTTTTTATTATATATAAATTCTAAACTAGCCGGTTTTCTTACAGGTACATTCATATAAAGAGGAGAAAAAAATGTATATGGAACAGGTAAAAATTTCATTTAAGTAGAAGTTGGTTTTCATTAGCTTAAGATATTTTATTAGTGAGATGCTGATTTTGTTATTTAATTTAAAATTGTGTGTTTTTTTTAAAAAAATATTTATTTTATTATAGTAGACTCATTAAATCATTTAAATTGTTAAAATAACTAAACTTTTAATGGATTTTGCCTCCGGTTTTTCCCAACTGAAAGTTAATTTTGCCGAATTACTGTTTTTATTGGATCAAAGTTGACACGTAAACGTCAAATGAGTTACTTCCTGGTTAGAACCAAAAAATTTACGGAGCAGTACTTCAGTCTCTAGGGTCCTCCACATCAAATCTAATCCTTCTAACGTTCCATAATCGGAAGTCGGTTACTTAGTTAAGTATAATCGCGTCAACACGCAGTGATTTCATTAGCCTACTACCCACATGAAAAGAATGAAGATGCTACAAAAAGGTCATGGACAAAATTGACACCCGCACAAGCGCACGCACACGTTAATCAGGGTCGGTTTGCTTGAGCGACACCAAAAAAAAAATAGTTCCATTGTAAAAATAATTATACGAATTAATTAAAGTAAGAAAATTGCTGGAAAAAATGTCTGGTACCCTCATGGAGCAGATTGCATTTTCTTTGTTTTAACAATTTGCTGGTATTTTTTGTCGAAATAATTGAAGACATTTTGATAATTAGAATATACATTTTTGTTTAAACATTCTTCGAGTATAGTAGCAGTATATCTAATCACTAGTCTCTTAGCTAGCTTAACTAATTTCTTACTTTCTTTTACCATGACCATATATTCCTTTTTTTGTCTCCTTTTCCCCACTAATTTCTTACATTAAGAGACTCAAAAAGTTAGGTTAGATTAGGTTAGGTTAGGTTAGGTTAGGTTAGGTTAGGTTAGGTTAGGTTAGGTTAGGTTAGGTTAGGTTAGGTTAGGTTAGGTTAGGTTAGATTAGGTTAGGTTAGGTTAGGTTAGGTTAGGTTAGGTTAGGTTAGGTTAGGTTAGGTTAGGTTAGGAGCATCCTGTCTTCTATTTGCAAACAAAAAAAAAACAAATCATTTGCCGTATCGCATATTTGACAAATCCATAAGTACATTGTAAAGTTATTGTCTTAGAATAAGAAGCAGGAGTCTGTGACTAAGATTAAGGCCAATATTACGATAAAGAAGTCTTCCGTTCATAAACTTTATATAGTTGATCAATTTTGGACTGAAAATGATCTGGTTTAATCCACGCTTATCTAACTTGATCTTTTAGTTGTTTTATTGTGGGTGTATAGAGGAGGTAACATTTATAGAGAAGGACAGATGCTATTTAATGTTAAATTCCTGGAGAACGGACTTGCTACATAATTCAGAATTTGGTCCATGACATCCTATGCTTTCTTCTACAACAGCACATCTCTAGGGGGCTTGTTCTCAGTCTCCCTTAGAATTCTCTTAGGATTTTTTTGGCCTTTGCGATGTTTCATGTTCTCGTCGCGGATGACCCCTTAATTTATATGTAGGATTTTAGTTTTTAATTCAGTATATATAGTAAGATTTTGCTTGAGTGGGATACAAGAATAATTGAAGACATCTGATAATAATAATATAGATTTTTGTTTAAACTTTCTTCAAGTATAGTATCAGTATATCTAATCAATAGTCTCTTTGCTAGCTTAACTAATTTCTTACATTCTTTTACCACGAACATATATGCCTTTTCTTGCCTCCTCTCCCCCACTAATTTCTAACATCATGAGACTCAAAAAGTTAGGTTAGATGTAACTTCATGTTCCCCTAATATTTTCCTCAATTATAAAACTTAAAAGGTTGTGTTTATCAAAATTAACAATCCATAGAAGTTATTTGAACGTACATTGTTTATTGTTAGACAAATATTATTATACTGATTTCAAGTGCGAGGTAATGTTTGTTGTAACTCTTCCATACTGTTCGCTAAGATCATTGCACCAAATGATATATGTTGCTCTTTGTAACATGTAGAAATCCTTTAATACAAAATAGATTCTATTAATAAACTGGAAGCATTAATGTTGTCAGGCACGAATGCAGCTTTGCCAGATATGTGCTCTAGATCAAGCTCTACACACAGTTTGATAATTTAGAGACGGTATATTTGAGATTTACTTCCAATATTGAAGATTTTTGGATTTTTAAGCTATGCTGGTAATATTTGTTTGGAATTTTGTTGAAGAAGGACCTTTTTATTATCAAAATTTATCTAAACAGCAACAAAAACTATGTTTTTCTCAAACAAACACCAATTTTATGCTCGGCAGTGTAGTTAGTTTGTATTCCTATTTATGTGGTTGATTTTTCTCCAGTTCACTGATAACACTTTCTCTTTGTCTGTTGCAAATACCTTAATATTTGTTTATAACAGTTCTTACTTATTCCTAGCCTTTCTACCCTCTTAGGTATAAGGCTGTTTTGTATATTTGTCTCTACGTTTTCCTGTCCAGTGTTTGTTTTTGAGCTACTTCTCACACTACTCCTTTCTTCGTAACTTTCTTCCTCACACTCTCTATTAACTCTTGGTCTTCCTCTTTTGTTTTTTCCTTGCACTCGGATTTGTATCACTGTCCATATAGCCTGAGCTGTAAATTTTGCTAATTGTTTAAATTCTGCTTTTGTCTGTTTTTTTTTTCTGTTTTCAATTTTTGCAGAAACCTAATTTCTGTGGCATTAATTCATGCTTTATGCCCCTGTATTATTAGAGTACAAGTATCGCTGTTATTCATAATATTGTCGGTATTTTTTATCTTTTTTGGTAGATCTCCCTTTTGCCTAGAAGTATATTCTTTATTGTATTGAATATGTTTCCTTTTTTTCCCAATCTCTCGTTTATTTCATGTTCCTGTTTCCCATTTTCTTCTATGACTGATCCTAACTATTTAAAATGTCCTACTTCTACTTTTTCTAGCTTCTTCCAAAAGTTCTATATTCATGTAGCGATTATTCATACTTCTTTTGGCTTGTGCTCTCCAATTTGCATGCAGCCAGTGTCGATTGTTTACCAAAAATGTGGTTATCGATGTTGAGAGTTCACCTGCCATTATTGATTTTTATTTTGGTTTATTGCTTGCGGTAAGCCGGGCCTGAAAACATTGACACTACCGAAGTGTAAATTTACTCTGGAGCCGGTTGTTGGTGATTACAGATAGGAAATTAAATAAATTTCAAGCCGAGAGAAGTTAGATGGGGTTTATGGCAATTCGTGCTATCTCTACCGGTATAATATGTCAAAATTTATATATACAGTGTACGAGAAATATCAAATCAGATCCAATAAATTAATTATATATAAAAAAAATCGATAAATGTTGATATTTTAAAGCCACAAACTATAAATACAGTGAGATTATTCAAGTTTAAATTATACAAATTTAAGTTCAAAAGTCATTTTGTTCCGGTGGCTTGAAAATCGGATAAAGAAAGGGGTTCAATTTCCATACACGCCCTTTAGACACGTCTGAAACTGGCCAATTGCTATTTGCATGCGCATCCACTGGTGCTGCCCGTTTTTGAGGGGTAGATCCCTAAGGAATCGCTAATTTGTATTTTCGACCGATCCGTAGATTAGATTTGTTTTAACTCTATCTCCCTTCTACTACCGCTCCCGGCCAAACAACATGACTTATCCATTTTCTAGCATTTAGTTAAAAGTCAATTATGTGAATCAAGAAGGGTGGGTTTTTGAGAACACCCCAAACGCCACCTACACCCCGAATTAAATCAACTCCATATACTCCAAACGGAATTATTCAGATGTAAAATCATTACCATGCCATTTGACTGATTTGATTTCGCCAATCGTATTATTTCCAGGAAGGGAACTGTTTCTTTGTGCCACTCTTGCTTAATCACGTTACTAATGCTTCGATTCAACTCTTAACGCTGTTAGTTTGATTTACATTTATCTAATTAATATATTCAACGGTTCTGCTAATAAGATTTCAAATTTTTTTCCCAAAATAAAATGATTTTAGCTTTTTTAATTCAACCACAGCTGTTTCGATAGTTTAGAATACAAAATCTTTAGTTATACTATACTATATTTGTTTGGAGTTGGCAGCACAGTTAATTCATTGTAAATGCAAATCCTTCAAAGCCCAAGCAATGGTGGTTCATGAACAATAACTAATTTCTATTGAAACATAGTCATAGTTGTTATTTTTCAAAGAGTCCATCCTGTAATTAGGTACCGAAAACCGTTTACACTACCACTACACCAACACACACTTTTATATGCCTGACGCGCGTTTCGATAACCAAGTTATCTTCTTCAGAGACCGAAGGTAAAAAGTGTGTGTTGGTGTAGTGGTAGTGTAAACGGTTTTCGGTATCATTTTCGCCAACGGTTCCAGATTCAACATTTTAGCTGTAATTAGGGATTAACTAACCCAAACACAATAAAAACTCCAGATAATATTGTCACAACAGGTAGCTGAATATCTCCCATGACCGTAAAACCGAAGTCTTTTTAAACCATAATTCAAATAAAAATAAAAATTAAAAGTAAAATAAAAATATGCTATATATTAAAAAGTAAGAATTAAATATAAATTAATACAAAAAGCACTTTCTCTTTTCATTGTCGACTTCCATTTCGTCGTATTCATCCGACGGTGAGTCAGATTCGTTGCCTGGTCCGATAGAAATTACAATGGGTTCGAACAGTTCTTCAATGTTGATATCGACACTCCACAATCTTTGTTCTTCTTAAATTGATTGTACTAACCCTTACTTTTTGGAAGTCCATCTTATTAAGGATAATAAAAAACTCTTCGTTTTAACAAAACTTCCAATATTTATTTAAAAACTGCTTTTTTAAAAGACTCAATGACAGCCGTTTCGCTAGACAACTAGCATCGTCAGATTGACATATTGAAGTTACTATTTATTTTTGTAGCTAGGTACCTGATGTTTATTAGGTAGTTATAAGGCTAGACCAAGTATGGAAGTAATATAATATAATAAGACATAACAATATTAAAGCCTAGATGTTATTAGCCCTAAGGGATTATCCTGGATGTATTTCCCTCTAAGATCAGTATAACTGTGCAATGATATAGAAAAACCAGGAAAAAACTATATCATGCTGATCTTTACAATAACTTAATATATTTTTGTTACAATTACGTCTTATCTATGTATAAAATGAAGACTCAATCAAAGCAAACACTTTAAAAGTGGAGAACTTCCCAGATTTATTTGTTCATTAACAACTTTAAATAGTGGATCTGCTAGATGTCTTTTTATTTCAAGTTTTTCAAGGAAATCTAAATTTTGTTTTTTATTACAAATGTGTAGTATTTGGATGTCATTGGTGTGAAAGAGTGAGGTTGGATGTTCAAGTAGGTGTTTTGCATAATTTGACTTATCTGGTTGTTTTAATCTATATGCTCTTAAATGTTCGTTAAATCTTACTTCAAAATTTCTTTGTGTTTGACCTATATATACAGCATTACACTTTGGACAATTAATTTTGTAAACACCAGATTTTTTTAATTTAGGTAATTTTGTTTTTACATTTAACAATTTTGTACCAACATTATTTTGTGTTTTAAATGATATTATTGCTGATGTTGCCGAAGATATTATTTTTGGAATTTTATTGGAAATACTTCCACAATATGTAATATTTTTATAACTTTTAATTTCTTTAGTTTGTTTAGGAAATATTAGTTGTAGTGCCACTTTCTGTTCTTTTTTATTTATTAATGTATTTATCAAATGAATTGAGTAGCCATTAGATGTAGCTATTTGTTTTATGATATAAATTTCTTTATCAAAGTTAACTTTGTCCATTGGAATTGAAAATGCCCTATGTATCATAGAATTATAAGCTGCTAATTTATGTGTTATAGGATGATTTGAATTATATGGTATGGTTACATCTGTTTGTGTTGGTTTTCTTCACATGGTTTATGGCATTGGTCCAATTTTCCTGTGTTACGTTTCCATAAGAATTTATCAAAAGTTGTCTAACGTCATTCAATTTAAAAGTTGTATTGTTTCTTGCCACCTCACCTTTTACCTGTACCCATATTAATTCTATAGGGTTTAATTGACAGTGATAAAATGAAAAACGTAATACAGTTATTTCTTTTTCCTTCGCCATTTGGAGCCACTCTTTAATATCTCCTTTTTTCCATGACGTCGTTGGTAACTTTTCTACCAGTTTTGAATGATAACTGACGTTATCTAAGTCAACCACTGCAGCACTTGGCAAAAAGTCCAAAAGCTGAGAAAAATAATTTTCAAAAACATCAGAGGTTGACTTTGATACAAAGTCTAATAGCCCATTTTCTACAAAACCATGTTCACTGCCAATGTGTGCCAATTTATATCTGTTTTTGCAATTATACACATAAACCCTTAACATCCCTAAAGACCACAATTATTCTCGTTAAAATCGAAAAACAAAATATTCTAAATATCGTATTATGACTACACTTATCCCTTGCCTAAGAAGATTACAATATGATGATTAAAAGAAATTTCCTAGTGCCGATATAAATAAGTAAGTACGTGCGCTACTGATTTACGGTCTTGTTACAACATTTTACGATTTGATGACTTTTCTTAGTTGCCAACTCCAACTTATAACAATATTTTATTTTGGTATAGATATGTTGATAATTGTTAGCTGATTTTGTAAGTAGTGAACATCAGCTAGATATATTTTTAACCAAGTTAAAACACAAATTGCTAAATGTAAAAACAAAATTACTTAAATTCGAAGAAATTTGGTTTTTCCAAAATTAAAATATCCAAAATGTAATACTGTATATCTACATATATATTTCACACAATGATATAAAACTGGTCTAGAATATTCTAAATAATCCAAAAACTAAAAAAATTTACAGGATGTTGTATTTGGAAAAACAAAATTGGTATTGACCACGTCCACATGACATACCCCCTATAAAAATATTAACGAAACAAGCAGGTTTATCATTTATCAATTGTCGAAGTTATTTCATTTGCCTGTTCCACACTGTATATATAAATTTGTGCCAAAAACAGACGAGCTTATCGACTAAGTGTCCGGACCGTATAGATCACCATGGCTGTCGACCTTGCTGTCAAACTATGAGCGATCGTCGTTCGATGACGTCACGTTCGTATGGTAATTGAATCAGCTGTTGGGAGGCGTGTTGGGTATCATAAATAAATATAAACAGATTATCTTTTGAACAATAAATAATCATAATAATAATAATAATGATCGATTTTCAGTTAAAATAAAATACTTCCATACTACTTAGGGTTTAAGAAAAGAAGCAGCAGGATAAAGTACGATAATTACACCGCCACACCCGTTTTATTACCTCGCCCCGCATCCCTCGTACCCTCTTTTGATTGATAAATTTGTTTGCATTGGATTTTCTGACACGTAAACCGACCCGTTATTATATGGTCAATTAATAACGTATTATGCGTTAATTTTTGACGGTAAATGAGTCAACTTCGATAACAGATCTTGATTTATTACAATGGTCAAGATGACTGGTCGCTACCATGTAAAGTCTCGTCAAAATTCGAGGCGAACGTAATCAAAAAACTTGTTATGTCATGGGTAGTACCACCAGAAAATTAGAAAGAACCTCCCGGTTTTCGGCAAACAGATTTTTATTGATTGGTGATCATCTAATTGGATGGGAAATGTTTAATTTTCCCCCTGATTTTCATCGACAATGCCCATATTGACATTGCTTTTTAACATACCCTTTCAGGAGTACTAGAAAAAATATAAATGTAATAAACTAAGGTTAATTATCATAAAAAAGGGCCAAAAACAAATATTAAAAAAAAATTTTTACTACTAGCATTTGAACCAAACTTTATTGAATTTTGTTGAGGTAGTAAATATTAACCAAAGTAGAAAAATACAGAGTTTACTTGATTAGAACTAAATCTCAATCCAAATGACAGAATGTCAATTTTTTGACAAAGTCAAAATGAAAAAAATATCAAGGATAAGATGAATTTGTTGATTCCAGAAATTTACCGTTCTGAAATAATCCTAATGCTGGGGCTACAGCAGCAATTGTGTACAGAAATGCAAAGAAATCAATTTTAATACAAAAGCAATTTTCATCATAATGTTAAAGATAATATATGATTTTAGTGATATAAGTATGTAACCGGGAATAATTTTCTAATGCATTACATTTTTTAAAGATGTATATGATATATAATTGTTTAAAATTGATTTCATAATAGTTATTTACGTTACAAGTCCGGGAAGTGACTTATTACGGTACGAGATAGATGTTTATGGACGAGGCGACGAAAAAAATATCTTATCGAGTACCGTAATTATCACTTCACGTACGTGTATCGTACTATATTTTTTTCCATACTGCCTTTGGTTTTAAACGCAATAAAATATCAAACTGAAATGATATATTTGATCATTTTATGAGGAAGTCATGTAGACTGCTGTGAAAAAATTATGTTACTTGATTTATTCTTAACATGGTTAATTTGCTTTATAAATAAAAAATAAACAGCGGTTACAAAGTAACAATGTAAATAAAGGCAGACATATTAAATTTTTCTGCACACACGAAATATCTGCGGAGAAAATGCATGGATCTGAAATTAGATGAAATTGCTGAGAAAACTGCGGAAGCGATAGGGCAAATCATTCCAGTTAAGTCTGCGAAAAGATATGAAAAAGAATATGCGCTGTTTTGCAACTGGCGTGAACAACACAATTTGAAAAGTAGTGCTGATGAAAATGTGATGTTGGCTTACTTTTTGGATGTGGTAAGAACAGTTTTTTTAAAGAATATTCTTTTCAACAGTTTAAATTTTCAGTCAAAAACATTCAACCCTTCTTCATTATGGTCCAAATACTCGATGGTAAAATTAATGATTATGGTTAATGAGAATGTCAACATATCAAGTTTCCCAAAGTTGATAGCTTTTTTGAAAAAACAAAATGTGGACCATCAGCCAAACCAGTCGAAAGTGCTGACAAAGGAACAAATTGAAAGCTTCATGAGGGACGGTCCAGATAAAGAATATCTATAACTCAAAGTGATAGCATTACTTGGAGTTGCTGGAGGTTGCCGAAGGGAAGAGATCTATAATTTAGAAGTTAGTGATGTGGAGGATACGGGTACTCAGCTAGTAGTTCAGATTAACCATACAAAAACGCATATTCGACGAGCTTTCACTGTGATTAACAGTGATGAGGTTCACTATTTGGATGTGTTTAGAAAATACATGAATTTACGGCAACACGTCTCCCTGTAAGCTCTTTTGGTGGGTTATAGACAAGAAAAATGTCTGTCCCAAAGAGCTGGTATACATACTGTTGGTGGAGCACCTAAGAAAATAGCTGAGTTCTTAAAAATAGACCAACCAGAAAAGTATAGAGGTCATTGCTTCAGGAGGGCATCCTCAACGTTGTTGGTCAATGCTGGAGCTGACCTTAAAGTTCTAAAACAGCACGGTGGATGGAAGAGTTCTTCAGTTGCAGAAAAGTGGGTTATAGACAAGAAAAATGTCTGTCTCAAACTTTTGTTAAAGTGATACATCACAGCTACACGTCTTCCGCGATTACAGAAAACACTGTAAATCCATCAACACCTCCATTAATACATATTGTTGGCAATAGCAGTTGTACAATTAATGTCAATCTTCAAAAACTAGAATAAAAGCTTAGTTTATGTTGATTCACTTATTATTTCAAACAACATTGGGAGAATTGAAGAGTACTGTAAAGTACAAGTGTACCGTAAAGTGCCATTTCCCGGATTCAAACGAGTGGCACTTTACCGTACAGTATGAAAAAAATATATTTTTAACTAATTAATGTTAACTGATCATACTTACTAGGAAAAAAATTTTAAATTATCAGTTTGTGATATAAAAAATATAAAAAGAATAGTGACATTATAATATAATGCAACGATCATGTATTAATAACCATTACATGAGAGTTGCATACGCTATTTTTTCTACGATCGATATAAATAATCAAGAACTAAAAATATTATATTTATATTTGTAATGAACACAATAACAGTAATTACACGTATTTTTATAAAAAGTTCTACAAAATTGTAATTAATTGTATTACCTGAGGTGTATTACCATAGATGTAGGAAAGCTGTAATATAATTATTAATTTTTAAAGTTTAGTTCAGGGAGACTAGAGCTCTTGGTTTAGCTGTTTAGGAAAATTTAATGAATTTAGAATATAGGTTAGAACTGTCAAACATTTTTTGAGAGACGCCTACTTGATACCTACTTAAATGTAAGATATAGGTGGTATGCGGTCAATTGTTCAGTAACTTAATGAAAACTATTATAACACTAGTGAATATCATTGTGAAACAGATTATGGGCATATAAATGTATTATTATAGTACGGGTGTAGAAAAAAATAATAATGTTCTGAATAAATCAAAAATTTTATTTGAAAAAGACAAAGTTGGTATTGGTGTCAAGCACTCTTTTCACAGTGTACGTATATTATTTCTCGTACTATCGCCATTGATATTATCCTTTATTGTCACGGATGCTCCGTGTTTGTAAACATCAGAATCGAGTTTGACGTCAAGAATATACAATTGACACGAAGAAGTTTCGCATGCTAGACCTCATTCGGACTTTATATTATATGAATGTCGTTTCATTTCCATACTGGAACGGAGAATGCGTGTAATACTCTTTGATCGCAACAAAGAAGTCGATGTTTTTATACAGAAATAACAAATAAACGTAGAGGTGGTGTGGTGTTTTCGAAAAGTAAATTTATTTGAAAGAGAATAAACTAGCTATCGTATGGTGTATAAAAGGCGTAAAACATCATTCGAGTTTAGTCAATTTGACAACACAATTAGGTCGTAAAAATAATGGCGAAATCTGCTGTAGAGTCTGTCTAGTGTACAGTTACGGCTATTGTGGGATCATAACATTTTTATGGTTCTTATGAAGCGACAGCGCTCCTCGGGATGACGTGGATACGTGAAGATAACGCGCGGCACACGTTCTTGAACTAAACGCTCGCGCTGTTGCCGATTCCGTCCGTCAAGGTTGCCAATAGCCTCCGGTAGTGATTTCTTATTAATACTCAACGATATTAAATGTATTTAAACTACAGTCTTTCGCATGTACTTCGTTAATTCAGGGTTGCCAATTAAGAGTCCTCTTAAGGAGCCATGTTTTGAACATGTTCTTTACCGTCTGGGACCAAGCTTTCCTTCTTTCCACTTTTGCAGAGTTCTTAGGAAGAAGATCTATCGTTTGGTCGAAGCATTCTTCAAAAACATTAACATTCATATTTTCGAGGTATAGTATTTTTCACAGTAAATGGTATTGGCTTCTTAACTGCAATATACTACCCGATTTAATCTCATTGTGTAGAAAATCATCAGGTAAAAGATGCAAATGTGCTACAGAGTCTAACTTAAGAAATTTGAATTTTGCATAATATAGGAAGATATACAAGTAATTTATTTGAATGTTAAAATTCTATTCTATATTTAGTTCAGTGTCGCTATCGCTATCCTCATATAAATTAATTATAATTGGTGCAATTGATTTTACAGAGAGATACGAGTTTTCAACATTTATAACATGACTAACAGAACTTTTCCAACTCTCGGTAGGAATGTCATTCATACAGTTCCTAATTAATTCTACCACACTACCACTTAAAGTTATAATTTTCCTCAAAATATATGTCATTTGCAGCTATGAATCTCCAATTTCGTATTCTTTGAACCAGGAATTTTTTTGCAATTGTCGACTATGATAGCTTGCGTTGTCCATTACTATAACGCTAATTGGCGGAATGTTGGGTAAGAGACAATTTTTAAACCAATCTTCAAAAAGCTCTGCTGTCGTATCTTCGTGATAATCAACACAAGAGTCCTTAATATTTTTAGCAGAAAGCCACATAGCGTTTAGGATCCAACCATTTTCTGATTCTGCGTGTAATATTGTGATTCTCTTCCCTTTATTTGATGGTGCTTTTGTTTTACACTTATGAGAGGAATCAGCCCCCCTTTTGGAAGGGGTGTCATGCGTGTCAAACCACGTCTCGTCGAGGTAGAGTATTGGCCGATTTTCAGACCGGTATTTTCTCATTGACGTTTTATAATCAGAACGCCAGTTTATTAAACGTGTGGACTCCATTATTACTTGTCTCTTGTCAATTTTGCGATATTTAAAGTCTATTGCAGACAGAACTCGCCAAAGAGTAGTGAGGCTACAGTTGATGTGAGTTTCGTCATTGATCAGCCGCTGTTTCAGACTTTTGATTGTAGGGACACGCTGCTCATCGTACATAGTGTAGTTTTTTCGCCTTATCAAATATTTTTCCAGGTCGTCTAGACTTTTTGTGATACCGAAATCTTTACGCTTTTTTTCTTGATTCCATGGAATTTTCAACAATTCGTAAGAGGCACCTTCGTCAAATTACTGGTTACTCTTGCTGCAGCACCCGCGTTATATCCTTGCTGAAGTAAAATTATTGCACGCTGTAACACAAGTGAACACTTCCAATGAAATACAAAGACTAAAATGAACAAGAAGTGTAAGCTGTAATCCTTAAGGGTCTAATTGGTTTTATTGAAAACTACTGATTCAAAAGTTAATAAATCATCCTCAACAAAAATGTTGAAAAAGTCTGTCATCGACTTTTAACAGTTTTACCCTGCCAAATTGTATTTAATGCATGGTTATCGTTGATTTAGGTTTCCTCCAGATAAAATATTTTTCTCCATTGGTTTCTTATTTATTTTATATTCCTTGGGAAATACCTCCTCCATCTTTCAATATCGCTTAATTTCTAATAAAATCGACTTTCTAGTATGCTTTTTTTTACCGGAAAACCATTTCCTTTTAAAGCTTTCACAATGTGCTTCATTCAATTCATATCAGGGTTAAACTTAATTTTTGATAATTTGAAAAGAAAGCATGCTCTTTTTGTCTAAGTCCTTCTTTTGAATAAAATTGCATTTCTGGTTTAGCTGGAGCTTTACACGCGCTTCTTGAAAACCACCAAATTCCTATTTTTCATTCCTATGCTTCTTCTGTAAATTGTAGATTTTCCAACAAGATAAAAGTATCAATCAGCAACGACAACTCATAAATCAAACTCCTTTGGTAGTGTCTAGTATCAAAATATATCATTTTCCCTGTTTTGGAAACCCAATTTTACCAAATTACACCCGTTAATGTGTAAAAAATTGACGATCCAATTTGAGTAACGTACAAGGCATTAAAAAAGCCGGAACAAATTACAAGCTTGTCCAGAAAAAAATGAAATAAAATAATCAACACACGGACAGGCAGAACACAGTTCACAGTTCATTACACAAAACAGTTGGATTATCAATTAACGTGGCTCGCACACAAAGGGACAGTATAGCACCTTGTATATATTTTATTGAATAGTAGGCCTGTCTATGACCAGTCAACTTTAAAACTATTTCAAGGCAATAGAAACAATTTTACTTAGTTAAATTGATTGTACTAACCCTTACTATGTGGAAGTCGATCTTACTAAGAATAATAAATAACTATTGGTTTAAATTTAACTTCCACGTTTTACTTAACAAATAGTTTTTAAATTACAATGACAGCTGTATCGCTACAAAGAAGATTGTGCGCACACAGGAAGGACTGTTAAGGCCAAAAGATATCCATGAGTCAAACTCGGAAGTCCTATTATGATTCTAAGAAGGAAGTTGAACATTCTTCCTTTGAAGGTACATCTGAAATCAGTGCACAGTTGCACAGTCTTGAATAATTGGATTCTGTGAGTATATGTTTTTAATAAAATGGATAGATGACAGTGAATATGTGCACACTGCTACTCTTGCTGCTGCTGCTCAAAGAGGATTTCAGGGCTTTCAGTATTCCAATTAGTTCAGCGGTATGTATGCTGCAATTGGAAGATAGACGACTCATTGGTACGATGGAAACTTCGTAAACAACAGTGTCTTTCGAATTATCTGTGAAGAGGACTTTTTCGTAGCTGTTAAGTTGGACTTGCTGGCATTCATATAGAGAATGCAACTATAATACTTTGGACCTTATATCTTAGCTCTGCAGATTCTAAAAATGACTGCTTCTTCAGATCCCCATTGATGGTTAGTTTAATTCTCAACTAGACTATAGGTTCTCCAATTTTTTTCTTGGTAATCAAAGAATTCAATTAAATAAACAATTCTGAACTGGCCTAGTGGATATATATTATTAAATATAACTAGGTGTGTAAAAAAAGGCAAAAAGCGGGTACGGGTGAGCTGAAAACACACACCCCTATCTATTGGAGTGTAACGTGTGTTTCCTACTTCCGGTTTTTGCAGGCATCATTTGGTCTATCGATAAATGATAAAACAGATTGTACGGGAAAAATTAAATTCCTTTTCAATTTTTTTTTGTAACAAAGTTGATATAATGAGGGAACTTTTTTGTAAGGCTGTGAAGTCAGAAGTCAGTCCATTCAAAGCAATTTTGTTTGCTGAATGATAAGAACATTAAAAATAAAACTTTTCAACAAAACTTTGACTTTTTATTAAAAAAATTGTTTTTTTTAAACTCAATGACAGCTGTTTCGCTAAAAACTAGCATCCTCTGCTGTCATTGATTTCAAAAAAGGAAGTTTTGTTTAAAAATTTTATTTTTAATGTTCTTTAATTTTTTGGTAAATTATATTTAAAGACAAAAAATTCTTTCAAACTATTATTCAAATTATCAATACAGTTCTTATTAGAGTGTAGCTCAAGAAAACTAATTTGACTTAGAAAGAGAATCAGAAAATATGTCCTTGGAAACAGAAACGATATCATTAAATGCAACCATTTTAAATTTTCTTAATAGACTCAGACTACAGAAACCCATCGAAAATTAAAAAACAATGTAAAGAATAAGAACAACCAAATGAAAATCCCAAAATCAACTTCAGAAATGAAATTCCCATTTGAGACATGGATGTATACAAATTTAGTAGATATAAACATTTTTACTTACAATTTTAACTTTTTTCATCCAAAATACGAGCTTTTATTTCTGTTTATTGACAAATGACTCAAATTTGGAGTTTATTTGTTCCTCTTACTGCATTTTTGTGCTAAATAAAATTTGGAAACCAAAAGTTTGATACAAGAATCAACGATATGGAGATAGCAGCAGCAACATCGCCGGTTGTAATTCATTGCCGTTTTGCCGTCGTCGGGCCGTGTACAGTCCATTAGGCAAAGTCCCACTAATGGCCCGTTACTCAACGGCCAAACAATATCCATCCGTTTCATTTAAAAAGATTGATTTTGTCCAAGCGACGTCTGAAAAAGAAAGTAGAGGTTGTTGGGCGACGTCAGAAATCCAGGGACGTTTGCTCGATACTATTTACTCTTTTTCAAAAAGGTTTAGAGTATTATACATATACATACATTATAAAATTTAGCTGAATTAGGTTGGTTTTCGTCCATAGACGTAGGTGACTCTTAATAAAAACTCTAGGCCATTTTTGATCTGCAATTTGAGTTAACGTATACAAAATAATTCAATAAAAAAGGAACTACTAGCCATAGTAAATGGACATAAAACAGGGTGATACTACCTTCCATTTATAAAACGAAAAAAATTTTGCACTGCAAACTTTATTGACGGTTTACCCTGTAATCCTTTTGAACGGTGTATAATTTTATCTAAAAGATATAAAATCCACAATAAATTGTTTAAGAATGCTGTAACATTTAAAATTTTGATTAATTATTTTTCAATTAAATAAAAATTTATCTTTAAATTATTTTTTCTAATTTTGAAATATAAAGAAACACTTTTTAAAACTGATTGACATTATGGAACGTAGTACCTTTTGTAATTAGTTGCATAAAGTAAACTTTTATGCAGTTGGTGACGAAAACTGTATTTCAAAATTAGTGACAAGTTAAAAACATAAATTATAAATTAATTAATTTTTTATAAATATTGATATCACAATTATTGCAATTATTGAAATTAATTTCCGACGACATATTTTTGTCATTGCTCGAACTTGCTGTTATTTGCAAGCATTGCATTAGATGGTTAACCAAATATTCCTTGATCTATAAGTTTTTTATTATTCATGGAATTTTTAACATATCCCTCTGCCTTTTAATAATAGGTATGCTACCAAATTTGTATATTTTTTAATATCAATATTCCTTTTCAGATTGAGTTCAGACCTTAACATTGAGTAAAGTGTCCATAATGTGAAAACTTTTGGATCTTTCTTACCCTCAAAATATGCAAGTCACACTTTCCCATTAACATGTTCAATTTTCTTCTCATCACACCACGTAACAAACTTTTCGTATGCGAAATCATAAACTGCCTTTGACTTTTTGGGAAGTACTGATAACAGAGCATTACCTGCTGCATCTTCAATATCGCTTGGTAGCGGTTCAGAACTCATTTTTTAAAAATAAAACTAAAAATATATTAATTTTGCTAATAAACTTTCGTCTAGACTTTTTTACAAAATGTCAAACTGACAACTAGCATGAAGTAACAGCAACAAACTAAATTTGTTTTCCAAAGTTTTTTCAATTATATTCAATGTTATTTTTTTAATACTTTCTTCAAAATTAGAAAAAATCTTGTGTGCAATACGTTATGAAATGAAATTTTGTGTAACTTGTAAGTTTTTGTAAAACTCACTTCGTTCGTTACTGATAGCATAAATAGTTATTGGTTGTTGATGAGAAGATTAAACCTTTTTTTTATAAAGTTTTCGGGCGAAAGCCGATCCTGCTCTCAACCCGATAAGAAAAGGGGCAGCGGGGGCGGTAACTGTTCGGTCAGCGCACACTATTTCATTTTAATGGTCCCCGTGGTCCGGGATTCCATTAAACTGTTTTCTCCTGCGAAGTTTACTTTTGCCAGTGGGACCATTAGTTTGATGCAGCAGGAAGCAATCCTGCCAAAAAGGAACAGGATTGATAGATGGAGCGACGTAGATGGCCGTCGGACGGCGGCGGCGGCGGCAGGCCACGCTCTTGCCTTTCCTGCTACCTCAACATCCCCCCTACCTCGCTTTCTTATTTTTGCTGCCTCGGCAACTCATAACTTAAAAGAATGTTGAAAATAACAACCATCCGGAAGAGAAAATCTATTAGAGAAATTGAGTTATATTGTTTGAGCGAGCGAAGGAATTTCAACCGAATTTTATAAAGGAAAATCCATTTTCCATTGCTAATTCAATAAGTAACTCTAATACGATATGTTGCAGGATCTCGCGCTAAATTTGAATGAAATAATGATGGTAATAAAATTTTACATAATTTACTAAAACTCGCGTTTTAAACAAATTAAGAAAACAGTTTAATATTAAAGAAGACAGTAGAATAATGTGAAAAAGTGAATCAACAATTACATAAAACAGCAACATCACCTTGATGAGTATTTCGACCTGTAATACGAAGCTGTCAATAGGAATAATTAATAATCGATTTTTTTATCGGATTGTGGCATTCAAAAGTACTTAATTAGAGACATTTTATAAAATTTTATAAAATTAGCATATTAGTAAACCTTGAGTTGAAATCACCTGTTTGTTTTTAACGAAATATGAACGGTATTCAAGAAGAACCATTACAAAATTTATTTATAGTGTGCAAGTATTTTATTTAGCATTGCATCTGTTTAAACTGTACATATTTTTCTATTTTGTACAAATAGTCCTGCCCATCCTGAACAAACGTATCAATTTTTATCAAATTAACAATCACCACAAGGTTATCAATTAAGAAGAATGAAGGGGTTAGAAAAAGTTATTGTGGAGGGAACGATTAATGGCAAAAGTCCAAGTGTAAGGTTTTATGTTGGTGGATCATACTATAGAAATAATTGAGTCACTGTCTTCAAGAATCTTATTTTGCAACTCAAGACCGAGTAGGATGGGGAAGTATGATCCTGGTAATTGAGACATGATATCAACATATTCTTCCGAGAGTTAAAGGTATAGAGAGAGTCCTGCCCAAAACTACATTAGTTTTGCTACTTTAATTATTGCCAGATCGACACAATAACAATACTATACGAAGGTTGACTTTTATATTTTGGGATTATAGAACAAAAGCAAATATTAATTATCGAAAAATCATTTTATTGTTTCTCAAAATATTCCCCATGAAGATCTATACACTTTTGCATGCGTTTGAACCAATTGTCAAAGCACTTTTGCCACTCTGATTGAGGTACCTCCAAAACATGGGTTCTGAATGCAGTAACTACTTCTTCAGGTGTCGAAAAACGTTGACCTCTCAGTTTGTTTTTTACGTACGAGAATATAAAGAAGTTATTCGGTGCCAAGTCAGGACTACACGGCGGATGACTCATGAAATCGATGTTTTGAGTACTCAAAAATGCAGTTGTTTGAGCCGATGTGTGGGAGCTCGCATTGTCGTGGTGAAGAGTTAATTTTCCTGAATTCTTGGAAGACAACTGGCAAACAAATGGTTGTGTACCACTCAGAATTGACTGTTCTGCGATCGTATTTTTCGAGCATTTCCTTCGACCAATCGACACGAGCTTTTTTTTGAACGATTGACAAATTGTGTGGAATCCAACGCGAAATATTTTTTTTGACCGTCAAATATTTATGGAATATTGAATGTATGCTGGTTCCACTAATGCTTAAGGTTGTCTCAATCTCACGATAGGTTACATGACGATTTTTCAATATCAGTTCGCGCACTGCATCAATTCTCAAAATTTCTTTAAATTTTCGGAACAACAACTTATGTTGGACGACCTGCAAGAAATTCGTCTTAGAATGAACTACGGCCACGATTGAATTCACCATACCATCGATAAACACTGGTCGTTGATGGAGCTTCATCGGCAAAAATTGAATTAAGTTCATCCATGCCCTGTTGTTGAGTTAATTCACGTCGAAATTTGTAAAAAATAATCGCACGATTTAATTTCATTTTTGGGTCGAGATGAATCTTTTATGTTACTGTAAACCTCAGGCTTTGAATGTCTAAAATTTTGACAAGTGAAAACAAGGCTGAAATTTTCTCTATTTTTAAATTGAGAAATAAGAAGACCAAATGCTTCATCGGCACTTATACTTCTTCCTTAGCCTGCTTCTATAATATGTCGTCCAGCCACTAAACGACTGGCCAGTATTGTTGGCCAGTACTCGGTAAGAACCATATGTATAGAAATTAGTAGATACAAGTATACAAAGCTTTTCGATTATTTCAAGCAACCCTACGAAAATTGTTTTTCCTAGATGCACATCTACTTCGAAATTCACTTGTTTCCCGCTATATCTCCGTTATTTTTGATACGTTTCGACCGTCATGAATATTTCGTGTAATAATAAAGAGGGTGCTGGTAGTGTTTCAATATTTTTTTTGCATAGAACGACCCGTCAGTGTTTCGGAAAGTGAAGTGTCATGTCAGATGCCCTTTGGGACGAAATCCGACAGAGACGCTCTTTCTCTATTATTTATGTGCGACGGGCTTACCGCCACCGCTGGTTTGATCGAATTCCGGGAAAAGTGAGGTTATGCTTCGCTAAGATCACGTCTCAAAGGAAATCCGTGAAAGTGTTGTACAGAACGTTTTAAAAACGGGGCTTAGCCGATTAATAATTTATCAAAGTTGGATATAAGATCAAAACTGTACGTATATCACATGATATATTTCTTTTAATAGCAAATATCGGATGAAATAGTGTCGGATTAGGATGCGTCTGTTTTTATCTGCAAGGAACCAGGATAAATTTAATTTGTCTGAGTGATATATATACTAGTCGCTTATCCCGCACACCCTTTTGTATCCCCGTATTTCTGTTTCGCGTAAAATCTTCCTGGATGGTTTGATATATGGGGTCTCTCCCTATCGACCTCTCAGCCTGATAACAGCGCAACACCTGCACATTTCAACTATTAATCGATAGGTATATATTGTACATTAGCTATTCATAAATTTTCGCCTGTATAACGTAGCTGGAGATGTTTCCCGAGATCGAAACTTGCTAGGAAACTAACTAATTGGAAACAGCGGAGCATCGGGTTTCTGAATTGGTTAATCTCTTTGTTTTGGATCATGCCTGATTCTCGTCTGAACTAATTGGGAAATCGACATACGAAACGTACCCGAAAATCCACAAAATCATCCTTTTGTAGTTTTTAGAATTCGTAATAAAACAAAAATATTATAACAATAGGTATAATACAAGTGCTTTACTGGACATATTTATTAAAAATTAAAATTTCGAGCCCTTTCTATCTGACCTGTAATATTTAATTGTTCATTACGTAAAATATATTAATGTCAATGTAGTTCAAAATGATCACCGTGAACGTCTTGACGACATCCTAATCTTAAATAAAAATGTACAGTAAGCGAAATAATGAATTTATTCCATTAGGCTTTTCCACACTGTATATCAAATCAAAGAGACATGGCTAAGCTCCTTGTCACAAACAGAAGTATGATTAATCGCTTGTGGTTCTAGTTTCAAGAAACTGGTGATGTTGCTGAACGTCATACCAGGATAATCAATCAGATTGAATACCATCAAAATTACAAATGAGGCTGCAACAGACCCATCAGTTGTACAAACCATTAGAAATAGACTGCAGTAAGGTTAAAAGCTAAAATATGTGTCAAAGTGTTATTCAGAGGAAATTTCAGTAGACAAAAGAATTTGGAAACGTCTGGTAATGGTGGGATTCACCATTATTCAGGAGGCTGATCTAGAAATCATCTAGTTTGTCTGGAACAGTTTCTTAATGCAAGAAGTTGGTCCTCAATTTCAATTGATGCACGATAATGCGCCTCCGCATACTACCAAGGACGTAAGAATATTCCTTTATGGAATTGAGGATTTACCATGGCCGGTATAATCGCCAGATTACAACCCCTTTGAGCATGTATGGGACATATTGAACAGACACATTTTATAACTAAATATTGCTACAAGGCAGCAACTGTTTGAGGGTCTTAACTATGGAGTGGAACAGAGTATAGCAGCAAGACATTGATGATCTGATTGTGAATTTGCCATGCAGAACAGTAACTAACAACCCTTGAGGTCATACACTATACTAACTTAATCTGAAGGCTCTTTAGCTGGGAGTTTTTTTTATTCTTAGTAAGATGGACTTCCCAAAAGTAAGGGTTAGTACAATAAATTTAATTAAAACATCTTCGAGAGAAGAATTAACCCGATTATAAAACTAATTAGTTTTTTATTATTAGGTTTTTTTGTAGGTTATTCTATATTTAATTGGCGAAATATGAAACGTATTCTTCATTCAATATTGTATTTTTCTTGAAAGGATTTTTTAAACTTAAGAAATAGAATAATTCATCTGGATAGTAGCAATCTATACACATTCCTTTGAAACCAATTTTCGTTGACTTATTCAATATTTTGAAATTTTCTATCTACTATATTTAAAAACTAGGAGGAGTAATTTCAAAAGTCTGTTTCACACCACCAAAAGTTACCAGATTAGTTACTAAGGAGCGTGTTCCGAAAAAGTCAAATACAGTCGACAGAAGCAAACATGGTCCGCGGAAAATATGCCAACTAATTTCAAGGTTATCACAATCAGCCAATCACGAGCCAATATTAACGATAATATCAATTTTAGTGGCTGCATAAGTGAGATGAAAATACAACTACAGCGACAAGGACACGCCCACCCAGGGTTCATGTTTGCTTCTGTCAACTGTACATTACATATCAGAACTGTCAATTATTATGAGATGTCAAGCTAAAAATAGAGCAGAGATCTACAGAATTGTCAACTTAAATTTAAATTACTCCTTCTAGTTTTCAAATAGAGTATAATTGTTTACAGATTTCTCAAATTTGAAGAAATATTTAGATTTTTATCTAAATTTGTCAAAACCCAAATACATTTGTTATAAAAATACTCAAAAATTTTAAGAACAAAAAAATTTAAGAAAGGTTTTCTTTAAAACCTAAATAAAAATAATTCGGGCTCTTCAGTTTTCTCATAGTTGGTTTGATTTGGCGTACGCCGATGGCTTTTAACTGACAGATATTGAAACAGAAAATACCCAAAAATAGCAAATCGTATTGTCACGATTTGAGTACACGACAGAGAGGATTCGGTTCTTCGACATTTCGATGCCCATCTGGTAAATATATCTCTGATGACGCGACACCCTGACGCCATATTTTCCATGTGAATCTCAGATAATTTTTGGTCGAAGGCTTGAACTACCTTATCGTGAATACCAACTTGGCACTTTGTAAAAATCAGTTAAAATTGATTCTTTTCCTACAATATCAATTTTTTAGCCATAAATCTTGAAGGAGGTTTTCAGGTTTCATTTGCACACAATTTATTTCAAATGTAATTACGTCGATGTTGTAAGAACCCATACTTTAATAAAAATTAACTAGTCTTGAGTGCGACTGTACGAGTATCTCCATAAATAATGGATTAAATCAATAATGATTTCTATTTTAATTTGACGGTAGTGTCAAGTTATATTTTTTCTGGAGTAAAGCTATCCACAAACGTAAAAAGTTTGGCATGATGACAATGAACTTCGCTATTTGTGGTATGTTTTAGTCTACATCTCGGTGCAGTCTTTCAACGACAACCGATGCCAGATTTAATATATAGTCACCAGTGGCGTGCTTTAATACATTTGTCGTAATATCTCACTGGCAATTAACTTTACCAACGGTTCGTACAAATATCGGTCATTATTCACATGTCGTATATTAATCTTCACCTAATAGTGTACAAATATGAAATAATTTGTACGAATTTATTACATTGCATAAATAAAATGTATGTCAAAAGGGGCGAGAAGAAAGAAACAATCAAAATAATTATTTTGCTCAAGGCAATATGAAAAATAACAAATTTGAAAACAAAATAAGCACCATAAATATTTGGAAAAAACAAAAATATAAAAAAAAAAATTATTGCTAATTAAATTTGGCTAAAGTTTTGATTTTGTTTATTAAAAACCTGCAGTTTTTAAACATTTTACATTGTATTAATTCAAAAAATGTAAACATAACGAATTTTAAAAATATTACTGTAGTAGACAATGGCTTGATATTTTTATGTTATCCGGAACCCTGCTTCAGAGACTATTTTCTGCTCGCTAGAGGATGCTCTCTAGAAAGAAATGTAGGACAACTGAAGAAGTAATCGCCGAAACAGAGGCCTATATTTAAGGCAAATGGAGGATCACTATAATCGCACCGTCAGCCTTGTTTCTTAGTTGAAACAAATACTTATTTATCCAAACTTTAGAGTCGACTTTATTAAATTATAAAAACAAATTTATTTACGACAATCAATTTAAATTTCAACCAGTAGATGAGATAACCATATATAAAATAATTTTACAAATTAAAACGTTATCGGTTAGTATTAAAATGATCAAATTATGTTATCCTCATATTTTACCCTATATTAGAAATATTATTAATGAACGTTTGAAGAATGTTGTTTTTCCTTCTTTGTGGAAAAAAGCTGTGGTCAAGGTCATGCCAAAGAAGTCAAATTCTACTGACTTTAAAGATCTTCGCGGAATAAGTATTTAGTAAAATCTTAGAAAGAATTATGGACTATCACATTTAGAACATTTTTAAATCAATATCAATTATTTCCCAGTACACAATCAGACTTTAGAAGCAATCATAGTTGCACAACAGCTCTTCTTCTGCACAATTTTAATTCTTCTAGATGTTAGTCGAGCGTTTGACACTCTCAACCAAAAAGTACTTTTATCAATTTTAAGCTATATCGGACTTTCGAAAGAGTCACAAAAATTGTTTAGAAGTTATTTGTCAAATCGTGAACAAATGGTTAAAGTAGATTGCGCCGCGTCGGATTATAAGTGTGTAGAGAGAGGTACCGCAAGGATCTATTTTGGGGCCTCTTCTATTCACTGTTTACACTAGGCAATTAGTAAAATATTTTTCCTACGACCACATATGAAAGTGCTAGTTTGCACACTTATTTGTACTTAAGAAAGTAGCTAATATCAATACACGTATTGAAAAGTAAATATCAATAAACGTATTGAAAAGTAAAAAAATATAGTTCTATGATCTGTGACATTTATGTCAAATTTATCAATAGTAAAAACACATAAATGTCAAAGCAAGGACCATTTAATTTTTTTTAAATCTTCCTTGTGTCAAATATTGTATTGTAATTGCCAATACAAATTTTTCTGTATAAAGTAAGAATAAAGAAAAAAGTTTCTTATAGGTTTTTAAATTTTTAAAAAATAAACATATTTTTATTCAGTATTATTATTTTTATAAAAACACTTTTAGATAGAAGAACAGTTTATTCTTCTTTTTTATATTGTGTTTATGTTCCGTGCATGTGTCGAATGTGGATTTTTGAAGTTATGTTTGTGTTTCTGTTCACAATTATCTTTGTGTCTATTATTATTACATTACTTTTCAATTAATTTCACCGACTGACCATTTTACTTTTAATTTTTATAGAGCCCACAAAAAAATTAAAATGTCATTTAGCTAATAAAGAATTTTGATGTGAATTCCTGAGAAAGGTGGTTATTTGATTTTAATTAATTATATTTCCATGCAATATATAAACTCGTTTAAATCCTAATTTTTAACATGACTAACAATTAAAATAAATTTTATAAATAAATTTAAAATATTTATTATTATAAGAAATATTGGGGTCGTAGGAAAAATCGTGTACACAACGCGTTGGAAAGTGTATTTCTTGCACTCGTTACGTTTCCGCACTCGCCACTACGCGGCTCGTGCTAAACTTCTCTCGTGCGTAATACTTCACTTTCCACACTCGTTATGTAATATACTATGAAATACTGTAAAATTCATTCATACGCTGATGACACCCAACAGATGTCAAAAAAGCATGTGAATATATTAACGACGATATAAAAAGGTTTTTCTCATTATTAACTCATCTGAATCCCATGTAATGTTGTTTGGACCAAAATCAATTCGTAATTTTTTAAAAAGCCAGATTAATATTAAGATAAAACGTAGTTCTCTTGAATTGCTGGATAACTTCAGAAATTTAGGAGTTATTATTGATACAGATCTTAAATTCGAAAAACATGTCAACAACTTAATACAAAAAGCTTATAATTCAATAAAGTTAATTTACAACTGTAGACACCTTCTTTCAATTAAAATGAAAACAATGCTTTGTGAGAGTCTGGTATTGTCAAATTTTTAATTTTGCTGATTGCTTGTACGATTCCCATTTAAAATTAATTTATCAACAAAAGATACAAAAAGTGCCAAATTCTTGTATTAATCAATTTTTAGTATTCGAAAATTTGCCAGTAGTTCTCAATGTTTTAAGAAAGTTGTTTGGTTAAATATGAAAAATCGACATTCAGTATGTACTTTTCAAAAAATTATAGAAAAACGTATACCGATTTTATGATATAATAAAATTACATTTAGGACAGATGTTCATACACTAAATTTAAGATTCAAAGTTTTGATAACGCCTCCAGTACACAAAACTGAATTATTTAAACGTTCATTTAGTTACAGAATTGCCAAATTGTACAATAAGATACCAGAAGGTTTTAAGGTTTTGAATGGTCATCTATTGAAATATAAAATAGAATCATATTTTGTCTATTAATTAGAACTTAAAATATGTATGTTTATTGTGTTGTACTAGTACTTAGTGACATATTTTAGTTTGTTTCAATATCAAATTAAGTAGAAGAACAACGATACTCTTTCACTCATCTATTTTTTATTTATTTCTAGTACACATTATTAGTTGAACTCCACCTTTTATTCTGTACAATCCAAATAATGGACTAGTTTAGTAGGATCATATTTCAAAATGATAGAAATATATATTTAGGATAAGATACCTACTTACTTATATTGGTATTCATTTTGCAAGTAATTTTTCTAATTTCATAAAATTTAGCAATAAATAATTAGTAAGTTTTAAACGTAGCGCCAACTAATAACCAATAATGAAGTGTGTTTAAAAGTCAACGTTGTCACAGTTTAACTACGTTCGTTTCAAGTATTCTCAAAGAACTGGCGGCACAAAACACCGTGTTCTGTGACTAACTGATTGTACCAGTTGACAAGATATATGACAGGAGAGAAAATCGTGTTTATCTGTAATAAACAAACAACACCCCTATTCTTGACGGTGATAGAATTGAACAGCCAATCGAAAGTGGGCGTGGTTCTATTGAAAATGCCAAAACCGTATTCTTGAAATTCGTTCTCTCACTGTACCGATAGAAGGGTTGCTCCCCGAGAGAACAATTATTACTTCTATTGGTTATTTTTGAAGGAACCGCTATAACACCAAGAAAAGGTGTTAGGGATTTTTATTTTCGAACCAAAAATAGTATACAAGTAATTTCTTTCATAAACCAAACACAACCAAGCAACAAATTAAACTAACGAAAATGACAGAATATTTTGTTTAGTGTTTCACTCCTTATTTGATAAAGTGTCAATCAGAGAACAAAAATATCGATATGTTTATCTCTTTTTAATGACAACAAATAAGAGAGAGAGATAAGTGTCTCGGTTAATATTAAAGCATATCGACAACATCGCAAATTTTCTACCAATCTTATTGAAACACGTCACTTACCACTTATGACGTATGTAACCATTAAATTTAAATTTCAAAAGCCGATTATGGCTAGAGGATTAATTTTATAAAAATTTTATTTGTACAGTTGAACCACTAAAAACCTATTTTATAAGATGCAAATATAAAAAAAAATCACTAAACTAGTCCATTATTGTATAATGTATTTAATTTTATATTATTATTATTATTAATATTATATATAATGTCACAAACTCAACCATTTTTTTTTTAATTATGACTATAGCGCCCCCTTACATCTATTTTTCGCATTTTACAATTGACTTTTACGGATCTCTTGATAAGATGTCATCATTTATACCCAAGTTTTGTTTTTGATTACAGAGACCTCCGTCTTCATCGTTATCGTACGGAGGTCCCGTGAACGATGATGTCAGATCTCCTGGAACGCCTGGACCTCTATCCCAACCACCCGCATCGCAGCAAAGTCTGGACGCTTCGGATCCTGGTAAGTCGAACATTCTACCCTCGTATACACTTTGAACACGTTAAACTGAACTAATATTCATCCCCAATTTATTTGTGTGTCACCGTACGTAAGGTCTCGCTGAAGTATCTTCGACGGGTTTTGGGTTACCCTCAGAGATTGAGAGGGCTCTCAAGTGAGATAATGTGATCGGATCTCGATCGAGGTGCTTCCGCAGTCGAGACCACTTAGTCTCGAGTACTCTTACACTGTCATTCAATCGGTCATGGCGGGTGGGTGTGTGTGTCTACATGCAACTCTCGCTAAATACGAAGATAGCTATCAGAAAGATCAGATTTATATTTATAGCTCTGACTAGCTTTTCATTACAACTTTCCTTAGATTTTTTAATTATTATGTTTTACAAGATAAAATTTTAATTATTGAAAGGAGAAAAGACCAATGTCACACATTTTTTGTTAGATTAACCAATAGTATGCGTATTTAGAGTCCATCATCAGAATAAATAGAAGTGAAGTGTATTAAAAACATTGTTGGTGACATTAAAAAATATATTTATTGAAGGAAAACACAAAATCAATGTCACAGATTTTTATTTAATTTAACAGTAAATAGTTTCGGCTTTTTAGAAGGCCATCATCAGGATAAAAAAACAGGATGAGGTCAACATTACAAAAAATAATATAATACTCCAAAAACAACAATAATATTTATACTGGTTTCCTAACAGTTCATAATTTTCAGAAATAATGATGAAGGGCACTTAAAAAAACATTTTAGGTGTGAAGGAAAATTAGAATCTTTAAAAACAATCTAAATTATCGCAACAAGAAAGGTTTTAGTTAGTTACTTACTAAATCGATTCAAAGCAACCTGTCAAAAACAACTATTGTCATAGTTGTTTGACGTGTGTCAAATTGCTCCTTGTGTTTTATGTTTCGTTATTGTTCGTGTAACAAATTTAGCACTCTTGCTATACGCCACATTATTGTGACGTCACTCTCGCCATTGCTTGACGTAATCATAACATTTTATCCAAACAAACTGTGGCCTTATGGTAGTTAGTTTGCATTTGGAGTTTTTTGTATTGTGCATTTTCTTGTTTGAGTTATATTTAAAGAAGTTTTATTTTGTTCTAAGGTGAGAAAAAATTTAAATACTATTACTTAACCTCAAACGCAAACTTTAATCTATTCAAGAGGATAATTCAAATAAAATTCTCTGGACACACACCCACAAAAGGTTTTGTTAAGTCAACTGTATCTGACTCATTGTCCTAATCTTTTTTCTACAAATTGTTTGAACAGATCCTACTTTTAGGAACATAGTTTTTAGTTTCGGCAAAAAATTGCTTCATAGTTTATTTTAAAAAATTACTTTTTAGGGCTATTCACATTTAGGAATGATGATGATTTTTTGTAACAGCTGATACTGACCCTCAAATTAAGTTTTTTAAATAAAAGTTGCAGGTTTGTTAAACATTTTTTGGCTTAATGGTAGTAAGGGTTAGTATAATGAAGTTTGAAAACCCAAATAATAATTAATTTTAAAAATATTTAAAATTTTACAAATTTTTTCTCTACATTATTGAATAACTTTTACTAGATTATGAAATAATTGGTTTTTTAAGTGTTAAGAATAACAAAAAATTCTTCGTTTGAATGTAACTTCCAAGTTTATTTGAAAAAATGAGGTTTTAAATTACAATGACGGCCGTTTCGCTAAGATTATCATCGTCAGATTGTCAAAAAAAACCGGAAATCTCGATTTTTCCGAAAACACACCTCGATATTACCCCTTTAAAATTTTTTTAGGACGCACCTGACTTTTTTTCGGAATGTTCGTCCCAAATAACCCCTCTATACAAAGTTCCGTTGGAATCGAAAAATGAAAATCGGAGAAATTCCCGAAAAAACTCAATTTTCCTGGAAAGCTTATAGGAAGGAATTTTTTTTAAACTGGTCCAAACTTGGTCCAAATCCAAACTGTAACTTAAATGTCAATCTGACGATGCTAATCTCAGCGAAACGGCCGTCATTGTAATTTAAAACCTAATTTTTTTAAATAAACTTGGAAGTTACTTTCAAATGAAGAGTATTTTGTTATTCCTAATAAGATGGACTTCCAAAAAGTAAGGGTCAGAACAATAAATTTAATTTTCAAACTGTTTTAACATATCCAAATTAATTTTGTAAAAATTTTCCTCTAAATTCATTTTTAATGGTACTAATAAGATTTTCCGATGTCTTGCCCTTTTCCAATATATTTTACTTACTAATTAGGTTCCTAAAAAATATAACAAACTATTGCTTTTTTGTGTAATCTAACTTGCTGTTTTTATATTTTTGTCCATTCAACCTGGTATATTTTATATTTCCTTAATCTGCAATAAATTTCCATTAAAATCCACTTATTTAATGGAATTTTTCCGATTTCCTGTCATCGGTTCTTTATGTCGATTGTTCGATGCAAATATCCACGACATCTCTTAATGTTCGCTCGGCCAAGAAGCAACAAAAGCTTTTTTTTGGTAATTTTGGACCATTAATCCCCCGATGGGCGAGCAACTTGTAATACAATTTGGAAAACGGGGGTAATAAATAAATTGCGGCTTTCCATTTGAGTGCAATGGACAATAAGAAGGGAGAGACGAAGCTTCTTTTGTCTATCTCCATTCGGAATCTCCAAGGAGATATACAAACTGTCGGATTTCTAGACGTTTGATTGAGATATATATATCGGATATTACTCTCTCTGGGAATCCGGAAAAACGCGTTTCGTCGTGATTTAATATATCATCGCGTATAAAAATTGGGTGAAAGTAAACATTTTATTTAGAAATTCAAATAAAATTAACGACAATATTTATTTAACAAGGAATAACGTTGTTGGTATGTTATATTTCCACTCCTAGCATAAGCTACAATCCGAAAACAATGGGTATTACTCAATAAATGTACGTATTGGATTCTAGAATCGTCATGCTTCGTTGCAGATGTTCAATAACGATGTCTTTCATGTATCAAAAATGTACTTTGAATTTTTCTCATAACGTATATGACCCATAAAATGTTAAACGAGGATATTTTCTGTTAAAATCGATGTCTTTGTAATGTCAAACCTTATTTAAATTTCTTATTTAAAAACTGTTTTTTTATTAGATAATATTTTAAAGATAAATTCTATCAAGAGAATTGGGATAACTGGATTGTTATTTCAAATCAGACTCTATTGGATAGTTCTTAATTTTGGCATCAAGACATGATTGTTCGATAAGAATTGCGGTATGATGGGAAAAAAATATTCCCTTGAATAGCAATAGGTAAAGTGTGTTCAACAATATAGTGCCCACAATAAAAGGGTGATAATAAACTTCTTAGGTACTTTTATCTCAGGTATTGGCAAGTTTTGGTAAAGAATGCAGGTCAGGATTAAATTTGCAAAAATAATTTTTTAATAGAAACGCATATTAAAGGATATTCACAATAAAATTTAATCAAAATTTAAATATGTTAATATATCACTTCAGTTTCACTATCACTATCGTCGTCTATACATGAAATGTTCTGTATGAATCCTCCACTTTTATAACATGGTTGTTCTTTTCCAACAATCAGCGTCTGGGTCATCTATATTTTGCCGGATTAATGTAATTACAGAAGGACATAATGTAGGTATAATATTTTGGGTCCGCACTTTGTTCTTTAGTTTTCTCCACATTTGCTCAATCGGGTTGAATACGCAGTACTAAGGAGGAAGACGAAGAACTGTATGTCCTTTGGATGCTGCAATTGTGTCACATACATATGTCTTCTGTATGTTAAATATCCTTAGAACTTATAAAAGCTGCGTTTTTTATATCCTTCTTCAAAGTAATGTTGTTTTTGAGCATAAATTCCTGGATTTCCGCTTTTGTATTTGAAGAGCCTGGAACCTTCTTCAATTGGCGACTATGGTAACTGGCATTGTCTATAACTATGACACTATGCTGGGGAATATTTGGCAGTAAAGTGTTTTCGAACCAATCTTCGAACAATTCGGCTGTAATATCTTGGTGGTAATCCAACGACGAATCTTGAATGTTCGCCGAAAGTCCAAAACTGTTTGGAATCCAACCATCTTCTGATCCAGCATGAATAATCGTGATCCGTTTTCCTTTGTTCGATGGAGCTTTTGATTGGCATCGCACTGTTCCATCGGTCCATCCTTTTGCCGGCATATCGTGGGTATCGTACCAGGTCTCATCCAAATAGATTATTGGTCTTTGTAAAGACCTGTAAGCACTTATGGCAGTCAAATATTCAAAACGCCATTGCCTAATCCGTTGGGATTCCATAATAACTTGCCTTTTGTCAATTTTGCAGTAGTTGAAACCTAGTTTGGATAAAAGTGTCCATAGGTTTCCAATTGATGTTCTTATCTCGGTGGAGCTCCTTAGTCTAGTTTGCAATGATCTGATAGTAGGCATCAAGTTTTCTTTGTACATAGAGTAGATAGTTCTTATCAAATCTTTATCACCGTCATCAGTGGTTCTGGAAACACCACTATCGTTTCGTTTTCCTCGAAATGTGAACTCTCACTGATGATTCCGGTATCCCTGTCAAATCGCTGGTTTCTCTTACAGCAGGAGTAAAAGCTCAACCCCTTTGGACCAGCTTCTGATGAACATGTCTGAAGATTTCTTTGGCATCAAGGGATAAAACTCATCGTCGAACAGGAACAGTAACGCAGGGCGCCGCTGATGCAGTTTTCCAAGGACGAAACATTTTTCACAAAAATAATTAAACAGCACAGACTAACTCGGGAACACAAATATAAATGATTATACTCAATCCAATTTATACAAATAGAAGAACTGATCCTGTGTGCAAATGTTGACCATAAGCAATCAACCGTGACAGACGATCGCAATAAAAGTGGTTTATTACCATTAGCCTCCTTTTATTGTAGGCACTACATTGTTGAACATATTTTTGTTATACTATTGTAGATGATCTTCTAGAAAAGTAGCACTTTGCTCGCTTGTATTACAAATAGCTATTTATGGTTTGAAATACACCTTATTCAGTATAATTTCCCTCAACATCCATAAACGTGTGCCAACAATTCTAAAATGTATGGCCCAAAATGATTCAGTGGTTTGATGAATGTTGGAAATGGAAAATGAAAATTATGATTTTCTTGTTTAATCCGGATCTTTTATCAAGAGTTTTTTTCTTTAGCTTGTGCAATAATACTCAGAATTAATTCACAAACAACATTTCTTTCGTTTCCCGCAAGTTATGCTACATTAAAGCCCTAGTTAGACTTGCTGTGATTCAACCTACAGATCTTTTGTCTATATTTTTATCTACTTCAATTCTAGAACGCCTATAATAGCAAGTTCGTGGTGGGTTCGATCTTTTCCCCTTGAAAGGAGCTCCTTTTTGGTGGTAACATTTCTAAAGTGATGTTTCGGGGTTGATAACCAGGTTCATACTACTCTAAACTTCTTTTTGATCCAGTATCATGGCGATAAAAATTCCTGAGTAGTTTAAAAGGCTTTTGATTCCATCTGGCAGTTTATTGTAAATTATTAGGCCATAGTAGAACTTGCTGCTGTTTTATTACACACACTTTATGTGTAATCCACTTGGTTCTTATATTTCGGTGATGGAAAATTGTTCTGTATGGATAGTTATCATCTTGGCTTCTGTACCTAGTTGTAGATACTATTTTGGTTTTATATAAAAAATGATGATTTGTCTTAGTTTTAATGATATAAAATATATTTTTGTCCAAAATGGTTACCATCTATTGAGAATTAACAAAACCTTTAATAGTTTATAGATAACTATACTATAATTTATATACGACACAATGCTTCTGTTGGTATAAATAAAAGAGTTCCGGATAATCTGCTGATGGCCCCGCGTCCATTAGAAAATAGGAATACTCGAATTTCCAATTTGGTATCTTATCTATATTCATGAGAAACGAAACAAAAAATGAGCTCTATCCTTAACGCAACTTTTCATATTTGATGCACTTTTCGGTAGGGGAATGTTTTTCCGAAATATGTTTACGAGCATCTCGGGTTACAGAAACCCACACGGGTCTATTAACGGCAAAAAGAAAACGCACATGTGTGGGTTGGCGAGCACCATAAAAACTTTGAATCTTTTATTTTATGATTGTAACCGCAAAAGGGTGACTAGTCAACCGGCCTGCGGTTTTTCGACATAAATCAAACAAATATACTACACGTAGAGGTACACACAAACAAAAACTATTAAAATTGGTATATTATAGTTCGGAACAGAGACCGCAGACTTGTTAGGAGTCTTTATCGAGTTTTTGTGGTCGAGACCTAAGCACGCGAGAGCCCTTTTTTTTAAGCGGAAAAGGGACATTGAATTACTTATCTTTGCGGTTACTACCACCAAATTATTATATATAATAAATAACCAGATGACATTTCGCAACCTTAGGGTATGATAGTTTAACTGACAGTTAATCTACAACCGAACCGTCAACAGTGTACGATTTATTTTGTGAATTAATTAAAGATTCTTAACATTTCTTCCAACAGATAAAAAAATGTTAATTAAAAAACTAGCAACCCCTTAGGAAATAGAAACCATCTTTCTCATTAAATTTTTCTTTTCTCTCATTTTTTTTTAACAAATCTGCTTTCTATTCTTTTGCTCGATCAAGACAACGTTGAATTATATTCGAAACAAAGAATCCCATTAGAACAATGTCAAAGTAATTCCGCCGCCTCTTGGTTGCCAACTGCGGCGGTCCAACAGAGGCGCATTGAGCTCGGAAAAAGAAAAAATACCCTGCCAATTTTGGCAACAGTATACCAATTCAAATCACGAAAAGACCGCAACAATTTTTTACACAAATATAAATTTGACTTTACTCAAAACATTTTTCTCTATATTAAAAATTGTAACTAATCTTCGATATTCCTTTTTCATATAGTGTTTTTACAGCCCTCATAAAAGCTACCCCAATTAAATATTTAATTGGTAACAAACCGCTATTTATTGCCCACTAGTTTAGATGTAGCTCTATTTTTAATCATATCTAATTTATATAGATCATCATAAACATTAATTACAGTCTCTCTGCAAGTTTTTGTCATATTTAAAAGCCCATTTAAGGGCAGTGTTAATTTCTCTTAAATCTGAATAAACCTTTTCAAATATGGACTTTAATTTCTCCAAAATCTAGATAAACCTCTGTAAAATCTGGATAAACCTCTCCAAAACTTGAAGAAATCTCTACAAAAACTGTATTAACCTCTCCAAAGAATAAGCTGCTCCAAAAATGTACGCAAAATCTCTCCAAAAAGAAAAGCTTCAAAATATTGATATTCCTTTACAAAATCTGAATAAACCTCTCCAAAAAATGGACTCCTTTACCATATCTGAATAAACCTCTCCAAAAAAGTGGACTTCATAAACCACTTCAAAATCTTGATAAGGCTCTCTAAAAATCAACGTAAACCTCTCTAAAATCTAGATATATCTCTTTAAAATCTGGATAAACCTCTCCAAAACTTGAATAAATCTCTACAAAATCTGCATTAACCTCTTCAAAGATGGACTGCAAGCTCTCCAAAATCTGGTTAAGCTGCTCCAAAAATGTACGTAAATTTCTCCAAAAAGAAAAGCCTCTTCAAAAACTGGACAATCCTTTACAAAATCTGAATAAACCTCTCCAAAAAATGGACTTAATAAACCACTTCAAAATCTTGATAAATCAACGTAAACCTCTCTAAAATCTAGATATATCTCTTTAAAATCTGTATAAACCTCTCCAAAACTTGAATAAATCTCTACAAAATCTGTATTAACCTCTTCAAAGATGGAATGTAACCTTTCCAAAATCTGGATTAGCTATTTCAAAAATGTACGTAAATCTCTCCAAAAAGCAAGCCTCTTCAAAATCTGGATAATCCTTTACAAACTCTGATTAAACCTCTCTAAAAAAATGGACTTCATAAACCTCTTCAAAATCTTGATAAGGCACTCCAAAAATCAATGTAAACCTCTCTAAAATCTAGATAAATCTCTTTAAAATCTGGATAAACCTCCCCAAAACCTGAATATATCTCTACAAAATCTGTATTAATCTCTTCAAATATGGACTGTAACCTTTCCAAAATCTGGATTAGCTGCTTCAAAAATGTACGTAAATCTCTCCCAAAAAAGCCTCTTCAAAATTTGGATAATCCTTTACAAAATCTGAATAAACCTCTCCAAAAAATGGACTTCATAAACCACTTCAAAATCTTTTAAATCAACGTAAACCTCTCTAAAATCTAGATATATCTCTTTAAAATCTGGATAAACCTCTCCAAAACTTGAATAAATCTCTACAAAATCTGTATTAACCTCTTCAAAGATGGAATGTAACCTTTCCAAAATCTGGATTAGCTGCTTCAAAAATGTACGTAAATCTCTCCCAAAAAAAGCCTCTTCAAAATTTGGATAATCCTTTACAAAATCTGAATAAACCTCTCCAAAAAATGGACTTCATAAACCACTTCAAAATCTTGATAAATCAACGTAAACCTCTCTAAAATCTAGATATATCTCTTTAAAATCTGGATAAACCTCTCCAAAACTTGAATAAATCTCTACAAAATCTGTATTAACCTCTTCAAAGATGGAATGTAACCTTTCCAAAATCTGGATTAGCTATTTCAAAAATGTACGTAAATCTCTCCAAAAAGAAAGCCTCTTCAAAATCTGGATAATCCTTTACAAACTCTGATTAAACCTCTCTAAAAAAATGGACTTCATAAACCTCTTCAAAATCTTGATAAGGCACTCCAAAAATCAATGTAAACCTCTCTAAAATCTAGATAAATCTCTTTAAAATCTGGATAAACCTCCCCAAAAGCTGAATATATCTCTACAAAATCTGTATTAATCTCTTCAAATATGGACTGTAACCTTTCCAAAATCTGGATTAGCTGCTTCAAAAATGTACGTAAATCTCTCCCAAAAAAAGCCTCTTCAAAATTTGGATAATCCTTTACAAAATCTGAATAAACCTCTCCAAAAAATGGACTTCATAAACCACTTCAAAATCTTGATAAGGCACTCCAAAAATCAACGTAAACCTCTCTAAAATCTTGATAAAGCTCTCGAAAATCTGAATAAACATCTTCAAAAATTAACCTTAACTCGTCTTAAATCTGGATAAACTTCTTCGAATTCTGGATAAAACTCTCCGAAAATAGACTTAAACCTCCAAAATCAAACATATCTTACATTTGGATAAACCTCTCTCAATTCTGGATAAATCTCTCCAAAAACCAACGTTAATATCTCCAAATTCTGGATAAATATCTTCAAACTGGATAACAGACCTAGAAGCCCTGGCAACAACTGAGGCTATCCGTAGTGGGTAGACAGAAATGAGAGAGCTAAAGGTTTGGCTCGAAGAGGATCATTTGTCGGTCCAAAATCAGCCAAAAAGTAAAAGTTTGGGAAGTGGATGGAACAAGAAAGAATACATCAAAGGCGAGAAGAAGCTAATTTCGTACCCAAGGCAGTATAGGGACTAAGGAAAAGCTGCTCATGAGCGGAATTCAGTCAATACCTTCTAACACTTCGGAAGGACAACTGACAAAAAAGGATATGTAGCCTATGCTACAGCTTGTTGAGGGAGCTTGACTGCTCCAATTATTGTCTATTTTCCATCTTTATTATTTAGTTTATTTTGACCTTGTTTACATTTTTGGGATATATACGAATGACTGTTTTAAGAAACTTATGTGTAATTCAAGCTGGGACAAAAATAAAGAAATATATTATTTTATTCAATTTGGTTCAAGTTTTCCCAGTTTTGTGTAGACGAAGTCGTCCCTGTGACCTTTTTTTTTAAATATTTTCGGTCATTTAGAAATGGAAATGGAGTTCTTTCGATTTGCCGTTATCAACGTTGCGAACAGCAAATTTAAAATGTTCATTAACGATATCTCCGTCGCGAAAGTCATTGTGATGGATGCTTCTCGAAACAAAAGAATATCTCCTCTCGCGCTGCCCAATATCTTAATTAAACTTACCGATTTATATCCCAGCAGCAGCAGCACGGCGGCGGGATCGGGAGGCGGCCTCGCTACAACAGCTCAAACAGGGGCGTGCCAGCCTCCAATTAAATTTACAAAACTATCTTTGAGAGAATTCATTAAGTATTTAAATATTTTTGGGATCATAAAGAGGATTTTAAAATAAATTTATCCTTCAAAAGAAAATGGTATTTTTAATTGAAAAATTTCGTAAAGATCGAAAAAAAAAATAATTGAAAATCGTAACGCTCATGTTTCGTGAACGAAACGTAATGTCCCTCTGTCAAATAATCCGACAGAATAAAAAGGTCCTGTTCCTTAAATTACTCAATTTAAAAGTTCTCTTCGTGAAATGAATAAGTAACAACATTGTCGAGGCCGAACTCGTTTCCATCGGGATGGCCATGTCGTCGCCGTCATTTGTTTTTATCAAAGTTCCCTCAGGACCGAGAAGATGGTCGCGTCGGTAACAAATTGAGAGTTAGAGCTCCCGAATATCTACTGTACTATTTCTATTTTCTGGAAAATAGGACGGACCGATTGAAGATTTAACTTTTATAATTTTTTTAATTATTTTATTTCTTTAATTATATAAATATAATTTGTAAATTATATTTGGAGCTGCGAACCTCGCTTCGCTCGGCACGCAGTGGTAGATTTATAATAATACCAAATCAGTTTTAACTAATTTAAAAACTATTTTTGCTCAATTATGTTTCAATTTAATATAATTATAAATAAATCACTGCGTGCCGAGCAAAGCGAGGTTCGCAGCACCAAATCATTCTAAACTATTTTAAAACTCATTTTTTCTAACTCAATTAGTTTTTAAATCTATATTATTATAAATTTCTTATATTTATAATTAAAAAATTAGCTTTTAGGATACAATGACAGCTGTTTCTATAGAATTAGCATCGTCAGATTTTAACCATCTTATTGGAAGTCCATCTTGGTAAGGTGGACTTCCACAGAGTAAGGGTTAGTACAAGAAATTTAATTTAACGTGCTTAGAAGTTTAATATGAATCATTATCAATAATTAAAAGATATAAAGCTGAGGACTGAAGAGTTTGGTTTGATATTCAGAGCTGTTGGTAAGTCTGTGATGTAAAAAGAAAACACTGCTACCATTGAGTGAAGGAAAAAGAGAAATGTGTAACTTTTCTTGTAAGAAAAAGATAACCTAACTTTAGAAAAACCATACGAAGACTTAAGCAAGACTGGGGTTGTTATTCATCATCCAAAATCATCGTACTAAGATTAAATTAAAAATATTTAGACCTCAATAATATCAGTTATTGAAAATCTATGATTTGGCGATAATTATACGGGTTGAACTCTTGAAAACTGAAGTAAATTATTTGAAAATCTTTGATCAAATAGTTGAACACCCTGGAGCTGTTTTTTCTAGGAAATATCTTTGATGTAAATTGACAGTAAGATAAAATTTTAAATATAAAACAAAGAGCTATAGAAACGTTGATATCAAAGGTCAAGAGGATTTCCAACAAGAATCCAGGTCTTGTGTCCAAGATCCAGAAAAAATAATTTAATCTCTAGTTAATTCTCCAAATCTTATGCCAATTAAAAATCTTGGATTGTGGGTAGTTAAAGCAAACTACAAGGAACTATAATAAAAATAAAAAGGCACTAATTTAGATCAACACAAATATCAAAAAAGTGTACATAATATTAAGATTAACATTTCTTGACGATTTAAGTTTGGATGTTCTTTTTTCATTTGTTCTTCTCAATGCAGCTAGACCATTATATATCTAAATAATTTTGTTCTACGGTTTGTAAAATGAAACAATCAATATAAATTTCAAAAATATTAAGAAATAAACAAATAAAACCAATTAAGACTTGGTACATTTTTATAATAATTGAATATATTCTATAGAGTTCGAGATTAACTAAATGTTGCAAAGTACAAAACTATACAATATGATCGGTGGAAGGTAAACTACGGAGAAATCCCATTAAAATAATTGATAGTCAAAAAATGTACAAGTAAACTGCGGAGTTACCGTTCTTCAGTTGAGAGGTAAACTGCGGAGAAAGATGTGGGTACCTGATGTTCAGGTAGTTAAATAAAAGTAGTTTTATGTAATAGAAAGAACTAATTTTATTTATACACTATAATATTTACATTATATAATTTTTTCAAAATATATAAAATATCACAAAAAAAACCTAACCTAACCTAACCTAACCTAACCTAACCTAACCTAACCTAACCTAACCTAACCTAACCTAACCTAACCTAACCTAATCATGACACAAGAGTTTTTCCAATGTATGAAACGCATTTTACAAAATTTATTCGTGATATTTCGCCAATTTTATATTATACTAACATAACCTAACCTAACCTAACGTAACCTGCCCTAACCAAATTGTATACAATTTAGCGTTGCAATTTTTATTTGTACAACTCCAAAAAGATTCACCAAAGTTTTTTAAAACATTTTTTTTTTGAAAAATTATATCCACTGTAAAGTATTAGAATATTTCCACGTTGACTTGTAATAAATTCGAAATTTTCCATATTTTATTTTCGACGTATTATAAGGCTTTCCAAATCACGTGACATAAAAAGGGCGTCTGTGGGCAAACCTTAGAACATAACACTGTCAAAGTAACAGACCACATATAATCAAAGTTTCACAACCAACCACAAGGCATGTAACAGGCATTTTTTCAACTTATAACGTTAACAAGTCCAAATAATATATAAAATCTATTTTATAAAGTCACAAAAACTATATTCTCACAATAATAAAAACTTCTACACCAACTTAAATAAAGAAAGCACTATAACAACAATACAAAACAATACTATTGTTTGCCTATACTATTGTTTGCCTACAGCCGCCATATTGAATAATTTTTGACAGGTGTTGGAAAGCCTAATAGTCAAAATCAAAAAGTATACTCTATAATAATTCTCTCTATAATTCAATCGGTATCAAGAAACCTTCTATGCCTTTGTCTTGGAAAAATTGCAAATATTAGGAAATAAACCTCTTTATAATTTGCATAAATTTAGGGAAACCCCCTCTTTGTACCTGCATTGGTTCTCCGCAATTTACCTGTGAAGATTATATTCCTTAGTTTCAGTCGTCCGGAATTAACCTCTGCAAAAAGGATTAAATCAAGAAAAAGTTGATTCCAATTCAAATTTTAATGTTTTATCCGGCTGGTACATATCTCGATAGGTGCGGTACCCAATGTTAAATTCGTACTACTGTATAATAAAGACATTTATCCTTGTTGGTTCCTGATTATTTGCATAATCATTTAAATTTTAATCCAATAATTATAATAATTAATCGATTGTATGTGTGTGCTATCGATACACTTTTTTCTCTTTCTGTTAGACTTTGTACATAAATCGCAAAAACCTTAATGTAAAGTTGGCCGTAAACAAAAGTTACCACATGTACTACTATTGAAGTTTCACTCCATAAATTAGAAACCGCATTCGTGGCCGAAGTTTACAGTAAACTTTTCCAACAGTTGTTGTTCGCAAAAGGCATCTAAACTGTGTACAGCAGTTTACGAATAATTCAGTAAGTTCCATAAATATTTACTGGATTCTTTTATCCGGTTAGATGTGTAATTGTTGGCCTACACTGGTAAAACTTTCTGCCTTTTCAATGGCATAAATCCATTATTCATTCCGTACACCGAAATGAATGAATATTTGAATACATTACCGTCGATATGGTAATGTTGGTACATTTTTCGATTTACTACATAATCGGAATTTGAAATTAGCCGCACTAATTGCTACAAATAAATTGGATCGGCGGCGCCGAAAATTTCATCTAATTAATCACCATGCCTGTTTCAACAGGACACGTGCAGAAAAATAGGATCAGTTGTATCTTTCAAGGGGTTTTCATTTATTTTTTATTGCTCATTACCTTTTTATAACTTGTTATTTCATTAACTTAGGTTTTTGTTCTGTATACGTATCTGTAATTATTAAAAGGTGGGTGGCTCAAAGCATTTAGACCACGTTTGAGCCATGGTAGGTCCTACTGAGATTGAGCCTGCCTATTAGCTAGTCAACCTACCTCTTTAAAGTAGGTTATAACGTCCTTCAATTTGGCTTATCTCAGGCAGGGATAAAATGAAGGACATTCACAAAGGACGTGTTCATTTGACTCATTTTCTTGTTCATATCCTCTTCAGAAGTCTTCGTAGGTTGCAATAACCAATCTTCTTCTGTGTTTGTCAACAAGTCAACAAGAAACATTCAGCTTTATAGAATTCAAGCTACAGTTATGTCCAATTAATTGTCCCAAAGTTACCAACGTTTTTTTTACAATAATCCAACCATAGATCTTTTTACAGCATCTTATATTACCGGGATCAATATTATCATTTTATTATATATCACTATATCAAATAAACTACACATTTTACTGGACACTTTTAGTTACAATTTTTACTGGGCATGAAAAAGTTAAAAGAAAGGAAGTTTTGAAAATCTTAGCATCTGACTCTTTATTTTAACTTTTAAAGTTAATTCTCAAAAAATAATCAATTTAAAATAGATTTGATCGATCAAATCAGATGTTCTGTTGCTGGCGGACCCACAATACCAATTCCTAGTTATCGAGTTCATAAATATTAATAAAATTTCCATCAGACCGTTTAGGACACCTTTGAATATGTATAGGAAGTTTTTACTGAAATAAAACATTAAAAACTGTTAGCTCAAGGTGATATTTTCTACAAAAATCCACATTAGCATATTAAATTGATTTGCAATTAATGTATCAAAACGGCAAAACGGGACTGTTCCACCAGTAAAGGCATCAATCAATATTTTCTTATTAAATTTTATGCGTTAGAAAGGAATATTTTTAACATATCCTTATAAATGTTTAATTGAATTAAAACAGGACTATAAATTAAAACGGAAAGTGTAAAATAATTTACGATGCTGTATTAAAAACAACAAATTACTATGCTTTTTTGTCGAAGATCGTATATTATGTTTGCCAAAAGTTTATTTATGGTCCCTATTTTAATAGTGTCATTTTTATTAGGAAAATTATACTAATATAGTGACACGTATTTATGAAAAACTGAACAAACTCTTTTAGAGTTTCTAGTTAAATGCAATTATGTAATTGCTTTAAAAATTGCCACAGCAAGCCATTTTCTGTAGAGATCAGTGGAACCTAACAAGATTTTTTGTGTCCAGCTTTATCTTTTAACGCAAGGAATAAATGAGTAAACCACGTGATTTTTCCTAGGAAAAAGTCAGATATTTTAAAAAACAAGACGAATTTTTAGAAAACGTTTGCTGAGAACGAGAAAGCTTATCCAAAGAGGCTTAGAAAGTAGCTAAATGTAAAAAATCACTCGCTACCAAATACATTGTAAAAATATTTGATAAAATCTATGCTAAAAAACTTGAAAAGTTGAAAAGCTTGAATCCCAGCAAATTGGAAAATAATTTGCTATTTAACTTGATGCAGCAACTGACTCAGATTCTGTAATGCTGTCACAATATTGAAGGAAGAACTGCAGCGGTGAATTATGCGCAATTAAGCAAAAAATTCTGGTAATCCAGGTAAACCATGGATGCCCGAAACCACGAATTTTCATAGTTGTTTACCTGAAAAATTTAAGAAAATCTAAATTTTTTTACTTGCTAGTACATTTTTTACAACTCTATAATGCGGATAATGGTGTGCAGAGGCCGAATACTACAATAATAATGAAAAAAATGAATAAGAATGTGAAAAAACTTTACATAAATTGCTCCATTTATTTTAAAATTTTAATAATACGTATTTAATAAAAAAATGTAACAAAAATAAACTTTACACAGCCAAAATACAAGAAGCTGAAAAGATAACAGTTCCAAAAACGCAAGTCCCATCCAAAACTAAGGGCATAATATGACAACATCAATTTTTTAAATATAAAAAAATAAGACTAGAAAACGAGTTGTTATTGAAGAAAATGTTAGTGGTTAATGTAAGCAATAAATGAATGCAGAAAACCGATTTTTATATACATAATTACAATACTTACAGCTTAGTTTTGCCAGCTCAATTAAGTTATCACTGCGTGCCGAGCGAAGCGAGGTTCGCAGCACCAAATCAATCTAAACTAATTTTTTCTAACTCAATTATTTTTAAAATCTGTATTATTATAAATTTTAGCACCATGCACATAAAAAAAGACGTTTAAGGTGTTGGAGTTTTCCTTAGGAAGTGCAACTGCTGCTCACTATTAACCACTTTTCCCTGACAAAAAATGCAATTACCAGCTTGGGATATTTGTATTGATAGAACCCAAGCCATGTCTGGTAAATTCAAAAGTTTGCAAGCTCTTGCCAAGAAGAAATCCTCATTTAGTATTTGGACACATTGCATAATTCATCAAGAAGTTGTATCGTCCAAGTCTATAAACCCTTGTCTAAATATTATTTTGGAAGTAGAAGTTAACTAAATAAAAACTAGGTCATTAAAATGGAGTTGAACATACATCTTTGATGTTTTATTCTTTATCCATATGGTTATCACGTGATAAGGTTGTCTAGCATATCTATGAAGGTCATCAACTTTCAGCAGAATCCTGTGACGTTATTTTTAACGAAGCTTTCTTATTTGGTAGATATCTTGGAACAACTTAACACCATTAGTCCTCAAATCCAAAGAAAAAACTTGAATATATTTAATTTGATTGAAAATATTCAATGTTTTTGTCAAAGGAAAACTGCTTTGTTAATATTTCCAATATTGTGTGGAAATATCTAGGATTTTCCACCAGAAAAGAATGATAAAATTGTAATTTAGAAAACCTGAGTACGAATTTTCTAAAACTAATAGTCTGTCACGTCTAGCATTTCACTGAAAATGAATTTCGGCACCAAATCTTTAACACACTTCTGGATCCAGCGAAAACGATGCAGATTTTGTTAGTTTCCCTCACGTCCTATCTAAACAATTCATTTATTAAATTTTCTATCCAAAATCAGTCAATCTAACCCTCATACACCGTTTTTGGATCGATGTTCCCCTGTTCCGGAAAAATGCATCTATTCATTAAACCATTAATGATTACGACAGTCGTTTTTTACCTCTGTAATTTAGACTGTGTAGGTAATAAAAGCTACCCCGGCATACAAACTCTTTCTCAATAATTGAAAACGGACTGCTAATGAAGAGTTTGCGCTTGGACATTAAGTCTATACGATAACAACGACACTAATGTAGAAATCGATAATTGTTCATTTGCTCGAATATAAAATTACAAGTAGTGCCTTTTAATATACACCGGCATCGGGCGGTGTAGCAGGCACGTCGTCATCGTTAAGGGAACATTAGGAGCTAGATCTCTTTCTCTGATAAATCGTTCTGCTCATCAGGAAGAGTAGGAGATCTAGATTTCTAGTGCGAGTTAATTAACAAGAGGAAAAAAGTGTACCTACACTAAATACATTAATCAAAAGATAATAACAAACTTGAGTTTCCTACAGTTTTGCCAATATGTGCCAAACTATGATTTGTTTCATAAATTTTATAATTTATTTTAAGATTTTTAGGTCTATTGCTGGTTTTTTTTTAAGTTCCTAAAATGTCTATATTATTTTTCTCCATTGTTGACTTTTATCGTCAACTTATGTACTCCCAGTTTTTATAGATCTCTTTGTATATCAAATAATTTATGAATGTAAGAATACAAATTTTCTTTATATTATCAAAGAAACAGTCAAATGTATATTTAAGTTAAATTTTGCAAATCGAAACAATTGATTTCCAATTTAATGTCATTAATGTCATAATTAGGGAAAAGGTATAAAAGGCCGTGCATTTCGGTTTTCGTCCTCTTATATCTCTCTGATTCGCGCAGTATCTTCTTTTGTGTTATTGTGTCCGGCACTATTTTTTCCAAGTACTTTCTTTTCCCATCTCTAACTACCACATGTTGAATTGCTTTCTTAAGATTGTGTTTTACTAAACCTAAATATATTTTGAATTCCTATATTCTTCCTCCTTCCACTTCTATTGTATTCCTTTATCTTCTGACTTTTCATTTGTCCATTCCATGTACTTTATTTTGTTGTCATTTATGTATAATCCCATTTTCCTTGTTGTTTTATCCATTATTTGTACTATATCCTGTACATCATTTTTCCCCTTGCTACCAAAACTGTGCTATACGTAAAAGCCAAAAATTGATGTCTTCTTTGGTACAATAATATCTCACTGTTGATATTAAGTTCTCATATATTAGCATATACAACTATAAAAAAGTATTTGGTTCAAGAACAAACTTGCATTTGGTTTCAAATGGCAAAATAAGTGTCAACTGACACGCCTTCGTTAGCTTTGAAATTTTTAACCGCTCGCACCCCCCTTATATTTTAAGTTCGCAACCGTTTGAAGGATGAGCCTTAATACTAAAATATATTTTTCTAGTGACTAAATCCACTGGTGTTCACATATTATTTCTGTAAATGTTTGGAAAAACCAAAAAGGTTTTTTTGTAATGGTAAAAATGTTAGTCTATAGCAACAATTATTTGGGTGTCAACTTCACATGATATTTATTGACACAAATGGCAGTGGAAAGGTATAAACAAGCTATTGTGGAGCTATATTATTTGTGTCTGATTGCAGTTTTGTAGATAAATGCTAAAAATTAAGAGGAACTAGAAAAAAGTCTGAAAACTTATAATGTAGAACTAAGAAATTAGCTAAATAAAACAAAATTCAACGTTATGGTACCATTAGAAGAGGATAGACATAAATATAGAAGGTATACTAATAGAAAAAGTAAACCAATACGAAAAACCAGGGAATTTAAATCTCCAAGAAACCAAAAATAAATGAATCCAAGACAATGGCAGCCCTAACTTTAACTAAAAGATAGATTCAGAAGTAGGTCCCTAACCTAACCTAACCTTGGTATGTCAAAAAGGAGTAGATTGACAATTTTTCAAAAATCTAGACTTAATCAAGAAGAGACAGCTGAACAATTGTACAATTGGGAAGAACGGATAATCAAAGACAATCCAGAGGAATATGGGAAGGAAGAACAACAATAAAAAGAAAGCTGGAAGACCAGAAATATGTAAAATAAAAAATAGTAACTCTGAATGATCCTAAAATTTAAATAACCCGTTAGATAAAAGTGGGTTTCAATTATATAGATACAAAAAGTTAAAAATTGAGCTTCTACATTTGCAAAATTTGCCACTTCAAAAAACAGAATTCCGTCAAACGAATTTTTGGATTGTTTGAATCAAATATCAATAAAGAAAATTAAAGAAAACATTGAGAGAAAATCCTCTAACTCTAACCGAAACATTTAAAATGAAAATATTTACTCATTATTCTCTGTATTTCCTTGTTCACGATAAATTTATTTTATGCTCCACATCTCATATAACAAAGTACGTAAAATTTCACAGCAGCTTTTCTCTTTTTATGACGTGCCGGGTCTTATTGTCAGTTAAGCTTTACAGTTTGTAAATTATTTGTTATGTTACCACAACCACTTGTATATCGTGCAGTTAGCGTAATTTATGTGTCATTGCGGAAGAGACTGAAGTTCTGCTTTGATTTTCATGATTGGTTTTTTATCTGTCTCTAATCTCTACAGAGAAATAAGAGACTACATTTTAATTTTCCACCACTGAGCTTGTAGCTATATTATTTTAAACACTGATACAAAAAAAGTAAAATGGGAGTTTATAGGAAATTAATGGCAAATCAGGTCCAAATCAGGGCCAAAAGTGAAGACTAAGGATTGCAGAAGAATGTTATAGACCAAACGAGGCTACAAAAAGTTATGCTGAAGAAATTGTCCTTATAGCTAAAATTAAAAAATTGGTTAGGTTAGGTTAGGTTAGGTTAGGTTAGGTTAGGTTAGGTTAGGTTAGGTTAGGTTAGGTTAGGTTAGGTTAGGTTAGGTTAGGTTAGGTTAGGTTACAATATTAATTGATTTAGTCGACTTAAAATAAAATTTATTAATACATTTCAGGAAGCCGTAAATGTTGATACTTGATGTGCCGATTAAAATCCAAAGTTACTCAAATTTCCCTAAATCTCCAACAGAAAACTGCAAATGTAACTGCTACCTGTTAGATGTCAGGTTCTTAAGAGTACAATCGCCGTTTGTTTTCGCAGAGGCGCTCCGTAACGAGGGGGGAGGGGATTATAATTTTAAACGGAAGTGCGGAAGTTGCGGGAACAAAACATAACAGCACAGCATAGAACAAAAGTTGACGAGCCGGAAAGAAGAACAAAACCGAAACAACCGACGACGATGAGCCGAGTCTTGAAGGAGTGCGCTCAAGCGTGCGTTTTGAGCGCGTTCGCTCATCGTTCGTTGCGTCTTAAGGAATTAATGAAAACAAAAGAGCAGCCACGCAAAAAGTTAATTTTACACCCCTAATCGGGTTAATTGTAATCGGCTTTCGGTGCTTTAATTATTCTAGTAGGAAGATGGCTTATTAACACTCTGGTTGATTTTTACAAAGTTAATATTACTTTGAATGGGAAAAATATAGATTCATTTTAAGGGAAAATAATCTTTAGCTGCTTGAATGGTTAGGATTATGAATCTCGCGTATAATAGATGCTTTGATTTGTTAAAAACAAAAACAACTATGAAATAATTTATAAAAAATCATAGAAAACGAGAGATACATAAACTAAGAAAGTTGCAGACTACACTAGGTAGCTAGCTTTGGCCAAACCTGTCTTAACAACCTGGTCACTTTAGATTGGTTAGGCTGAGTACTTCCTTCTAGACCTTCTGGAGGATCAACTTGCGTTCAGCTGTAGGTACACCTCGTCTAGTATTAGCGAATATAGCTGTGAGCTTCGTATTCTCCAACTTCTTCTTCTTTAAATGCCATCTCCGCGACGAAGGTTGGCAATCATCATGACTATCTTCGTTTTCGAAGCGGTTGCTCGAAGGAGTTTCTTCGAGCTGCATCTATACCATTGTCTCAGATTCTTTAGCCATGAAATTCGTCTTCTTCCTATATCTCTTCTGCCTTCTATCTTCCCTTGCATGATAAGTCGTAAGATACTGTAGTTCTCTCCACATGTAAGTCCACATTACGAATAAATGTCCATCAAAAGTGTTGAAGAAATTGTTTGGTTGCATCGATACTGTGACGGCAGGCGTTGTGATGCAGCAGATTAATTCCAGATGTCAGCACGCCTCTATTTTTATTCTGAAGAGCGCCCCTTGAATGTTTTGAGGTTTGGCTATAAGCATCTGCATTAATCCTAGTTCCTGGCTGCATGAACTCACAAGCAACAAACACTTTTGGCCCTAAATGAACAAACACACTCACAATATTTAAGCTACTGTAGCTTCACATAAACTGGATCCGATCGGAGGTTAAAACAAAAACAGTTTTAGTATTACCTATTTCTTCAATAATCAATCCTGTATATTAGTAAAAAAAAGGGGCATATTAGATCAAGAAAAGCAGTTTTGTCTCTAGATATTTAATTTAAAGATAATTATAAACCTGCACCTGAATCAGCCTGACAGTATTTGCTTCCTTTGTCAGTCTAATTGTTGTCATTGGCGAGCTGTATCCAGAAATATTCTACAAAGAGATCAAAAGGCATTATCAAATATTTTGAAGGCTTTTAGCTTTGTGCACGACTATGAATTGGTCTCAGGTTATCCAACCAGGGATTATAGAGAGGGTCGCCTATTTTATTTTTGCGCCAGGAACGCCTAGTGGCAAAAATCTAGTTATACTTTGAATGAGTTAAAAAATAAAAAAAATTCAAATAAAAATTTTATGCAAGAACGATATTAATAAGCGAATAATGAACTTTTAGTTATTAATGTTACAGCTTCTTGTTGAAATCGAAATTGGAGTGTACTAGATTAAGTAGATTATCGATTTTGTCGTATTTTTTTTCTATATGCATTTATATAAACGATTTTAATGTCTCGCATCTTGTTTACGTGTATCGAAACCCCAGTATCATTATTCAGAATCAACCGATGACGCATCCTAATGCACCATTAATAAATTGAGATTTGTGCGTCAGATATATTTGAATATCGTCGACTACGGTTAGCTTGCGAGAGGACATCGGGGGAGAGAAGTGTGTTGTACACAATTACACGTTGTGGTGACATTAGTTTAATTCACTGTCAGCTAATGAAACTTTACGATCCGACCACGTGAACTCTGTACCCGCCACTCGTTTTGTTCAACATTGGATTCGATGTCGTGGAAAAGTTATACCTACACTCGTTTACAAAGTGGCTTGTTATACGGTTGTTAACCATTTTAAATTATTTATCGAACTGAGATAATGAAATAAATCAAGTATTTCCAAAATCATTTTAGTCCCCCAAATAAGAAAAGTACATAAAAATTTGGCGAAGAATGATAGCTTATCAGAACATTCAATAAAAAAGCAACAAATACAAATTTTACGAGCGCGCAACAGCTGTTACGGTAGTTGAAATTCATAATAGCGGCGAGATTACCATTTGAATTTTCCCCGTAACTATATCTCGCTCTTACTCCACCTAGGTGGTCGTGGAGAACGCTATCGTTTTCTTTACGGCGAAAATGAGGGTTGTTTTCCACGAAAGTCGTTTTCCATTTCATTCGCCGTGCCATTAACGTAAAAAAAAGACGAAGAAAGATGCTTCTATTTAAACAAGTTCCATTAGCGAACCACAGGGATGGATTTAGACTCCATACAAGTTTTTATTTGGCTCAAATCGGAGAATACTGAAATCAATCAAAGGTAATAATCTCTGAAGAAATAAAGCAAACAATTTTCGAGGAAAATAATCAATATTTCTCTATCTTTGAAGCTAAAATGCTCTATTTTTCTCATTCCTTTTTGTTTTTTCTTTCCATTTTGTTAAGGGATTCAAAATGCTTCTCTAGCATAACTAAACATGCTCTATTTTATGCAGCATTACTTGTTTTTTCTTTCTGTTTGATTAATGAATTCAAAAAGCATCCTCTATTTCTTAAGGCTACCTTCTTTATGATAGTTTTAGAGCATTAGAGCAGAGCTTTTGGATACTTCTATTACTCTAAAAATATTTCAAAACTTTCTGGTTAGATCCCACTGTTATAAGCTCTCGAACAAGAGTATCTGGGAGAAGTATTTAATTTAAAAACAAGGGATGCTGCTAGGGGTGAGAAGGTGGCTTTTCCAGTAAGTTTAAGCTCCTTCCAACATAAATTGACGTGTTTTTGGATTTTTCCTAAATACCAGTATTACAAAAGTTATTAAAGATGGATTCACTTTTATCTGAAAAGCACTGTATAATTTTATTGTACATTTTTGTAAGTTTAATTGAAATATTTTCTAGGATAATTAAATATTTTGATACTATCCTGTATGTTTCGTCGTTGGTCCTGAACTGCACTGACGAAAACGACCCCCGGAATTTAGATAACCTACTCCCTTAGCTTCTTCAGCCCTTACTTCTTACCCATCAATGTAATGTAACTGACACGAAAATAAAAATATTACAGTCTGGCGAACAGCAACGTCATAACTTGGAATAAATTTACAACTGGGAAAAAGAGCGTATATTTTCTACTTTACATTTGGGTTACATAACTTTTTGGGTTTTCGACTTCTATTTACTATTAATATGTGCTAGATGCAGTCAAACTAGAAAATTAAGGTAGAAAAACAGGATATTTAAATAATTTATAGACTTTTTGAAAATGTTTCTTGAAATTAACAGCATTTGGATCTTAATAGTTTAAATGTGTTAAGACGTTCCACATTTGTTTATCGTCAGTAGATATTTTTAATGTCGATTTGAAAATAAAATTACCTACATTAAAATATTTGTTGTTAACAAGCGAAAGCAAAGGATCGGGTTTCGCATTAGCATCTTTAAACGTTTCAATATGGTTCACATCATATTTTGAAAGAGTACCTATTCTGAGATTGTGAGTAAGCTATCAAACATTTGGTCCACTGTATATAAATACTTTTGGCGGCTTTGTCTCTTAAATATTTCGAATAATACGTTAGATATTTATTTTAATAAAATAATCCTAAGATTAACTTAATTATATCTAACGTGTTTTTTTTTCCAGTAAGATTTTAGTTGTTCTAACAATATAATTAGAAAAGTATAACAGAAAATTGGCACATTCATTGACGTCTGTTACAAAAGAATCATTAAAAAGCTGTAAACGCAGCGTCAAGTGATCTCCCATAAAATTTTAAATGCCCCATAAAATATTAAATAGATAATTATGAAATGGAAGAACGATCCTCTAGCACCACATTATTTATGAAAATCACTTTACCCTTGAGTAAACTCGGAGAAAACATAAATAGATTGCACAAAGTGGGCACAAAGTGTTGAAATGATATTACCGATCACCCTAGTAATCCCATAAAGATTATTTTCCAAAGTATTTACTTAGTTACTTATATCTGTGTATCTTTTCTTTTAAAAAATTCACTGTCTCCATCATGATCTTGAATACGAGGAAATGTTATGGCTCTAAGATTTGTAAATTTGTTTTAATACTTAATACTCAAAAAATCTGCATGGAACAAATTACACAATATAAACAACACAGAGTGAAGTTTTAAATATAGTCAACACATAAGTTCATTTTTTTATTTTATGGTACAGTTTGGTTGCTTTTAAAAACTTGAATACCTTCCTCTGGATACCAACCTCTTGAAAGTATTCCACTGTTATTCTGGCAACGTGCATGCGAGCGAGAACATTAGAATATAATTATCTCCAATACAGTTTATAGATTTTTAACAGACATGAAAGCATTTCAGTGGATTCTCGAAGACAGAGTAAGTCTGATGTAGCTGATCCTTCTGTTCAAGTAATTTACGAGAATATAGTCATTGGAGTTCACAAGTTTTACTATGTTTTCAGAAGACTCCTCAATTGAGTGCTTGAAAACAAGTTTGAGATCGTTCATTGGTAACTGCTCTACCAATACCATCAATAGTTTTAGAAGCAATGCTACAGAGAATGCTTTCTTGATAACAAGTATGCTAGGTGTGTTTTGTTTGTTAAAATTGGTTAGTGAGGTGTCAAAATCAGGTGAATTTTTGGTTCACGAAGAAATAGGTGGTCAGAGAAAGGTTGGTGTTTTTAAGTAGTGGAACTAAAGGACTAGATTTTAAGGCGGGTGGTCTGACGCTCTGCAGAAAGCAGATATTGTCGTGTTAAGGAAAGCTGAGAATCTTTACCAACAAAGTACCAAATACCAACAAGACTCTAGCGAAAGTCAGTAAAACAGAGATGTGTTGGTTGCCACAGTTTCGGAGGTACTTGTACGTGGTGCAAATTGACAAGGGCCTCGTTTAAATTTAAAATGTTTCATTATTTGTTTATTTTACAGAGTGTCTACTCCTTTTGTATTTGTTATTTATTTGTATCTGAGACAATAATTTTTATATAATTAATATGCGATTTAAACTGTGAATATTTTGGACTTTTCTACATCTAAAGGATACCATACACTCATATTAAAATATTCTGAGAAATGTAATATTTTATTTTTACACCATAATTCAATTTTTAAAATTATGCGATACTTTTTATGACGATTTTATTTACATTGATTTTAAGGGTTGGTTCTTTTTTACATAATACCCCACTACTTACAATTATTGTACAGTCATTTGGTTAAAAACGTTTCGAAGTGCTTTCTGGCTATTTATTAAGATATAAAGGGATATTTGTTGTGTAGTGCATTAGCGGAGCTCCATATATATTACTTTAAAAACAAAAGAAACAAGCCGGTTTCCGCAACCAGCAAAGATTTTAAATTTACACTGCAAAAATTTCGCCAGTTAGTTAATTAAACCATGCACTTCAGTTTCAGTCGATTTATAGTATCACAATCAGAATGTTCTCTGTAATTTGTTGCTACAGAGATTATTATTAAAGTTTAACGGGTATTTTTTTCTTGGATTGTTGATGATATAATAAAGCTTGTTTGTCCTATTAAAAAAAATCGCATTCTTAATAAAAAAACACAATTTTGAATTAAAATCCTTCAAATTGCTTGAAAAAATGATTGGAAGAAGTCACCGAGGTGTATAAAATGGCATTATAGTTACTGCACTTATTATTTCAGATGTTAGTAAGCACTCAGCCATCTAAAAACAATTACAAGTAGAAATTTATACATTTTTAATAGGTATTTTACAAATCCAACAATATTTTTGTTATTGTCGTGATTATTATTATAATTGCATTAGGTAATTTTTTGACAGTGTAGCAAGGGTGTGCAGCATACTCGATTCAATGATCTCGGTTGGGAATCTATCAGTTTGCATTAGAGTTACTTACAACTTTTCTCATATTTTAAGCTGCAAAAGCACTCCGATCTAATGCCACCACCACATATAATGGCGACTGCGTATAATAAAAGATAAATCAATAAGTGCAACGAAGAAGACTTGGGTTTCTGTAAACAGAGACACCCCAAAGTTCGATCCAATTTCAACTTGGTCAACGAAATTGACAATGCAATTATTCAATAATCACACAAGGTATTTAATATTTCAACGCGCATATACAGGGTTAGGATAATAATTATATTCTATTATACATTTTACATAGTGATTCAAAAGTTTTGCATCAACCAATATGTCCAAAAGTAATTTTTTCTTCATCAGGAATGGGCTGGATACGAATTAATTGATTCATTGTATGTAAAAGAACATCAAGGGTTTTCCTGAAATTTCTTGCAAAAATGTAACTCGAATTAGTATCCCAAAATTTCATAACTTCAAGTTAATTTTAACATCAAAGCCTTAAAGTCTTTTCCCAACCCTGTATCTCATCTTATAATGCTAAATTTTTGCTATTGACAGTTGCCAGATTCTGTAGATAACTATTCTCCTGATTGGTCAACCTGTATTCCTATTTCGAAATCTGACCACTAAGATTTAAAACCCGTAACGTTGATGAATCTTATAAGAATAATTTAAATACATTTTTTACTCGTTATGAAAACTTTATCTTGGATCTTGATAAACGTAAAACTTTGGTCCTGGACAACGAGGAAACAAAGAAACAGATCCGATCAAATGCTTTGACAAGGGATTAAAATTCTCAGAAATATCTCTGCATTGGTTAATTCCTCCTTAGAGACAGCATCGGCTTTAGCACTAAAACACTCCCTAAGTAAATGTCCATTCTTTTATACCACCAAGTTACTCTTGATGATTTTAGAAGATTAATCATAGCGAGCTTGTTTCAATGAATAATCGAAATTTACAAAGTATACTTCGAGTCTTTTGTATACATTTTGTTGTAAAAACTATCTTAAACCGGCTCTGGTCGTTAACAAACCGGATTTCAGATTGGATGATGCACATACAAGGCTCAAAGGTTATCTCGACTGGATGCTTATATTATACCGGTCCCTTTGGTAATTAGTTTCGAGATATATATCAGTATTGAAAAACTAACAAACAATCTTATACAAGGAATGCTGACGAAGCTAATCACTTATAAACAAATAAAAAAAAGAGTTTTAACAAAAATAATATTCGAAATGCGGCAGATAGGAATATCAATTTCATAGGAATTTAGTTACAATCATTATAAACAATGAAGAATCATTTATACTGTTGTTCTCTTCTTCATTTGACCTTGCTGGTTTTGTTAATTTAGCAAAAAATACAAAAAAAACATTATTTTGATAAAATAAGTATTGTAGGAATAAAATATCAAAGTAATAAGGAAAACTAATAACACCTACACCTGATGGTGACTGATGGTGAGAATAAATTTCTTAAGTACTTTTATCTCGGGTATTGGCAAGTTTGGGTAAAGAATGCAGGTCAGGATTAAATTTGCAAAAATAATTTTTTAATAGAAACGCATATTAAAGGATATTCACAATAAAATTTAATAAAAATTTAAATATAATATATCAATTCAGTTTCACTATCACTATCGTCGTCTACATTAATTATAAGGGGCTCTATGTTAGTATGAAATGCCCTGTATGAATCCTCCACTTTTATAACATGGTTTATTGTTCTTTTCCAACAATCAGCGGCTGGGTCATCTATATTTTTCCGGATTAATACAATTACAGAAGGACATAATGTAGGTATAGTTTTTTGGGTCCGCAACTTGTTCTTTAGTTTTCTCCACATATGCTCAATCGGGTTGAATACGCAGTAGTAAGGAGGAAGACGAAGAACTGTTTGTCCTTTGGATGCTGCAATTGTGTCACATACATATGTCTTCTTAGAACCTTTAAAAGCATCCTTCTTCAAAGTACATGTTGTTTTAGAGCATAAATTTCTGTATTTCCGCTTTTGTATTTAAAGAGCCTGGAACGTTCTTCAATTGGCGACTATGGTAACTGGCATTGGCCATAACTATGACACTATGCGGGGGAATATTTGGCAGTAAAGTGTTTTCGAACCAACCTTCGAGAAATTCGGCTGTAGTATCTTGGTGGTAATCCAACGACGAATCTTGAATGTTCTTCGCCGAAAGTCACAAACTGTTTGGAATCCAACCATCTTCTGATCCAGCATGAATAATCGTGATCCGTTTTCCTTTATTCGATGGAGCTTTTGATTAGCATCACACTGTTCCATCGGTCCATCCTTTTGCCTGCGTATTGTAAGGTCTCATCCAAATAGGTTATTGGTCTTTGTAAAGACCTGTAATCACTTATAGCACTCAAATATTCAAAACGCCATCGCCTAATCCGTTGGTATTCCATAATAACTTGTCTTTTGTCAATTTTGCAGAATTAGAAACCTAGTTTGGATAAAAGTGTCCATAGGTTTCCAGTTCATATCCTCATCTCAGTGGAGCTCCTTAGTCTTGTTTGCAATGATCTGATAGTAGGCACCAAGTTTTCTTCGTACATAGAGTAGATAGTTCTTCTTATCAAATATTTATCACCGTCATCAGTGGTTCTGGAAAAACCACTATCGTTTCGTTTTCGTCTCGGATGAATTGGCATCGAAATGTGAACTCTCACTGATGATTCCGGTATCCCTGTCAAATCACTGGTTTCTCTTACAGCAGGAGTAAAAGCCCAACCCCTTTGGACCAGCTTCTGATGAACATGTCTGACGATTTCTTTGGCATCAAGGAATAAAACTCTTCGTCGAACAGGTACAGTAATACAGGGCGCTGCTGATGCAGTTTCCCAAGGATGAAACATTTTACACAAAAATCATTAAACAGCACAGACTAACTCTCACTACGGGAACACAAATATAAATGATTATACTCAACCCAAATTATACAAATACAAGAACCGATCTTGTGTGCAAATTTTGACCATAAGCAATAAACAGACGATCGCAATAAAAGTGATTTATAACCATCAGTTTCTTTTATTGTAGGCACTATATTGTTGAACACACTTTACATTACATGATGCAGATTCTTCAGAGTAAAACTCAAAGCAAATAAAAATGTTATAAATTTGATAATAGCTGTGTTTTGTTACACATATTTTGATTTTTATATTACTGTTGTAAACAAAACAATATGTGTATCCATTTGATGTATTTCTGCATACGTAAATATTCTCAAGAATGTGTCAATAATAAATATCTCTGTACTTAATCTGCTGAATTTCCTATAAAATTCATTCCTATCAAAATATTAACTTTATTTATAGCTAAATAATCCTTGAAACAGCTGAATACTTCTTCCCGCTGCACCTAAATATAACCAAATGATATGCATATTTTTATTAATCCGTTTTCAATACTTTCCTTGAATATCAAAATTATTTAATTGATACAAAAGCATCAGGCAATATTATTTATTAAAATTAATTACTCGAAATCTATATTTTTTATAAAAGAAATAATATTTTTAGTATTCACCTACCTTTGAGCAAGCCGTTTTTAATGAAGAACCCATCGTTTAAATCTGTAAAAAAAATATTTCAATTTTTACATATTTTACCTAAGAATACAAGTACAAAAATGAATTAAAATCTCTAAAACATCAGCAAGAAAATCAAGAATTAATGTTACCTTGTATAAAATTCTGGAAAAAACATGTTTTTCACTAAAATAATGAATTTGAAAATATTTTACGTTGGTGATCTTTTAAATGCTCAACTGGTAACAATTCTATGACCAAGCGAGCTTCATCGGGGCTGTCTTAAAACAATTCTTGAAGAAACATGCTGTTTAACTTATATCACCGAAGAAATAATAATTATTACCAACCAAATATCCAGCAATAGATCCACAGACAAAAAAGTATTTGATGATAAAAATAAAAATGCTGGAGGAGGTAAATCTGTACAATTATTTGAACTGTTGGATTTACCACACATTTAGAAAGAATTTGTCAAACCAGAGGTAGTTTTAATAGACTGTTTTACAACAAAATTTGTGGGAAATGGATTTAAGAATTTAATTAGAAGCCTTCGATACTTAAACTTTGGACAAGAGAGTATCTAGCTAACAAATGTTAAATCATCTGTTGAGGAATTGAAGATTTTTTTATTCCACGATTATTATTCATATAGTGAAAAACAGAGAGCATGGGAAATATCAGATAATGGTGCAAAAGAATGCATACAAGCAGTAGAGGATAAGTAAGGTTCTGTCAAGGTAGCTAATCTCTATTAATGGAGGTAGTTAGATGGAAACGTACTAGTTTTTGAGTACAGATTTAAGAAAAATTACTTGCTGGATATTATTAAAACTTTTTGAAGTGTTCATGGAACTTAGGCCGACAGAAAATCCTTTTGTCCTTATCCTTGTCGTTATCGTTGTAAGTTATACTATCAAAATGATTAGAAATCATAAAAAATTCGGTATTTCACCGTCAATATGGTCCGCAAATGAAGTTTAAAAAAAATAAAGCGGACCTGTTACGTCTCGACTTTATGTTGGAGCGTCGTTTCCATTGAGCAGTAATAAAAATGTCGTTCGGCGGTGAAATTGACCGTCAAAATCACTTTAATTCCTCGTCAAGTATCCTACAGTACTCGTCTCCGTCATTCTAACCATTGAAGAGGTCATTCAGGGCCTATCTTACGACTGGCCCGTAAAAGACAAGGAGGATTTGCGGTAAGGGTCGCATAAACTTTATTGCTCATTGCGTATTCCACGTCAGATACCTTAATAAAGTTACGGACTAGTTTGCGCGACGATGAATTCGAGAAAATGAAAAAAAAATTGTCGAATTTATATAGTACTAAACTTGTGGAGGAGTTTTATATTAGTTTTGATTCAGAGATTCGCAAGATTTGGTAAATATCTGTTAAAAAGAGGATATTCACGTTAAGGAGAAAAGTTTTTGTACTGTTGCTTTGTTTTATTGCTAAGTACTGACGTAACTTAGTTTAAATACAAGGATGTAGTTGCAAAAAAACAGCTATTCCATTTTGTATTTACTCTTCACCCAACATTATTAGTCTTTTTGATAATTTTTAGGTTGAATTCTTGCCAGGATCGTCCAATGGTACCATCTTTGAATACCCCAGATTCAAACGAGAATACACACTCTGGCGTTTCCCCCTTTCTTAAGTTTTATCTTCTTATTTCTAGCATGTTTGATCTGGTATTTGTGTCTTGTCTTGTTTCTGCCGCATATGTTATAATAGGTCTTATTGTTATTTTGATCTTCTTTCAGTGTAGTCCCCTAGCGATCACCATTTCAAAATCTTCTATATTTTCGACAGTTCTTATTAATTTTTCGAAATTTAGGCCAGTCCAATCCCTTATATTTCTTAGCCAAGACAGTTTAGTTTTTCCTCCCGATTGATCTCTTCCCTTCAATCAATCCTTTAATAATTAGTTGTAAGATGTAATATTTGTCATTCCGTAAGAAATGTCCAAGATGTGATGACTTCGTAGGTCTCTTTCCTTATTCACTCATCTTAGGACTTCAAATGCCACCAGTTGGTTTTCAGGGTCCACGTTTCTGCTCCATATAGTAGGGTAGAACAGACATAATATTTCGAGAGTCTGCAGCGAAGTTCAAGATCTAGATGTTGGTCTGAGAGTATATTTCTCACTCGAATAAAATTACCCCCAGCCTGTTTTATTCTGGCTTTAAGTTCAGTTTCAGGATCTAGTTTGTCATTGATTAAGCTTCCCAAATATTTGAATTTATGTACCCTGTTTAGTATCTTTCCGTTTACAGAAAATAGGTATCGGGATATTTCGGTTTCGAGATATTATCGTTACTTTTGTTTTTTTGATGTTTATCGACATCCCGTATTCTTTACATGCAGCATTTATGCTATCCATTAAGCGCTGAAGTGCTATGTCTGAGTCAGCCAGTAGTGTCATGTGCATACCGGATTGTTGCTTCGTTGAGTGCTTCGTTAAATAGACATTTGGAGTATAAATTGAACATTGTTGGAGACAGTACACATTCTTGTCGAACTCCTTTACAGATTTCTATGTTTTTCGACATATTGTTGTTTACTTTGCTTTCAGTATTTAGATATTTGTTCTTCCAGAAGACTTCTTTCAGGCATCCCGAGGTTCTTGCTGCTTTCACTGTTTGTTCCCTGACCTCGTTGGAGAGATTACCATAACTTGTTATTTCTGCTCCAAGATATTTGAAGAGATTTGCAATATTGGAGTTTTTTTCTAATTTGCATCTTAACGGATATTGGGATATTACTAGGCACTTAGCCTTGTCGGTATCGAATACATATCATAGTCTTTGGAGATTTTCTTCAGAATGGGCCTTGAACTTCAATGCGTGTTTGCAGGGATTGCGAGATGGTTTGATTTGTGAGAGATGTGATCATGAGTGTTTAAACAAACTGTGATTAACATAATTACTATAACTTACATTTAGCAGCAGTTAGTGGAACTAAAGGTCCTCAATTATCTCGATTTCTTTCAAAAGTAGTGTATTAAAGACGCTATTATTTGTTGAAACTATTACAACAATGATTTAGGATGATTGAATATTGTTGTTCCGAAAACCATTGATGCTGTGCGCGAACTGATATTGCAAGATCGTCATGTAACTTATCGTGACATTGAGACAACCTTAGGCATTAGTGGGACCAACATACATTCAATATTGCATAAATATTTGACGGTCAAAAAAATTTGTTCGCGTTGCCGTTGGATCCCACACAATTTGACAACCGCTCAAAAATAGGCTAGTGTCGATTGGTGGAAGGAAATGCTCAAAAAATACGATCGCGGTGCTTCGAAACACGCCTGTAAAGTAAACAGCAGTCGACTGTATGGGTGTTTCAAGATGAGCCCCATCCAACAAAAGTTGTTCGCGCACGAAGCACTTCCAAGAAAATGGTCACCTGTTTTTTGGGAAAAACTGGACATGTCGCAACCGTACCACTAGAACAACGCAGAGCAGTCAATTCTGAGTGGTCCACAACCATTTGTTTGCCAGTTGTCTTTCAAGAAATCAGGAAAACCAACCGCCGAAGACGGATCACTCTTCACTATAACAACTGCATTTTTGAGCATCCAAAACAATGATTTGATGAGTCATCCGCCATGTAGTCCAGACTTGGCACCGAATGACTTCTTTCTATTCCCGTACGTAAAAAACAAACTGAGAGGTCAACGTTTTTTGACACCTTAAGTGGCGGTTGCTGCATTCAGAATGCATGTTGTGGAGATACCTCAATCAGAGTGGCAAAAGTGCAGCGACAATTGGTTCAAACGCATGCAAAAGTGTATAGATATTCATGGGGAATATTTTGAAAAACAATAAAGTGATTTTCGATGATTAATTTGATTTTGTTCTCTAATCCCGAAATATAAAAGGCAATCCTCATATAAGTATGTCTAATAAAAAAATATTTGTTCTCAAAACAATCTAAACTTCAAATTTACAGCTGTCATATTGACAGTTTTCGAGTTTTTCTTTTGGATTTGGCAACATCTGACATTTTACAATCAGTTGAGCAACTGTCTAAATAAATTTTGACTAGTTTCCTTTGCTGTTAAACGAATTATAATGTCGGATACACAAAATAGCCTTCATTGTGTTCTTAACGTGAATGTTCTATGGTGCGAAATTGGCTGAAACGAGGTGCGAGAAAACAACACGGCAATCGGAATTAATCTAGCCGGCGCGCTGTAATCAGAGCCTATTATCACCCCCGAGTATTTGGTTAAAAAAGCAATAGCCTCCCCACAATTACCCGTAATAGCCCCATCGTCTCTTCCTTGATCAACACATAACAATTGCGGACCCTCGTCGTAGAGCTTAAAGTATTGCATAATTTCCCGATACGGGAGCGGGATAGAAAACTGTCAGACGCGTGGGATTAGAGCTGCAAGTTTAATTAACGTTTAGCACCTCAGGAGGTAACGGAGAGTAAATGTCCTCTGGGCTCATACTAAATATTAACCGTATTTAATAATAATTTTAAACGTGTTAACGGAAAAAAGGGATTTTACTTTGTTAATAATGAATGGATAGGTGGACTGGGTATAGGAGGAGTGTTACAGCAATTACCGTTTGGCACTTCGAGAGGCGAGAAAACGATTTTTTCTTACGGTCAGCTGGCAGGTTCTCGTCAAGGGTGCATGTCCAATACTCATAACGAAATGTTCTAGCCATCACACCCTGTCCAGCCCTCTCTAACTGCAGGGACGTACGGCGAATACACGCGATCCTTGGTTATTTATGTCCTTCGTAAACCTCGTGCGATATTCTTTTAGAAACTGCCGAATTTATTGCTTGTCGAAAGATTGAAGTATAATAATATCGTTATATTATGCTTGTGGGGATAGAATTTTTAAAAAATTCTTTAATTTGTAAGTTACAAGTAAATACTCTCTCTGGGATCCTTGAATTTTTTTATCATTCCTAGAAATCGATGTTCTTCTACATACTGTCCATATAGTGTTAATTTTGGTGGGTTTATTTGTTTTTTTACTGAGAAACATATTACTTTGGTCTTTTTTATAGAAAAAATGTAGACCACTCTTCTAGAAACTTGATAGATTGTTGTATTGTGGTAGCAGACGACTGGATGTTCTTAGTACTGACATAGACAACAAGATCGTCTGCGTACAAACCAATTTGTACAAGGGGATTAATCTGGTTTACTATTTTATTAATTGCTACCAAGAAAAGTGATGTACTGAGAGTTGATCCTTGAGGAGTTCCATTATCTTGAGTATAGAGACCTGAAAGTTGATTGTTGCATCTAACTTTAAAATTTCTAAAATTTTTGAGGAATGCTAAAAAGTTTCCATCTATACCCCATTGTTTCAATTTTGATAGTACATCGTATTTCCACACAGTATCGTAAGCTTTTACCAAATATTTTTGCATGAATGCTACATTGAATTTGGAAATTTTGAAAGAAAAATTTTGAATTATTCTAAACTTCAGGTGGGTTCATGAGAACCAATTTGGGTCTCTTAACCCTCGGATGTTCGTTCAAGTCATAATTAAGTGCCCTCCTCATTAGTGGGTTAGTATGTCGTGTGAATTCATTAATTTTCTTCTGGTTTCGAAGAATAATAAAAAAACTTCTATTTTAACTCAACTTCCAAGTTTAATTGAAGACATTAGGTTTAAAATTACAATTACAGCTTTTTCGCTAAATAACTAGCTAATTATCCTTCGTAAAATGGACTTCCAAAAAGTAAGGGTTTAGTACAATAATTTCTTCTGGTTTTTTAGCTGGATTTGGTGGCTGATGGAGTCCACCATTAGGTTACGTCTGATTTTAGAATTACGTAGAAACCAGGGAGCTCCAGTGAACAGTCTCAAGACTTTATTCTGCACAGTTTCTAGTTTACAAAAGTGAGTATTGGCTCTCTGGCCTCAGACTGTTGAAGCGTAAGTCATTTGAGGAAGTATACAAGTCTTGTATAGAGTCAGTTTGTGTCTTAGATTCAGTTTACTGTCTTTTGATATGAAGCGCCAAAAAACACGCTTAGAAACGTTAGTTTTTTTTACTATATGTTCAATATGTGAGTGCCATGTCAACTTTCTGTCAAACATAACACCCAAATATTTAACTTCATTTTTCCATTGTAAAATCAAATCGTTTAACATAAAGTCGACATTTGGTCGATCGCGTTTTTTACTAAAATTGATTAATGGCGATTTTTCCGCATCAATTTTGATCTTCCATTTTTATAGGGATAGGGATAGGCATCAGTCGTTTTTTGAAGATATTCTACTCGACTTTGGTAAGTCCGATACACTCGGGGAGCTCTGCCGTGTACAAATTGTGTAGAATCGGAGAGAGAACCGAACCTTGAGGAACTCCTTCGATTCTCCTTATCGGTGAAATGGAAGATCTGACTTTTACTTGAAAGGTTCATGATTTGAGGAAAGATTTGATTAGTTTTAGCAAACCCGAGTGAAAATTTACTGAATTTAATTTATAAATATGTCCTTCATGCCAAATTTTATCAAAGGCTTTTTCTATGTCTAGAAAAAGTGCGATGCTTGTTCGATTAGATGTCCAGTGATCAAAGATGTTTTCAGTCAATCTTAGAGCCTGCTGCTCACAGGAGTGTTCAGCTCTAAAACCAAACTGGTAGTCCGGGATTATGTGTCTTTCGTCATTCTCATCTATGATTCTATCGAGAACAACTCTCTTGATGATTGTAGAGATTGAACTCAGAAGACTGATAGGTCTATGGTTTTGAGAAAAAAGCGGATTTTTCCCGGGTTTTTCTATTAAAATAACGATGGCGTTCTTCTACCTGTTGGGAAATTTTTGTAATTTTAAAATTATGTTTGTGATGTTTGCCAAAAATTTTATATAGCTGCGGGGCAGCTGTTTAAGCTGGAGGTGTACAATATTATCTTCTACTGGAGCTTTTTTCGTTTTTAGTGTCAAAATGATGTTTTTTAACTCTGTAATTGTGGTCGGGCGTATTGCCTTGAATGGCAGTGACAAGTAAATACTTTTAATTCTATAGTTATTTATATTACAAGATTCGAAAGCTAAGGTGTTTTTGATCAAAAACACCGAGCTTCTGAAAATGCTAGGTACAGTAGTAGGTACATTTTTCTGTGTTGTATCCAGTATATAACTACTAAGAGCGTATTTCATTTGGAAAACAATGCAGTACGTTTGCGAAACCAGGGTGAATTCTACAAACCACTGGAAAATGTAGTAGAGGTTCGTGTTTTCCATTGGGAGTGCAAAAAGTTCCGCAAGAGGTGTCGTGGTCGTGCTACACCAGTTCACCAGTTTTTAGAGAAAATTTGGCGGGTAGAATAGAATTTATTAAGAACAGTGAACAATTAAAAGTTTGAACGAAATTTCCATTTTTTATTCGAAAAATAGATTTTTAAAAAATGTAATTACAGCTGTAAGTTTCGTTCAAACATTTAGTTGTTTATTGTTCTTAATAAGATGGACTTCCAAAGTGTAAGGGTTGGTAAAATATATTTAAAAACAATTTAGAGCAGGAACTAATGCTTGTTTCAAATAGTGATAGTGATGAAGAATATATTATTCCTTGTTGTTTGAAGATAGAACATTTTTACCAATAGGCGTATACAACGACAGATAAATGGACAAAATAGCCTACTGGGTGACTGTAAGAGCAGTGAGGGAAATTATCCATGCATAAATGTAACGGTAAAAAATGAGGTTCTACAAAATTTTTCACGTACCTTGATTATTATCAAATACTAATGATTTAATTACAAGTGATTATTGACTTTATTGTATATCATCTTGATTACACTGTCTCGATGGTATTTTTTGGATTTTGGTATGTTCCAGTGTTCTTTATTTCATGGATTTCTCTTCAATAATTATTTTTATAGATTTTATGATTTTTTATTTGTTTATAGCTTTGTTCTTTTTCATAAAATATCATTACATTTACAGTGTATCCAGGTTTCTGAAACATATTTTTGTCCTCTCTTTTAAAATCACTTTCAAATGCTTTAATACTCCTATAATATTGATTGCAAAAGCAACAACAATCAAAGTAATGCAGTAATTACTTTAAGTTGGTTTACAGTACATTAAAATAGAAATAACAAGTAATTGTTTATATTAAGGTTAAGACTAATTACTAATTTATTTTTTGCCCTGCTCCATTTAAAACGAATTTACTTTTATACCTCTTCCAATGTTCCACCATTGGCACCAATCAGCTTCCAACGTAAGAAGTAAAGATTAAACATAATATTGACATATATATGGTTACTTTTGTAAGTAACAATTGTTTTATTACAAAATCTGGAAATTACCAAGTGAGAACTGACTGTTTTTTTTGGGAAAAACTTAATTGAGGTGTTTAACTAAAATTTTCGTTCATTTATCCACTTCCATTTAATGCGATCTGTACACTTTAAACTGTTGTTTTTTTCGATACTTAAAGAAACGCACTTAAAAAAATCTACTTGCAATACAATTTCGATGATTTTACAAGCGTCCCGCCCACACCCACCGAACTAATTTGTTTTTTGCGCCGTTCATATCCTTCTCATGTTATTTTATCTATCGATGGTGGTTCTTTAATTACACAGAACAGGAGTTACTGTTAATTAGGTAGACGTACCTGTCGCTGTTGCACTTAAATCGAATAATGGCTTGTTCCAAGTCGTTTGCTTTATGATTATTGTTTGTTTGAAAAACAATTACGTCGAAACCAGCATTGTGAATGTGAATGGACTGGCGCGCAAATTGAATTTTTTTTCTACGAACGCCTTAAATACCCGTCCGTTTCTTCTAGACGTACAAATAACAATTATATGAAGTGTATGACTATTTTTCTATTGGAGGACGCATCAAGGAAACAAAGGACTGTATAATGCTTGGAATTAAAAGATCTTCAGGCAGCTTATTCCACAATTTGACCATTGGAGATAAAAAACAAGTGAAGGCCAAATTATTAAAAACATAAGATAGAGACCTAGGCTTTACAATTATTACTTCCATACTTGTAGTCTTACCACTACTATTGAATTGAACTTTTTATCTATTGTTCCAAAAAGGGTCAAGAATATCTTTTAAGAACTTTGAAAAAGATAACTTCTGGTAAATATGAAGAATAATTCAAGATAACTAGCAATTATTGTGCAATTTTCCATCATCCTATCTCCATTCTATCATAAAGTCAGCATGTGCCACTGACCATATTGGTAATTCCTTGGATATATGATATCTTTTTTTTGTAAGACATTTAAAATTTAAAAAAAACCTTAACCCACCAAAACTAAAATTGGGCCAAGCTTGTACAGTCTGAGATTCCAAATGCAGCCACTTCAAAATCCTTTTTTTTCGCCCAGATTTGTCTTGGCAGGTATGGTCTTATTGCTACCTTGGTTAAACTTCAGGCTTTCAAAGTATCCAGGATGCTAGATTGGTTTTTGTACCTATTGTTAGAGCTGCATCAGTTCGCAGTTTAAAGTCCAGTTGAAAAAAGCAAGGATAGCTCAAAACTCAGAAATTAGAAATGTAGATGATGACATTTTAAAATGCCAACAGACCACATGTTGACGAAATACAACTTCAACAGGATTTTCGAAAATGTCATTAACGATCGAAAGGTACTAGAGAAGGACAAAACATCCTCTCTAAGTAGAACAAATTAATTGATTTGGTGGTACACAGACGGATCAAAGATGAGCTCGGTACTGGAGCAGGAATATACAGCAAGTCAAGCAGATACGAAGGTAGCAAACACACCTCTATGTTTCAAGTAGAGGTCTATGCTATAGTTTCTTGTGCAAGAGAAAATAGTCTGAGATTTTACAACAGAAGGGATATCAGAATCTTCAGCGACGGCCAGGCTGCCCTTAAAGCCTTAGAAATCTTTAAGAAGTCATCCAGGTTGACATGGGATTGCGGCGAAGAACTTAGAAGACCCAAAACAGGGTTAGACTGGAATATGTACCAGGAGATTAGGGAATTGCTGGCAATGAGAAAGCTGACGAACTAGCAAGGCGAGGATCGTCAACTCCACTTAACGGAGCCGAACCGACCGTAGGCATTCCTAAATGCTCTATCAGGTCATGGTCAAAAGAGTGGGTTAAAAAGAGAAACATAAAATTCACCCAGAGAAATACATGGAAAAAAGTTCATAAAAGAACCATCTGAAAATTAGCAAAAGAACTGCTCACAATTAGAGCTTTATAACGGAGAACTTACATGCAGACGGTGCAAAAAGGAAACAGGAACAGCGAGGGCCTGGATCACAGAAGACTGGTTGGAGTCCACAATAAGCTCAAGAGGCTGAGATGGGAGCTGCGTACGGACAGCTTTTTGGAAGAAAAATTCCAATTGTTCTAATCTTCAAGAGTATTTTGATATTTAATTCTGTTTAAATTATTCATACCTGATAAAATAAATTCAAGTTTCATCTGTAATCAGGCTATTAGCAATTCTTTACACCTAACCATTGATGATGATTTACATCAGAATCTCACACAGTTTATAGTCAGTTTATTTTTATGTTTGTAGTATTCTTTACATTCCAAAATTGTAGACTTGTAGTTTTTGTCTAAGAAATAAAATACTAGACGACTTAAACAAGTAAATCTGTAACATCCAAAATGTCAGTAAAATAAACAGAGAATATAAGCAACAAAAATTGCTTTGAATTGTTTACGCCTCTGTAGGAACCAAATTATTTACAATTTTTTTTACATTTCTATATAGATATCAAAATTACATAATGTATACTATGTTTTAATTCATTCATTTAATTAAAATGCAGAAAAGTTGACAATATTTACAATAAAAAGACGAAAAGTCATTAATATGATCGTCATTATCTCTATAATCCATTTCATCGACAACCCCATAAAGAAAATTAATATTCCTGACGCGATGCTGTTTTTCCTGTACTATAAAAACCGATTTTGACTACTCTTCCTGGGTGATAGAATCTACCGCTAAACAGCTTTCCATCAAATTAGGATCATATCATTCGAATGGCTGTGTGTGTGTGCTGTATGCTAATGTTGTGGAATGAGTTTTAGAACATTGCGCAGTTCATATAAATATATACTAACAGCAAATCTCACAGAAAATTTTATAGCCACTAAAAAGCGTTCAACAATGACTCGCGCGCATTTAAAATCCATTAGTTTGCTACAATTGGGAGATGGCCCGGAAACTTTATACGTTTATGAAAAATGAAAATCAATTTCAAGGAAAACATCTTCTTTTTTAAATTGTATCATCTGATAAGTGGGTCCGTTAAGAATTAAAATATTAGAAAAATAAAAATAACTATATGGGTGAACAATTTTAAAATAATATTTCGCTAATTCAAAAAAATATGTACAATATTTCAAATATAAACTAAATAATAGGGAGTGTTTTAAATATTTTAACGCCATTAAATGGCACATAAAGCATATAAATAATATCTTTATTACATTCCTATAATTTTTGCGTGTTGAAATTCAATTAAAGCATACTTAATGAATTTATTTCGAGGCAAAATTAAATTTCATTTGTTTAGGTGACAAAATTTGATAATTCGTAAACATATTACAACAAAAAACCTCTAAGAATGTTTCAGAACTATTGAAATAGGATTTTTTCAATCCATTTATTAATTGGCACTCTTAAATTATTACTGGATATGAATAATGCAATTTAGAACCCCCGAATTGATCATACGGATCACCCATTGTGTCACCCTTACGTTAATAGATGGCCTTAACGTTATTTTCCATTACAAGAGACAAGTGACACTCGACAATAGGGAAGAAAGCTCGTTTTGTAATTCTGATCGTACAGTAAAAAACATCAGAAGAACCCCGATTTCTAATTTGAAATTCAAAACAGGACGGCTGCTGCCGGCAAGAGCAAGCACATTCTCTGCATTACACTTTACTGCTGCCGATAATAGATCCCGTTTTAAAATGGTCTCATTGATGAAATAAAATTATTTACCCTTTATTTCATAGTATGCGCATTTTTAGTTGTAATTTGAGCGCTGCTCATCGGGCCAATCTAAAAGAAAATCATCAAAACATCTTCTCCGTGGCCTATTCTTTATATTACTTTTATCCTTGAATCCTTATGCGAATTCCATGATTTTCCATTCAATATAAACTAAGTCATCCTCGCTATTACTCCATCGAGATCGCAGAGATCCTCTTCCCAGGAATGAAGTTCCTTTTTGATGTAGCTTTTTGTAAGACCACACAAGGAGTTCGAACCAAGGAAAGGGGTACTAGCCCTTTTGCGAGTCTTTTGCAAAACTATCATCTGTGTAACTCTTCGTATATTGCTATTATAGTACGTTTGAAGTATAAGGTGGAGTAAATTCTCAGAATACTAATCTCCGAAACCTCGAAATACATAGGCGTGCACAACTTCTAACTAAAACGTAATCTTCAAAGAAAAGTTTACGTTAGGTTCTATACTGCTATCTATTATACGATCAAGCTCCCACATATTTTTCTCAATATCCATAACGTGATTAATGCATTTTTGCCAATGTTCAGTCGTTACTTCGGATATTGATTTATAGGTTAGGTTAGGTTAGGTTAAGTTAGTTTTTAGATCCCGAAGGTGCTAAACCCTCCTTTAGTTAAGGAGTTAATTCAGATCTATTAACTGAATGTGATATAAGCTACAAACGGCGCTAAAATATTTTTTGTACAATACAATCATCCATATAAAATTGTCCTGAATAAAAGGATGAGGATTCACCCTTCTGGTATTGATTATAAAGTTGATTTAACTTTAACAAAAGGGTAACGTGTTGATTCTAATTTCTTGTTGCTTCCCGGAAAAGTTTGCAAGACAGATACCGTATCGGTATCACCCTAATAATGAAAACAAAGACCTCTTCGGAGATGCTGTCCCCCGATACAAAGATCTACGCTAGCGATTCTTGGAGAGAGAGTTTACCCTCTTCGAAGGAAACAAGCGTCGAACCGCAACGTATTCACTCGTCGCCCCGAGCTCTTTGTAACTCCCAAACAACTAGTCGAAACTTGTTATCTGCTTTAAGACTTCGCACTGAGGTCCACCAACACCTTCAGATTAATTAAACTCTCGTAATAATACAAAGGACGTTATCTAGGATCTGAAGGAGGAAATGTTCTCTAGAGGACGCCTTGTCGTGCAAAAGTGAAAGATGTAAAAAGTAAAACTGAGATGGATTTTGTGCTTGTTCAGTACCTGTCGGCAGATGAGCCGTTAATCATCTGCGCGGGAAGGTCTCTTTAAGATAACTCATATGTGGTTGTTGTGTTGACTTTATCGGGCAATAACAAAAGGTCGTAAAAGCGTCGGTAGCGGCGGCGGCGTCGTTGTCGACGCTTTCATTCTTAAGAAGCAACCTGAAATAATACAAATGTCTGCGTATTTGAATTAATCATAAAACTTACACAAATATATAACGGCTCGTTTGAAGTCTCTACAACGACAATTTTATAGTTCGTAAAATGGTTTCTCCCGGAAAAATGTCGGGAAGTGTAACTCGGCTATGAAAATTCGGTTAGAACAGGACCGTAACTAATATTTATATTGGATACATTAGGAAATGTTTTTGGTTTAAACAACTTAGACCGAACCAAAAAAACCCTGACTAATTAAAAAAGTGTGGTCAAGTGTGGTCCAATAAAAGAACTGCTAAGCATTAAACAAATTTTATTTTACAAAATTTGTCAACTTCAAATACTATCTTCCCAAAATGGAAACACTGCACTGTGAAACAAGCAGATTCTGCAGAATGGCTACACATTATCTGTTGTGGTAGAATAATTGTGGAACGACATTATTATCTGCATTACAGATACATTACAGATTACACATTGGGCCGGCTCGACAGCCTGCGACCTGTGCAGATTTATTGTACTGCCAGTCTTGATTGCGGTCATTTCATATAGCCTACTAACTGCTTCCGGTATTTCCACTTCAAGTTCTAGATACCGCAGTCTTTTAAAGTCTTTGAAGCTCATCAAGCATTCAAATAACCCCAGCTTGCTGGGTTTTTGTCCACCAAACTCCTGAACCATAGGTTAAGACCCTAGTGTATAAACTTAGGTTTATCTTTGAGCTAATTCCCAATATTTTCCATCACAACCGTCTAAATTTCCCAAAAACAATTGTGACCTTTATTGTGAATTTTTGGATTTGTGGATTCTATGTCAACTTTTGGAGGTAGGTATTTAGCCTCGATTACAAATGGGATCTCTATCGTCGTGATTGTTGTTCTGTCTCAGACAGCTCCAACTTGGATACCAACTTTAATAAATGTCTCAATATTCTAAGCTATTTTTGACTAAAATATAACGTATTAACAAAGATCTTCACAGGTTTTTGTAATCTACAAGGAATTTTCTCTTTAAATAAATTCAAGTTGGTTGGAAGACACATGGTTATACCAAAAGGAAGAAAGAAAATAAATAAATAAGAATATATTCCTTACAAAATGATTGTCAGATATCGAGCATTGTTGCAAAAATAAGCTGATGCATTATTATTTACAGACAATATGAAAAATGGAAATAAATAATCCTCAAAGTAACGTTGAAGAGAATATAAAGCTGCTGTGGTAGTGTTACAAGAAGCAATTAAAATTATTGATGCTAAGTTTTTGATTTTGTTCATAAACCACTGCTAAGACTTGCCTGCTAGCCTTTTTGGGATGACTCAGAAGGCTATAGACTTTCAAATAAGTTACTTAGCTAGTGTCGGAGATACTAATCGGTCACTGGGATCTCCAGAAACACCTATACAGAAGGAAAGTAAATAACATACCTCTGTGTAAACAAGAAGAGTATTGGCCAACAGCTCAGGTCAGAGTTCTAATGAAGATTTTGGGATCCATCCTTACCAATTTACAGATACAGATGGTAGTCTTTATTATTTAAGCGTTGTCCAAATTAAATTTCATGGGAAAAATCTCGAGTTTGAGTGGCGGTTTCATTGAAAATATTTCAATTATTTTGTTTACGCAATGTGTGTAGATTCAATGAAAATAATATTTCGTTGATTCCTTCACTATAGGCAAAATATTTAACATTCTCTTGGTACGGAAAAACAAAAATCAAAAATCCCAAACGCGCAGTTTAAAATAAACATGGTTGGCTCGGATTCGCTCGAAGGCGGCGACGGTGGCGGCACACCGTCCTGGATTTTCTCTTAATCGTATTCGGGAGCAATGGGGCGGAAAATTTGATTTTGGTCGACACGGCAGAACGACCTGACACCGGAATTTGCATAATCGCTCGTCGCCGCCGCCTCACGTCATTGTCACTAATTAAAAATGTATAGCACGCCATCTCCTCTTTTTCCAATGTCAATATTTGATGAGTCGTCCTAAAAACCGCCTCCCGGCAGTTGTCGCTGTCAACGAGATAACGTCGTTTAGACACTTTTTTTTACGAATGATAATTGAACTTTGCAAGATTGGATTAACGCCAGAATGCTTTATTCTCGCCGCCAAGGGTCGGATATACAGAAACCCACCAAATCAAGGAACAGCTGTAATTACCGTAACTCTGTTAAATCAGTTAAAAACTCCTCCAATTAGATGTTTGAAAATGTAACATCGCCAAGATAGCAGAACCACAAAAGGTTTCTTGGGATTAGAACATTATTTTAACAACAAACTAGCATTAGTTTTGATTATTGTTATAAATTATTATGGTTAATCAGGAATAATAACAGTAAGAAAGGCTCAGCAGAGTGATTTAATACTTCTGTAAACTTATTTAATGCGTTAGTTATAGTGACAAAAACTGTAGGATGCTTTATAGTAATCATAACTTTACTAATAAAAAACATTTCCAAATAATTCTCTAATTAAATTTAAAGGTCCCAGGATGAATTTACTTGAGATGTTTGAGATCAATGAAGCTACTAAGGATTTTGTTTTTGTTTTGTTGTTCACTCTTTATTCAATTTGATTTTACTACTGAACACAAAATTTGAAAGATTATAAAAAATATGCAGTCGTTTATTTTTTACTATCATGATTCTTTTCAGCAAAAAATCTTATCTTCCCTTAAAATACTAAGCTTTTTTCCTACAAAATATTATAGTTTCAAATACTAAGTGATTCCATACGTTTGGTTGTATGTACTTAAAATATATCGTAGACTTTGGCGTCCTTCGTTTCTATATAGATTTTGATCCTTGGGCTGTTCCCATACCTTCTGTTAAAATCAATCTAAAGTACTATAAAAATCATTTTTTCTAACTCAATTATTTTTAAAATCTGTATATTTATAAATTTATGACTGAATGATTAAAACGTGTTTATACATTAGTTATAATTCATTTGATGCTGCGTTTAAAAACTATTTTTGCCAGCTCAATTATGTTTCAATTTGGTATTATTATAAATTAATCACTGCGTGCCGAGCGTAGCGAGGTTCGCAGCACCTAACCTAACCTAACCTAGTTATAATTAATTTGATGCTGCGAACCTCGCTTCGCTCGGCACGCAGTGATGGATTTATAATAATAATACCAAATCAATTTTAACTAATTTAAAAACTATTTTTGCCAGCTCAATTATGTTTCAATTTGATATTATTATAAATTAATCACTGCGTGCCGAGCGTAGCGAGGTTCGCAGCACCTAACCTAACCTAACCTAGTTATAATTAATTTGATGCTGCGAACCTCGCTTCGCTCGGCACGCAGTGATGGATTTATAATAATAATACCAAATCAATTTTAACTAATTTAAAAACTATTTTTGCCAGCTCAATTATGTTTCAATTTGGTATTATTATAAGCGTAGCGAGGTTCGCAGCACCAAATCAATCTAGGAAAGTCAACAGTAACAACTTTATAATTTTAATTTTTAAACTTTATGTTCTTGGACTGATGATGGTCTGTATGTTAGACCGAAACCAGTAGCTAAACAATTTTTCCATCAATTAAAATCTGTGACATTAACTTTGGTTTTGCCATTTGGTTTTTAATCCCCTAATTAGCAAATATCTTTTTTGCGAAAAACTTGTTAATTAAGCTCATAAACTAGTAATTTCATTTCTGTATGTGTTACACACTATACTTTTTCTACAACCACACTTTTTGCAAAAAATAAAATTTCATTTCCAAACAAATATGTATAGTAAAGAAGTTGGAAAATAATCAGATTAATTAAGTAAAAATAACTTTTTTAGACGGAATATTCCCTCATAATTACTATTATTTTCCGTGCAAAATGTCACTTTCCCGCAAGCTCATGTCGGATTCCAATTATTGTGAGAAGTTTGTTGAAAGTTGAAAGTTAGCGAATTGAGAATTGAGCAGAAAAGCATGTTTTTGAAAAGTGATTATGGAAAAACATTTATTTTTTGATGATTTCGCAATTTTAACGAATTTTCTTTTGTTTCAGATGCCATGGGTAAGTGGTTAATGAACAGACCATCTTTGGCAATGTCGATTTACCACTATTAGCGACGCCACGACAAACAACAATAACGTATCTGTACAGTCTAAGGTTATTTTTTAAGTATTACATTATCGACTCCAACTAATTATCATGTTTGTTAAGTTTTTTTTTAAATGAAATAAAGGTCATACATACATTTTCCGGCATTTTATAATAATTTTGTATTAATTGAAAACAGTAATGCGACAGGGCAATAATTATAATCACAGCTTTTTCACCTTACGAATGTAATCGCTAATGTTTGATGAAAGGATAACTTTTTTTTCGTTAGGTTCGTGCAGCGTTTTGCAATCCTATTGCATGACCAGTGCACGATTTTATTATTTAAAAAGTATTTATTCAAATGTTGGAAACTCATTTTAAAAAGCCATAATAAAAAAAAAGTTGTTTTTGTTGTTACATTTACAATATCTTTACAAAGTTTTGCTATTAAATTGTTAATAGATGGCTGATATATTGTTTTCCAAATCGTTTGCAGTCTTGTGTAATTTTTAATACGACAGCCAACAATATTAAAGATCAATGATCATTAATCTTTAAAATATAGTAGACCAAAAAGTCTATTAAAAAGTCTAGTATTCATTCAAAAATTAGAACTATAAAGCTACAGGGTCAAGGATCACCAGGACGATTATTGCTGCAGCAACCATGGACTTGACAGCTCTGTTCAGAGTGACAGTAAATAGGGTGATTTTACCCATTGTGATAAGATGCACATTGGTCAAAATTAACTGTCACTCTGGACAGGGCTGTCAAGTCCATGTTTACTGCCATAATAATCGGCCTGCTGACCTTTATTTTATTCTGTAGGTATGTTTGTCTCGACGATTGTGAGAACTGTATGGTTCATAGTAAACTGTAGGTTTTACTTGAACTGAGCTGTTATTTGTACTTCAAACTCTTGATCCTTTACCCAAACAAACATTGAACAGAAAAGTCAGACAAAAACGAAATAAAGAGAGAGATATGTTAACTCAAGATAAAAACTTCATCTTAATGCAAATTAATAAGATTTATTTAAAATGCTTTCGGAATATCAAATTGTAAAGACGCCTCGTATACATTGATAATTAAAATAAATCCGAGATAATTAAGCTATTATGTTTACACTAATGGAAATACGAAACCAATTTAATGCTATAATCAATTCAAAATGCGACATTTTTGTTTATTATTTAAATTTTATTAGATCCATTTTAAGTCTAAAGTTTTTAATTTACGTATTTCTGATGAATGTTATCGACCAAATTAATACAGTAACAACGTGATTTTTCAAATATTCTTTAAAACCAATGTCTTTATGGTAATCATGTCTTACTTAACGATAGCAGCAAATTAAGAAATCGGGAATCGATCAGTGGATATAGTTACGTTAATATATTCCAATACCACACGCAACTTCGTTAGAGAGACAGCTCAGAACAATAATTAAATGATCTTTTGGATCTTAAAAAGTATTTAAATCAATCCGTTGCATAGTTGATATTAAAGTAAAATCCAAACACCGAGTTTAAATGATTTTATTTTTATAAAATTTTGTATAAGTACTTACTGAACCATAATAAGTAAATGATAAAAATAAACTATTGATTTCCTTACAAAGTTTTTCTTTTGCAATATTTCGACCTTCAATTTTTGGAAAATTATTATTGTTCCAATATATTATACTACTATTACAATTTTTTATTATTAATAAATTATCAATCTCAATTATCAATGAACTTTTAAAGAAAATCTTTTAACCTCATTAATATTACATTAGAAATTCAATAAAATAATTTAATTATACTAAGTGACATAAAAACCGAACACCCAGTTTAAATGATGGGTAACAAATCGATAAGAGTTGGGCACAAAGTTATCTTAGTTTCAATTTTTAAGGTAAATAATACAGAAAATATGGGAGAAATATATTATACCGTTGAGGTGGAGATTGTGCTGTTTCTATAGATGATTTGTTGAATTTTAAATTATCTTTGATCCTTATTAAGTTACTTTAAGCTTAATTTCTTATCATATACTGTTTAGGAAGTTGAAATGATGTAATTTAAGACAGCTAAAGGAAATAATCAGGGTTGGTTTAAAAGAAAACTGCGAAAATATTTCAAACGGTTGTGGATGTAAAAATACAGTTAATGAAAGAACTTTTTAGTAGATTTTATTGAAGTAGAATTAATCTGAAGGGTGTTTAGGTGTATTTATACTTCCCTGGAACCTTGGACCGACTCTGTTTCCGTAGGGGAGTAAGTATAACGTGTTGCAGTATTCCGAGACCGTCACCGAGTCTTTTGACTCACGCGAACTGCATAAAGAACATAGTGATGAGATCACGTAATCTATTTGCGGTGTAGTAGATGGGACTGTGACGTGAACTGACTGACCGATGGACGATATTTTCCGTTAGAGAGAGAATCGCATGACGGATGGGAAGATTTTTGAGGAACTAATATAAATATGTGGTTTAAGAAAGTAAATTGTTAAAAAAAAAGTTACTCAAAACTCGAATAAATGTTTTCTTTAGATAGAAACCGATGCGGTTGATTTGAAAAACTCGTTCGCAGCAAGTAAATCCTTCTGTACGTTCGGTCTTTCCGAAATTCGCGTATTCGGAATTCCTAACGAGTCATTTCGTTACCTCGAGAAGCTGTTGTGTAATTAGTAGAGCCTGTAAAAAAACAAGAGGATACTTTATAAGACAACGCGGCACTTTAAGTCGACGGAAAGGCACGTTCCTCGACTTTTTGTCTCTTCGATATTATTTTTAAGTCGAGTGTGATACTCCGGATGACGTAAATTAATCTCTTCTTCCACTAGTTTCTCGGGTTTTTAATTAAGTTGGTAAATTAATACCTAGATAGTGGTTCTCGTTACATATCTTGGGGTAATTTTAACTCTAGCAACTTCTAATGGTACATTCTGTTTAGAGTTATGATTAAAATACCCAGTATATTTTACGATCACTTATTTAAATATCTTTGGTGATCTATAAACTCTGATTTTTTTGTTTTAATTAAAATTTGCGTTATCGAGCCCCGACGTCAAAAATCATCAAGAACATTTTTAATTAGCATCTTCAAGTCTAATTTCTATCTACCTTTCTGTGAAGAGGCGCTACATTTTATTTATTTATAGTTTTTCTGGTAAAACATCCTCAGAATGGCTTGGCCATCCATGTCTTTTTTGTAATAGAACAAAATCTGGTACAGAGACGTGTTTCATGTTTCCAACTGCACATTTCAAGAATGATCCATTCTAATGTTCTGTACATATCTGTAGATTCAGGTGATTAAGTTCTAAGCTCTTATATCTTTTTGTTTCCATCATTAAGTTTTTATTTTTTAATATATCTTTTCAATTTCTATTTCTGCAATATTTTCTGTTTTGATCTACTGCTCCCATAGTATTAAAGATAGTACACAAGATATTTTTCCCTAGCATTTAAATTCAAATATTCCTCAAAAAAACTCAATTGTTAAGCTTTTTCCTTATTCAATATAATTGAGGATGATTTCCATGTTTTATATCTGTAAATTGATTAGGATGAAGCTGAAAAGCATGATCTGCACTTTGACCCAAATTCTTCCTTCAACTTCTTCGCAAAACTGATTGATTTGAAGTAGTTGTTCTTCAGAGGAGTCTCTCTTATGTTGGCTTGTGTTGGTCAGTACTGGTTAAGATAGGCTGTTTCCTATTCTTGTTGACATCCTCTGCATAAAGGTGTGCCTGTATAGACTCCAGTTAAACAATTGAATTACTAATTATATGTCATTATTGTCATAATTGGAAAAAAGTATAAAAGGACCAGGAAATTGAATTTTCCTTCTCTTGTTTCTCGCTGATCCATGCCGTATACGTCGATTGGTAATTAATTAGCACCATAAAATCATTATTCATAAAAAATTTTTGGTAAATCAACGTATTCAACAAAAATATTATGTATAAAGTGTTTTAACAGTATAAAAGTACTTACCAATAAAGTCAATTCAACAAAAACAATCCAGATCACAGCAGAATTTGTAAGATTCATTTCATTGCTTCTGGAGGTACAGCGGAGCGGACATCTTGCAAAGCAGGTGACGACTATTTTGGGTTCCATCCCAAAATAGCTAAGTAGCCGGTAGCTAAGTCTAGCGAAACGGCTGTCATTAAGGTTAAAAAAGCAATTTTTTAAATAAATATTGGAAGTTTTGTTAAAACGAAGAGTTTTTTATTATTCTTAATAGAAATAAATTGTTTCTACCTGCACCTAAGGTACTTAACAATTTATATACTAAGCTTGACCGTTTTCTATGAAAAAACAACTACTTCCTGGGCTATATGCCCCAACGGACATTGAATTACAATAGAAAACGTGATGGCGACCGACTTAAAACCATCTCTGTCGGTTTGCAAATCAACGGTAAGAACACCTCTCGCAGACCGGTTTCGACATTATTGTGTCATCATCAGTACGAGGTAAGTAGTGGTTTTTTTCATAGAAAACGGTCAAGCTTGGTATAGAAATTAAGTTTCTTTACGTTGGGTGCAGGTTGAAACAATTTTCTACTTTTCAGTTTAAAATACAAGAGGAATTTCTTCCCCTGTTTTTGTTTTTCCTTTCTATTCATTAGCTGTTGCTATAACTCTTCCATTACTCCCCAAGTTTGTCAAATTTAATCAAGCTACTATATATAAAATAAATTCATGCTGGATCAGAAGATAGTTGGATTCCAAACAGTAAAAACAAACCAAACTCTAAATGAGAGAATGTGATGTTAATAGGTAATTTTTGTTGTTACTAATATTTATATGTAATTCTAATAGGTTCTGAATCAATTTTATATTCTTGTTTACTAGTAATAAATTGTTATTTCTATAAAATTAACATGAAAAGAAGACAAACGCCCTGGTACTGGAGCTGTTATAGTTATTTTCAAAATCTAACATTTAAATCAATCAGGACTTTACAGATGATCCTGGAAAAGAGAATTGACTTTACTGAAGAAGTATTTTTATAGATAAATTGTTCTTTAAGAATGTTATTAGTAAAGGAAGATGATTAAAGTGAAGTTTTTAGTTCTATATATGGTATTATAAATGAATCACGAAATCAATCTAAACTATATTTTTCTAATCTAATTTTCTTTAAAATCTGTATTATTATAAAGTTTGTAAATTAGTTCTAATTAATTTGGTTTTTTGAAAAGTTATTTTCTGTAAACTGTGAAACTTTAACAGAAAAAATTTTTGTTTCTCAAGTATCAAGTACACACTCCGACACCCGCTTATCATACAATATATCACGTAGAGAAACACTCCTGATTAAAGTTGAGGAATTTTTAATTTAATGAAAACTTTTCCGGCTCTGCTTCGTTCTACTATTGAATAATTAAATCGGGAGCGGCAAATTCATCGCCGCCCTTACTCCACCCCGGTACCCGCACGACTCGCAGGAAAGAGCGAGCGAGACGGAGTTCCCAACTTTAATTGCAGGCTTGTACAGTGTAGTTAAACAATTGCTTTTCAAATAAAGGCACGAAAATTAGTTAATTATTCTCTAGTGTGACGTCTGCATGACGGTATATGGCGTATTAAATTTACCATTAAGTATATTTACGCAGCAATTATGGATCTTAGGTATAAAACGTTGTTTGTAAACCGAACACGGTCGATTATTTCTTGCTTACTTCACCAAGTAATCGATAAATATATTTGCGTAAATATTTAAAATCGTGTTAGAGTTATCAACCTGATGTTATTATATTCGGCTGGGATAAAAACTCGATATTTTTTTATTCGAAATGAAAGAGATTTTAGGAGAATTACTTTTGTGCAAACTAATACAATTTTCCAATCTATGTTCAACTTTATTTATCAATGTTGTCATTATTATTGACCACTATTCATCCAGGTTTGATTTTCTGGATATAGGTCTCCTCTAGTTCTCTCTATCTGTCCATTTCCACACTCTATTACTTCAATAACCCTTGTTCGTGGTCTTATCCATGCATTTTTTCTCTTCTCCTAATGAAACACCCACCATTTTTCTTCCCATGCTTCATTTTGTTTTTGCTAGTTTGTCTAAATTTGCTTTTGTAAAGATCCATGATTGTGCTGTAACTAACTTAGAAATTTCATGGAAATCTTCTTAGTTTGGTTTTATTTTCGAGTTTCAACATTTCTCTAAGTATACTAAGTGACATAAAAATCCAAACAGGTGGTCAATGTCCTCCTGTGGTATCTCATTCCAGGCAACCACCAACTCCTCTCGAAGGTCTTCTAGATCACCGATGGATCTAAGACAAAAAAAGGTTCAGGATGTGGAATTTACTTCAGATCCCTAAACCTAAATATAAAATGGGCGATGGGTTGTAATGCAAGTATAGCTCAGACAGAGCTAACTGCCGTCTCCATAGCCGCAAAAGAGATTACCATAAGAGAAACCACTGGCAAAAATATCCGTATCCTTACGGACAGCAGACAAGTACTATTAGCCTTGAATAGGCCACGGATCACATCAGGTCTAGTATTAGAATGTCACATGGCCCTTACGGAAGCCTGCTACAACAATGTGGTTACTCTATGCTGGATAAAAGGTCATGGAATTTCAAAAGGCAACCGCATAGCTGACTCGTTGGCTAGAAAAGCTGCCTCCCAAAGGCTCTTGGGACCCGGTAGTCTTGTCAGCTTGCCGGCATCAGCGGTGGTTGACCTGGTAAAGGAACGCTCCCTTGACAAATTCAGGGGAAGATGGGACGAAGAAAAAGGTTGCATACTATCCAAGGAACTTCTGAAATATCCGAATAGCAAAGCAGCCAAGAAATACGTGGCCATGACCAGAAAGGCTCAATTTTAGAAGGACGCACAATGGGCCAAATGTGGCCTAAGTGCTGTGGGAAGACCCACCCTTCCAGAATTACAGATACAGAGAGAGAAGGTCTCCTAGAGTCTGAGGAGGACGTTGCAAATTGAGCAGTCTACTACCCATCATATCCCACACGTGCTCAATTGGTGGCCAAGGTAACAATGTGATATCATTATGTTGAAAGAAGTCTTTTGTGACTCTTGCGACAAGTGATCGGGCATTATCTTGTTGGAAAGTTGGATTTGCCAGGGTGTTAAGACAATAACTCCAACAGTTTGATGAACATGCCTTTCAACAAAAAATCGTGGATTCTCCTTTCACTACACCCTCGCTCGGCCATCCTGCATGCCTAAACAAAATCGAGACTTGTCACTAAAGACATTCCATTCCTGATCCCAGAGTGCACCACTCAAGGCGATTACGTCGATATTCTGGAGTTAAAGGGAGGACCCAGTGTGGTCGGTATGAAAACAGGCCAAAACGTCTTATTCGTCGGAAAACACTTCGCATGCCAATAGGTCTTCCGTGTTCTGCAAACCATTCATTTGCAATGGACCTGGTAGTGGAGAAACGGTCTCCTAAGGCAAATAATTTTATTAATATAAAATCATTTAAACTGGGTGTTTGGATTTTTATGTCATTTAGTATATATATCCTCCTCTTCGACTTTTTCTAGCGTCGCCGATTGGAGTAGAAACTACCTCTTCTGGGTTTTTCATAGTTTTTGTTTTACCTAGGTTGATTCTACTGCCTCTTTGAAGGGATATTGTCTAGAGGTCATCAAGCATCCTTTTCAGATTTTCGTAATTTTTAGATATGAAGACGACGTCATTCGCAAACCTGGTATGATTTAAATTTCAGCCATTACTGCTTATACCCAAGTTACTCCAGTTTACTTCTTTGTATATGTCTTCAAGGGATATTGTGTACTCCTCTGGACACTTGTCATTAGATGGGGGTTGATTTGTAATCCTTCCTCTACAGATTTTGATACAATCCAAAGCTTTTTCATGGTCAACAAACGCAAGATTAAATGTATATGGCCCTGTCTAAAGTCAACTTGTTCGACTGGATGGTACTGATCTAATTTTTTGTTAGTCTATCGGTACTGATTTTCGTCAATAGTTTCGAGATAGGACTGTAGTTTTCTAGGTTTATTAATCATCAACGTATGTAATCTTATAATTTTTCTTTTGCTTAAATTTCTAATCTATTTTCACTTATTTTATTTTCCTCCTGTTTTTCTTGTACTTAGTAATTGTTGATAATGTTCTTTCCATCTATTTATTTGTTCATCTATATTTATAAATTGCTTGCCTTATACATTTTTTATTGGTTTGTCTCTTTTGAACCCTTTGTTTTCTAATATCTTTTTACATTACCAATAGTTCCTACTTGGAATACCACAACGACATTCTTAGATCTGATTCGAGAAAATTTTGAAGACCGCGTAATTTCCCACAAAACTAATTTTCCTTACCCTTCTCATTCACCTGATCTAACAACTCTTGATGCTCACACGAGAGCGAGATTTTTCTCGAGACACTTTTGGAAAAATTCTGGGCGAGACCCGTTTTGAGTCTCGTAAACATTTTTTTGGAAAATTTTTCTTAGAAAAATAAGAAAGTTTATTGATAAACAATACTTTTTACAAAATAACAACATATTATATAATCTATTTACCACCTGTGAAGTATTTTATTTCAAATTTGAAAAAAGAAATGAAGTTAAAAGTCCAATGCAATAGTTAAAACCCCTTTTTACTCATAAAATCGACATTTTTAACCCATATTTAACACGTGAAAAATCTGTACTATTTCTTGTCTTTTTATTGTTATCTTTTATGACGGCTTTTTTCTTATATTGAAGGGTCAATTAAACTAGTTCTCGGTCGTATGTATGTATCTATCAGGTAAAAGGTCATGTTTTCGACCTGAATTTTTTTACATGTAAGATTCCTTTACAAGACGAGACGAGACAATTGGTAACGAGACAAGACCGAGACTTAAACGAGACTTATTTTTTTCAGAATTGACGAGACAGAGATCGTCTCGTGTGAAGCTCTACTTTAGTGGCGTTTGTTTTGGCTCACACTGTATTTGTTTCTGTTGCCTTTGTATTTATTTAGGAGTTGTTTAATATGTATCATAATGGACTAGTTTAGTTGGATCATATTAATGAAAATGATAGCAATATATATTTAGGATAAGATACCTACTTACTTATATTGGTATTCATTTTGCAAGTAATTTTTCTCATTTCGTAAAATTTAGCAATAAATAATTAGTAAGTTTTAAACGTAGCACCAACTAATAACCAATAATGAAGTGTGTTTAAAAGTCAACGTTGTCACAGTTTAGCTACGTTCGTTTCAAGTATTCTCAAAGAACTGGCGGCACAAAACACCGTGTTCTGTGACCAACTGATTGTATCAGTTAACAAGATATATGACAGGAGAGAAAATCGTGTTTATCTGTAATAAACAAACAAGACCCCTATTCTTGACGGTGATAGAATAGAACAGCCAATCGAAAGTGGGCGTGGTTCTATTGAAAATGCCAAAACCGTATTCTTGAAATTCGTTCTCTCACTGTACCGATAGAAGGGTTGTTCCCCGAGAGAACAATTACTTCTATTGGTTATTTTTGAAGGAACCGCTATAACACCAAGAGAAGGTGTTAGGGATTTTTATTTTCGAACCAAAAATAGTATAGAAGTAATTTCTTTCATAAACCAAACACAACCAAACAACAAAGTAGACTAACGAAAATGACAGAATATTTTGTTTAGTGTTTTACTCCTTATTTGATAAAGTGTCAATCAGAGAACAAAAATATCGATATGTTTATCTCTTTTTAATGCCAACAAATAAGAGAGAAATAAGATTCTCGGTTAATATTAAAGCATATCGACAACATCGCAAATTTTCTACCAATCTTATTGAAATACGTCACTTACCACTTATGACGTATGTAACCATTAAATTTAAATTTCAAAAGCCGATTATGGCTAGAGGATTAATTTTATAAAAATTTTATTTGTACAGTTGAACCACTAAAAACCTATTTTATAAGATGCAAATATAAAAAAAATCACTAAACTAGTCCATTAATTTTGGCTTCGACATATGTCCATACATTGTATAAAATTACTTATTAACACGCATGAATTCCTCTGTTATATATACTTATATAAAAATATATTTTTTAATATATCCTCGGTGACATATTGGATTTCTACACAAGAATTTATGAACATGTAAATGGATGCTAATAGGAAAGCATGTCCATTCGGGTATACAGCGTTTATCACAATTAAGCAATGTCGTATTGATATACATAATTTATGAAGTGCTCTAATATAAACATTGGCGTGGCCGTGGTGATGGTGGCATAACGAGATTAATAACGAGGAAATAAAACTTAGGAAAAAAATGATAGGAACATAAATTAAATCTGAAGTGTCTAATAGATTCTAATGAAAATTAAAATGATTGATTACTGAAGAGGAAACTAAAAATAGAAAATGTTTTTTTTTAATTTTAAATAATTTTTTTGGTTGTATATACTTTATGCTATAAATAATGTTTTGTAAATATTACGAGTAGTTATAGGTGTGTCTAGTTTGGTATTATTACGGTTAGAACAACAATGAAATATTTTAAATAAATTTAAATTATAAAAGTTGTATAAATATCTACATATTTTTGCGTGGGATTAAATTCTGCGCGGCCAAACGATTTACAGAAAGCACTACCCTTTCATTAGGAGATAAAACCCTTGTTCAAAATCGATAGGATGGACACCGTAGGAAGTGACTTGCGAATTTTCTGGCACCTGGACTGCCGCCCCATTCGCCCTAATGGGCGGCCCGAGCCCTAACGGCTGACAGCTGCCGCCCCATTATATACGATGATTCCACATTTCTCTCCTTTCAATTTACTAATTACTATTGAAACAAGCTACGTAGCGAAAAGATAAAGGAAAGCGAGAGCATTGTTAGTTTTTAACGTAACATGCAAAGGTCGATGTGGAATAATAATTGTATTATTATTATTCTTGGATTTTTAACGGTTCAGACACGAAAATGGATTTCGTCTAATGAATTGAATCTTATCGAAAGGTTTTAATAGAAACAAAGGAAACATTTTACCGTGCGGACTAATACCATTACGTGGCACTTTCTCGGTATTTATTGACCATTAAAATTAGAAACTTTGCTTTTTGTAAACCTTGCTCCGTAGGCTTATCTATACAGCAATTTTGTAACCCCATCTCTCTGTCCTATAAAAACAGACAATTTTTACTTTTTTACAAATTTAGTTCATGTTCAGTAGAATATAAAAATCATTCAGAAATTCCTTCGACAATTGTAAGACACTGCAATCATTTTTTCTATGAACTAGATCTTAAGTATTTCAATTTCTCCAGGTTTTTTCTTGGATAAAATTGTTGACCAGTTCTTTGGCATCTGTCTTTAAAACATTTGTTACTTGTTCAATGCTTGTTCAAGCATTGGAGGCAAAATAACGCTTTCAAACAGCGCATAATGGGCAGGCGTGTTGTGTTGGTCAAGTTTCAGCATCATATTGGAATAAGCAGGTTTCATGGCATCCCTAAATTTGGGCCCTTCATCCAACAACTAAAGAAAGTCTGAACAGATCTGTTCACATACGATCTTTCGGTAAGTGGTGTCAAATCTGCACAGATATTCTTAGTGTTCAATTCGTCATGTGTTTCTGGCAGATTCTTTATCGCAGTTTACAGAGAAAGGTAACAACAAAATATTTCAAAATGATCCATTGCTATTGTTTTTCGTCAGACATTTTATCGGTACGAGAACAAAAGTTTGAAAACATAGTACTATTGCAACAAAACCGTGTTTTGGTACTGAAACAGGAGATACTTCTAGCTATCCAACGCTGGATTCCTTTCTATCGCTGCTCTTTTAGCACGCCAGACCTCGTAGTCTCCAATAAACTCTACGCAATACTCTACACATCTTCTTTTGACACCAATATATCTTCTGGGCGCAAAAAGGAGCAAAAAGAAGACTAGATTTGGTCGGTATCAAGAAGTTCTAACAGTGATTGGTGGATTTTTGATTATGCAAGGTTGCTGTGTAAAGAATCCTCGTTTATAACTCCTTTTTAATGGATAAATTTTTTTGAAATACGTACAAAAGACAAATTTTGCTAATTATTTTCCATTCCCCCACGATAAAATGTAAAATTTGCCGATTCAGAGTCATTTTAATGGCTCTCCGATGATTTACGAGTTACATTTAATGGCAATCAGCTGATTCTAGCGATTCCCGTTTTTAAATTTAATACGAGATTGTTTTATGAAATGTTTATAACATTTTTTGTGCTACTGAAGCCGATTTAACCGAATTTATTTGTATCTTTACCTATTTTTAATAAAATTTCCTTAGAAATTTCACACCTTTACTTTTTAACAAATAAAATTCTGACTTGTCGCTTCACGACTCGGGTCTACTTTTTAAACAATAAAATGTCTTAGTTTTGACTTGTCGCTTCACGACTCGGGATAATTTTCAAAATATTCGTGCCCTCAAAAAAATTTCCGAAAATAATTTAAGCTCTACTGAAAATTGAATAATTACGTTTTGTTTATTGACAGTGGTCGAAAAAAATCGTGTTAAAAATACTTTTACCTATTTAATTACAAAAACTAAAATATTAGACTCACTTTCTTCGCTGTTTTTGCAAAGTGCGCCAAAGATAATAACAGTAATAAAGAAAACGACTTTAAAAATCTGTCCTCTTCTCTAACGAAAAGACCCCTAAAGACTGTGTCGTAAAAATATTTATTAGCAGCAAGCGGCTGGTGGTTATGACTACGTTTGGGGTGCGTGTCATTGTTTTGGGAGTGCATTAAAATCTGTTTAGAGACAAAGCACATCGAGGGAGGCCAAGCCTGCCGTCGTAACGTTCCCTGAGGATGGTCTAACAGGTGTATCGCATGTTTTTCTTTTCGGCAAACCACACGATCATTTACATTTGTAGATGTAAAAATGTTTCCCGATGACGAATTCATTAAGGACATAGTGGTTTTAATTCGGACATGAATACAACTTTATTAATAGAAGAGTTTTTTATGTGCCCGTCGAAATGGGTTATCGATCTTGTTACTGGGTCCGGTAATCCAAATTAATTATTATGAAAACGTTATAAAACAACTAATGCGATTCATTTCATTGCAATTTCTTTGCAAATGTTTTAATTTCAGTGCATTTAGAGGTGCTAAATTGAAGCTTCTAAAAGAAAATCTGAGGAAGAAAGTCTAAGGATTTAATATTGAAAAATTTATAATACCAAACAATATCAAGAAGACTTGGAATATATGACGCGGAAACTGCACGGGGAATACAAAAAATGGGGCTTAGAAATTAATACCCAGAAAACAAAATATTTACCTATAGTAGGAGAGTAGTCAAAAGTAGAACTGGAAAATGATGCGAGGAATATACATATTAGGGTGTAATCTTCGATAGAACAGGAAAAGATAAAGAAATAAATAAACGAATCACGCAAGCTAGACGGACAATTGGTTGTTTGAATGGGGTATTCTGGAGTGAGGAAATTGGAAAGCGAAGAAAATATAATATCTAAGATAGCCTCATAAAGAGCAGCCTATTATATGGGGCAGAAACATCTCGAGTAACAGAGAACAATAAAAGAAGATTGGAAGCAGTAGAAATGGACATTAGGAAAAGAAAGAAAACAGCTAATTTGGTATGGGCATGTTCAAAGAATGGAAGAGTCAAGACTACCAAAGAAAGTCATGAATTGAATACCACCTAACCGTCGTAAACGTGGAAGACCCAGTAAAACCTGGAGAGAGGGAATAGCGAAGGAAATAATATCAAGAGATCTGAGAGAGGGCCAATGGAATGACAGGAGAAGGTCGAGGTTGGACATGGGACAGCGTCGAAGGACGTTTTGAAACCGATATATTATTATATCTACCTCTTAAGTCATAGTCCAGTTGACACTGTCTTTAGGAGAAGAGAGTGCCCTCATCTGTTTGAGTTTGTTTTTGATTATTTTCAGGAATCCCCTGGCTGTATTCTGTGATCTAAGTAACTCCTTTGAAGGAATCATTAACTATTGTTTCCTGAAGAGTACTTTATACTTTTCAATCTGACATGGGAAATTGGTATATTTTAATTACTTAAATAAATGAAGAAAATTCAAAATTTTTCAGCAAACTATGTACAAAGCTGAACAAACCGATTATCGGTATTTTTCTCACAGAACAGTCCATTCCAGTTAATACGTTACATTCCTGAAAAACAAAAACCGAAAATGTAACGAACAAGGTAATATTTCATATAGAATTTGAGTCTGATGGGTAAGCGGAAAAGCGGTCCTCGCGCCTATGACGCGAAACACAATATCGATTTTCCATGATTTTCCACAGCTCGGCGTGGAAGGTATTTACCATCAAACTGTCGTAGTGCCCGTGATGTCATGTCGTTTTTCGAAACGGGGTTACGCATTTCTTTTTATGGGTCTAGTCTGGGGATGATGATGTTGATAATAATGGGGCCTTCAATCAGCTGATTGTTGTGTTAGGTTAGAAAAATGGAATTAAACAAGTTCCGGTGAATTTAAATTATAAAATATAGAATTTTTATTTTGTTTAAAAAGGAAATTTTAGAATAAGTTTTACTAAAAATAACTACATTTAAATTGTATTTGAAGGGTATCTAATGCCTTAAAACATTCCTAAATATGTTCTTAACGAAACTATTTGAATTTTTACTATTTAAAAATATTTTACTCAGTTTTTAAATTTTATTTATTACGGAAAAAAATGTTAAACTTTTAAAAAAACAAAATTTGGTGTGCCGCGTAAATATTTTGAAGAACATTATCATATTTGCGCAGCAACCGGTGTAGAAACATTTGTAAAAAGGTGAAAAAAGAGCAATTTTCCCTTTTTTGAGGGCGCGGTCATTGAGATGTTCATCAAAATCGAGAGGAGGGCCATCTTTCGCATCCGTCGTAATAGATTCGCTGTCGACGTCGACGTCACGAAGCGTCGGCGCATCCAACGTCGACGTCCAGAGTCTCAACGTTGCAGGGTTCGACTATATATTTCATCTAGCAACCCGTCAGACGAGAAAATCGCCATCTTGCTCTGACAAAGTGGATGTGGTCAGCGTAAAACCTAATCCAACTCGTAAACCTTAAACAAAAATGTAAGAAAAACATACTGACATTATCTCTGCTGCTTAAAACGAGCACTAAATTTTAGAATTTTATATTAATAAAGTTATTTATTGTTTACTATAATCATAAAAGTTTATTTGTAAATTGTATCAATTGTAATCACTTGCATTGGGTCTCTGGAGAACAGTGGACATGAAATTAGCAGTAATAGTATTAAATCACATATTAATTTTCCATTTTCTTGTAATTTTGTGTTAAGTAAATTAAAATCTTTTAGTTATTTCATTTTCAGAAGTAATAACCCAAGGACATTGATAAATTTTTCAAAAATTTTATAACAGATTTCGAAAGCAACATTCGAAATATTTTTTGCTAATTATAGAAAAACATACATAACAAAATACATACAAAAATTTTTAAATATTAAGTATTTGAAACGTACTTAATAAAGTGAACATCCCATGGGTTCTTTTCAGTGTAATTTTGTTTGTATGCAATCAAACGACCCCAAATTAACTGATTTCATTGGATTACTACTAGAGCAAATAATTAATTAATTGTAACAATAACAACAATAAGAAAGTTTAGAATAAAGATAAAACCATATTGTCGCGGCATGCTCGGTTATTATTTCTGTTATTGTCTGCGTTTCTGTGTTAAAGTAACGACCTACGACAACTTGGTCAGAACCAGATTCGTAAATCAAAAGGAAGGTCGGTCCGGCAGCGTACACATTATACACATACATTACACACTCAGAGACATATATTTCCTTGACGTCGGCTCATATTTCAAATTTTACATACGAATATACCGTTGTTGATGACACGGTTACCCACGAAAGTGAAATTTTACACGAAACCACATTTTTACGGAGGTTTTTGGCCTATTTAGATGTCGAGACGAGATTTCGAACGTTTAGATTCTAATAAAACATATATAAACTTCAGACACCGATCCAAGGCAGTCGTCAATTTTTTTACATAAAAAATTAAATGTTTTGCTTTCATATTCGAACATTTGGTTCCCACTCGTATTTGAAGTGTTTGTAATGGTAAACTTGAATCAATTTAAACAATTATCATGTGTTTTTATAGTGAGATATTCTTCTTTCCGAAATGCACAGTGATATCACAGAATCCGCATTCTCTTGCCTTCACACTGGCATAAGACAACAGAACCTGCAAAGGTTTATCTACACCTAAGACTTATGTGTCTTTTGAGCCCACATTTTCTGGTCAACAGTTCTAGTTTCGTGCAAGAGAAACTTCTGCCTTGACGTTTCCATGTCCCCCTATTAACTATCTGTTTCTGTCTAGGTGTATCTTCCCACCATTCGCTAAGTATATCTATATTTCCAAGGACACATTCCCCTAAAGAAGATCTTATCAATGGGGTGTTTAAACCTCCCCGGACATTCTCATTGGTCTATTGCACCTTCCCACCTGATTGAGAAAACACAGCTCCATACAAGCTTTGACTTGAGGGCCTCTAGAGTCGCTTCACTGATTGAATGGATTAAGACGAATTTCTAAACATTACCTGAAAAAAAAAAAATCAAAGCCAATGTCACAAAACTTTTTATTTAAATTATTGACAGCTACTAGTTTCGGCCTATCTATAGGCCATCATCAGGCTAAAAATAAATACAGGATAAGAAGAAATACAGTGATACATTAGTGATACATACCTTAAAAAACTTATAAAGCAATACATGAAAAAATCATAAATTCCACCATGCTTGCATGAACATAGAAAATAGTGGATAATAATGTGTCATTGAAAAAACTTAAGAAACTAAATAATGGGACTAAACTAATACTAAGTAAGTAAATAATAAAATTGAGATTAAAATGTTGATATTAAGTGGTTATGAAAAAGAAAGGGTATAATGAAGAAAGGTAAAGATCCGCCAAAACTTGGTAGATCATGGTAAGCAGAGATAGTTGACAGGACCTATAAAAGAAATAAAAGGAGGTACTAGAAGTATTAAGGTCATGTCCAGTGTAGATGCTAAAAAAGTTTTTAAACTTGGTTAAAAAGTAGAAATTAATTAATATCCACGTATAAAAAAAAACTAACGGAAACGAAACTAATATATCGAATGGAGGTACTAGTCAGAGAATAGCAAATTACACGAAACATGAAACATCTAAAACCAGAGTATGAAACTTCAAACATCAAGTTTTACATTAATCTACAAAAGCAATGATAGGCCGAAACTAGTAGCTGTCAATAATTTAAATAAAAAGTTTTGTGACATTGACTTTGATTTTTCTTTGTCTAATTATCAGTCACATTTGTGATATGGATGATTTACTTATTTTTTATTACCTGAAAACTTTAGTACTTAGGAATCATTCGATCTACGTTCTGATTTTATTTCCCAACATAATTTTCTTGGTTAGTACCTTGCACGACGATCTATAGACTATAGAGCGTCCAATCGATAAAAACAATTGAACAACTTTTAAATATTTCACTCTGTTTAATGTCAAATGGTGCACCAAGCACCAACATTCCTGTAATTCCATTAGGTCGCTGTCTTTTCCCAAGCTTTTGAACGTTCTAGACATCTGTCAGTAATGCTTAAATCATTCCGACTCATTAGATATTTAAGTTGCTTACTGGATTATCACCGATTTCTCTATTTACTAATCTTTGTGGTTTCAATTTTGTTATTTCCAACACTTCTTCCATCAATTAAACAATCCAGGACTTCTTATCGGGTTACTTATGTATCCAAATCCAAATTTTCCCATTCTTCTATTAAAACATTTTCCAGCTCATCAAGGTTATCTGGAGCGATATTAAGAGTTATTATGCGCCTGTCCAAGTAGTCCCAAACATGTTCAACTGGGTTTAGGTCTGGACTAACTGACTGTCCAATCTAAAACTTGGATACCAACGTCTTGAAGGTATTCCATTCCAACGTGCGGGCGAGCGTTATCGTGCATTAGAATAAAATTCTCTCCAATGATTAGAACAAATGGCACTACATTTTTCTCAAGAACCTCCCTTATATACCGGTCAGCTGTCAGTTATCCCCTACGAAACATAATTAACTCCGTGTGGCCTTCAAAACAGATGCCTTCTTATACCATATTCGAAACACCTCCATAATTTCTGGCTGCTCTTCTGTTACACTGAGCAAATCGCTCACCTGCGCGTCTATAAACTAGAATACGTCTATCGGATCCAAAAAGTGAAAATCTTGATTCATCCGTAAAAAGAATATTAGCCCAATCGTTAATATCCCAATTAACATGTTCTCTTGCGCACCTTAAACGTGCTACACGGTGTGCTCTGGTTAACAATGGAGCAAACATTCTAGGTCTGATTCCAAAATTCCTTAATCTGTTTCTAACCGTATTGACAGATATTTTAACGTTACGGACATCAGAAACATTTTGTAGTTGCCTCGCTGTAACTGAGTTCGCAAAGTCTGAATTCTTAAATAACGGTCATCTACAGAATTAGTACACCTGGGACGTCCTGGAACTGGTCTTCTATTATAACTTCCAGTTTCTTTAAACCTTCTTAAGACTCTAGAAACGCTGGATTGGTTGATTCCCATCACTTCAGCAACATATTGCTGAGATCGTCCATCTTCAACTAAAGCCACGATTTGAGATGCTTATTCTAGGGTTAAATTACTCATTTCTACTAAAAATATTTCTGGGCACGTACTGCACACAAGAAATTTAAAAATGTAAATAATACAAATAGGATTTATCAAAATTTATTCATTTTTTGTTTTTCAACAAAAAGGCGATTTAAACTGTGAATATTTTGGGCTTTTATACACTCATATTAAAATATTTTAAAAAATGTGATCTTTTATTTTACACCATAATTCAATTTTTAAACGTATGCCGTACTTTTTGTGACGAGCTTATAATATATTTGTGATTTTATCTTTATAAACGTTGCGATTAATTTTTTATTTCCGCTTCTGGTGGAATTCCAATGACTCGGGTAATTTACATTACTTTTCGGAATTCCTAAAAGCCCGACTGTTCGTTTTTAAACGAGTTAAATGATGTAAGTAGACCACCTTAGCCGATATTCAACTTTTTTAATTCTCTCGATCCATTCGGAATACATAATAAACGCAACCCTGTCTTCAATCCATACAAATAGAGCAATTTATCGAAAACGGAAAAAACTGAACGCATCTCTAAATTTGTAGACGGATCAAGTCAACTGGGATGGAATAGCAGTCGTAAATATGACCTGCGTATAGAGACGTCGCAGTTTGCTTTGACTTTTTGCTTCACTAACAAACTGAGAGAACATCATTTTGATATTTTTACTGAAAGAGGTTGAACTATTAAATCTCTTTCGGATTGTCGGATTGTCAAGCCGGTCTGAAATTACTTAATTATCATTTTTAGTTATATACATTTCGCCGGGGAGAAAAAAATCTCGCGACAATTATCATTATAGGGATCGTATACAATGGGTAGGATACTATAAACGCGTGGAGGCGGAGTTTAGAAATGGAGTTTTGTTAAGTTGTCAGTCGAGGCTTTTTTCTCATTCTTCGTCTTATTTGATGGGTTTGAAGAAGTGCCGCTTTTAGATACCTTTAACAGCAACTAGTACTTTAATAATATCCACAGTATTCAACTTGAATAATGAGCATATGGTTTCTCCTCCATTTAAGGCATTACATACTCGCATCTCCTATTGTTTTATATTACAATAGATTACTTTAAGCGATTTTTATTCGTTCGAAAAAAAAACTAAACGATTCTAGTCATGCCATTAAGTTAATTATAATAAAATCATTTATACCGTACACACGGTTAAAATAAATCTAAGAGGCTCTAAGAATAGTAATTAAATAAAAATACCAACAAAAGTATAAAAATTATTAATTTAATTGTTCAACTTTTCTCTGCTTTCTTCCATTTTACTTTGGCACCCAACTTACCCTCCAGCATAGTTGTAAACGGTAGATTCGGGGCCACTGTGTCCGAGAGAATGCAGCTGGCACTAAGGATTACCGAAAAATGGTGCAGACAAGAGGGATTGTCAACTAATCCGGCAAAGACCTCCGTGATAGCGTTCACCCTCAGAAGGAACCTTGACTTGAGGGAACTTCGTATGTGGGGACAAACGCTAAAGTTTAAAGGGGAAGTCAAATACCTAGGGGTAACCCTAGATAGCAAACTAACCCTTTCCAACCACATTAGAAACACAACAGATAAAGGCCTAAGAGCTCTCTGGGCATGCAGAAGAGCTGTGGGCAATACGTGGGGGCTTAAACCCAGTATGATGCACTGGCTTTATACGAGGGTGGTGGCACCCATCATAACCTATTGTTCTGTTGTGTGGTGGCATAAAGCGAGGTGCTCAGTAGCATCTAGACAGCTAGGCAGGGTACAAAGAGTAGCCTGTCTAGCCATAACCGGGGCGATGCGAACAACGCCCACGGCGGCCCTGGAAGCTATGCTGGGACTACCTCCACTACATCTTATTGTGGAAAGGGAAGCACTGGCAGCTGCTTACAGGCTGAAAATAAACAACGAATGGGGCAGGGCGATCCCTAGGTACCATTCCACAATCTCGAAAGAGATTGAACATAATCAATTACTGAGCATGCCCTCAGATAGAATACCTATCTGCTACGACCTTTCCAAACCATATACGGTTCATATTCCGGATAGGGACGAAGCTCGTACCAAGACTAGGAAACAACATGAATCCGTTTGGTACACAGACGGATCCAAAACAAGCACCAGCACTGGGATTGGAATCTACAATGAAAATACAGGGAAGACGTATAGTCTCAACCTGGGTTCAGTAGAGACCATCCTGCAAGCTGAAGTGGTTGCCATCAACACATGCTCGGAGATCATGCTGAACGAGACAGTCCCTAACAGGACTGTCAGGATCAGAAGTGATAGCCAAGCAGCTCTCAAAGCAATAGAGAGCGTACACGCTGCGTCACGAACAGTGAAGCACTGCCAAGGAACTGTAGCTGAACTGGCACAACGCCACAAGGTTATCCTTGAATGGGTACCAGGACACACAGGGATTCTTGGAAATGAAAAAGCTGAGCTCCTAGCCAGGGAAGCTTCAGAAGGAACCCTGATCGGACCTCTTCCCACATGTGGGGTCTCATACCAACATGTAAGGGAAACAATAGAGGAACGACTAAGGGAACAACATAAGAAACTCTGGATGGAACTGCCTGGACTCAGGCAATCCAGATTATTCATAACAGGTCCATCCAGGGAGAAAACTACAGAACTACTCAGCCTAAGTAGAACCCAACTGAGAAAGGCAGTGGGACTGCTTACAGGACACTGCCATCTCCGAAAACACATGAACACAATAGGACTCGCTGAGGACCCATTGTGCAGAAAATGTGGTGAGGAAGACGAAACTCCTCTTCACGTAATATGTCACTGTCCGAGCCTTAAGTGGCTTAGACAGAGACTCTTTGGCATTCAGTTTCCTGAGCCAGAGGAAATCGTGAAAGCGAATATCAGGGACATTCTAGAATACATGAAGGAAACGAACCTGGTATGATTACTTCAGGGGGATACAATGAGCCTAGAGCTCCAGTACATGCATGAAACGCACCCCAGAAGAATAGAATAGAATACCCTCCATAATCAAGCCTAAAGGGCACCAACTTTGTAACGCTAAAAAGCTATTAACGTGGGCCCCAAAATTGTAACGATAATGCTCAGTCTGAGCAGATCCCGCTCAGAGACTCTCTCAAGGAGTAATTCAACTCCAAGTTAATGTTTCACTATAAGTCAGGATTGCGGTTATAAGAGGCACCACTATCTTTTTATTTGTTACGTGAAAACAAAAATAAATATAAACAAAAGGAAACTTAAGTGAAAAAGATAGAAACACTTTGTAGGATTGGAAAATCAATATAAATTATTAAAGTTATCAGTAAAAAGACTGATACACCGTATGGCCTTCTTTCATTTTACTTTGGCGCCCAACTTGCCCTCCATAATCAGGCCTAAAGGGCGCCAAATTTGTTACGCTAAAATGCTATTAGTGTTGGGCGCCAAATTTGTAACGGTAATACTCAGTTTGAGCAGATCCCGCCTAGAGACTCTCTCAAGGAGTTATTCAAGTTAATGTTTCCATATAAGTCAGGATTGTGGCTATAAGAGGCGCCACTATCTTTTTATTTGTTTACGGGAAAACAAAAATAAATATAAACAAAAGGAAACTTAGGTGAAAAAGATAGAAACACTTTGTAGAATTGGAAAAGTAAAAGATTTATTTGTATAAATTATCTGTCAGGTTAGAAGTGAGGATGTCCTATACTTATAGCAAAAGATACTTATCTTTGACACATTAGGTTTTCAAAGGTCCTTGGGTTGTTGTTGCTGTGCTACTAGTGTTTATGGGCTGTGCTTCTTGCATCTAATTGAGTCCTTGACAATGATTCTCATTTCTAATTGGGTCCTTGATAATGATTTTTACGTATAATTGTGTCCTTGACAATGATTCTTACACCTAATTGTTGACTGGCTGTAGCCTAGATGACTGTATCTTTTACCAGCCAAAGAGATACGATAAGTTACGGTAGAAAGACGACTGTCTTGGTGTACCGGTTAGGGGTTGCGGTTAGTTAAGGGTGCACTCGATTGAGAGCTGCGGTAAGTCAAGTGTCTAATGTAACGGTGAGTCGAATTTGATTTTAAGGTTCCTAATGATGGTAATCTAAAGTAAGTTAGCATAGCGATAGACAAGTTATAATCTTAATTAATCTACTTCAATGAAGCGTCCACATTTTTCTTATAATTTGTTATTGATGCAAAATTTCATTTTAATAATCTCGAAGTTTTATGAACTGATCAAAACGTATCGATACCCTACTTTGAAAACCTCGTAAGTACCTAACACCTGATACAGGAGCAACAAAAAAAACTGCAGTATTTTAATTGCGAGAACAATTGCTAATTAAATTTTGTGTTAATGCATTAAGTACAAAATTAAGTACAAAATTTAATTAGCAATTGTTCTCGCAATTAAAATACCGCAGTTTTTTGTTGCTCCTATAAAATCAGGTGTTAAGTACTTACGAGGTTTTCAAAGTAGGGTATCGGTATACAGATTCTGCCTGAAAGAAGAAATCAGCGCAATTTTTATCCTATGCTACTGCAAAGGTTTCACAAAACAGCATTTTCTGGAACATGTTGGGAAAAAAAACTGGAAGTAGCAGGCTATATGATAAACTTCATCAGAAGGGCATGGCTACATGGGTGACTTAGTGTAGGGCGCCAAATTTGTAACGATAATACTGTCTGAGCAGATCCCGCCTAGAGACTCTCTCAACTTTAAGTTAATGTTTCACTATAAGTCAGGTTTGTGGTTTTAATTGAAAAATAAATATAAATGATTAAAGTTATCAGTAAAAAGACTAAATGAGCAGTTAAACCATATACGATACACCCTACAGATCTTACAGCCAAGTGAGTTTTGCAATTAAAACTGATAAAAAAACTAAAAGATTTATTTGTTTCATTTATCTGCCAAGTTATAAGGGAAGGATGTCCTATACTTATAGCAAAAGGTACTTATCTTTGACATATTTTCTTTCCAGAGGTCCTTGTGTTGTTGGTGTGCTACTAGTGTTTCAATTTACTTGATACAAATCATTTAAAACTACTGTATCCTAGCAAATGCTTTACTAAAATATTTGTAGACCTGCTTACGTTTGTGTTTGATGTTCGATTAGTTAATTTTTTTTTATCTCCTACGTGACATTCGTTTAATTTTACCCCAATCCACGAATCGAATAACTAGTTTTAAAACAAAACGCCGGTTAGTTGCCCGTACAGTTCAAAAACGTGTCCAGTAATTAATTTAAAGCGAATCCTGTTTCGTTCCCAATTAGCGATACAGAGAGCGCGAGTATACTGTCACTTGGGCAAATTGTGATGAATCATTACTGTTAAATCAAAGAATATTACCACGCTCAGCTAAACATTACTTCATAAATTTAATCTGTCACCTCGACCATCTATTTCTATTTAGCGACGACGACTGTTGTTCGTCCGCACTGTGCGCTATCGGTGACGAGGTCCACGTGCCCGTCGGGCTTTTTTTCTTCGCTTATTTTATTTTTGCCAGTTTAATTATTAATTCATATAAAATGTGTTGTAACTAATAACATTACATATTACATAAAAGAATATATTTCGATTGTACCTACATTAATGACAGAACTTAAAAATTGAATCTTTATGACACATGTCATTCCTAACTACTAGATCTCAACAATAAATATATAAATAAAATAAAGGCTCGATTACAGAACACAACAATCTCTCACACTATTTTGAAATAAAGAAAATAATCACACTGGTTGATGAGTCACAGCTTCTGTTCGCGGAGCAGGGGGTAAATCTGGAACTGTAACATTCTCTAACAGCGGTGGTCTGACTTCCCCAACTGGAGTGTCTTCACTACGTCCTTGAACAACGCTGGGTTGCGAAGGTATGACAGTCACGGTTAGATTGCGAGTTCGCGGAGATCCTTGAGTAGAAGAGTTAGCCACTGGTTGCTTTCTAGCTAGAGGATACTCTTCTGGTGCATTTGCGAGGGTAACGACGTGTGACTGACTTTCGAAGCCGGTCAACATGGCGTTTTATCGTATAGCCATCATCTAACTTCACTCTGTAGTGTAGTCTCCCGAAAGTCTCTAAGATAACTCCTAACTTCCATGTCTCTTTACCACTGGTGAAAATTTTTACGAGAACTCTGTCTCCCACACTAAACGACCTGAAGCAAGAGTGTAACGAAGGGAATAATAACGTATGCGCATACTGTCCGACGCATGCTCTAATCTACAAAAAATATTTTAAATATGTCGGTTTGGACTGAACGCCATAGTGTAGTGAGAAACATTTTCGTTGATTTTTAGTTATTAATTTAGTGCTAGTGATCGTTTTCTCGAGTAATATTAACATTTAGTGCATTCTAAAAATTTAAAACGGTTTCGTAAAATGAAATTAAAGTTACAAAACAAATAAAAAATGTCTTCTTCTACGTTACAATTGTAAGAACAAGTTGAAACAGCTTTATAAGTATTCAAAAAGTATCTCTGTTATAAAACATTATAAATAATTAATTATATTATCTAAAAATAAAGTAAAATAATCTAAAAAAAGTAATTAAATATATTTACCATTGTATTATAATTTTATGATCAATTTAGTTAGACAGATTAAAGAAGTTGGTTGATGGAAACGGAACATATATAAAATTCCAAATAAATCTAAATATTAAATGCAATCTTATAACTTATAAATTTTATCTGCTATTTATATACAGTAAATTCAACCTCAAATGTGTAAATTGGATTTTTTTTATAAAATGGCGACGTCTATGATAGTGGTTGCTAGGGAAGCGGTGCGATTTACTTTACAGCTGTGCGTTATAAGATATCTTACATAGATTAAGGGTTGTGTGTTATTGACGGCTTACAGGGGTGGTCATGGACAAAACTACTTACTCCCTTCATGAATAGTATAGAAATTATGTTCAATTTAGGATCTAAGAGGTACTGCCTTCTTCCAGATTCAGGACTTAGTAGGATCTATTTGATATCTCGTAGAAAAAATTGTAGAGCCTAGAAAAGATTATTTAGACTCTACTTAGTTTCTATTTAGTACTATATTTGTAAATTTCTATTAAAAAAAAATATTTAATAGTTGGAAATATTAATTTTAGCTTCATTTGAATAAAATTTTAAGCTTTTGTTAAATTATTACTGTTAATTGAACACATTTATAAAATCATCCTAAAAATCACTTTTTTTATATATGCAATCTGACTTTTATGATATAAACTTTATTTACAGGGCACAATTAAATATTCTATTATTTAATGCAATGATTGAAAGCATTTTATAGTATTCAAAATATTTTTTAATAATACACAAATGATTTATCAGAGACAAACAAACAAATATTTATTATTCTTTAAAATCTTAAGCTTAAACCGGATTTAGGATTAAGTGCATTAAGAATTTCCTAATGTTAGAATAGTTACTCGTAGACCTCAAGGATTTAAGAAATTCTTAACCTAAATAATAGTTTGTTTTTGTCCTTGTTTGTTGACATTACATTGACATCCCGAAAAATGGTATTACTAGCCCGTTTTTGTCATAATTTTAAACATAACCACACTTATTGTAGGTAACAATAACAACTTTTTTATTGCAAATACAACAAAATTTTTGACTTTGTCGTGTTAACTAAAATGAAAAGAATCTATTCGTAGCAAAAAAACGGCTTTTATTGAAGAAAAAAATAAAGTTTTTTAATAAAATAGTAAAACTTTTGCTACAAAGTAATTAATTCCGGACTCTTATAATTGTTTGTATTAAGGTTTAGTGCTTAACTCATATTTAGTAACTCTCTCAATGTTTAACAAATATACGGCTATCCCTTCAAATAATATAAACAAATTAGTTACGATATATTTATTTTTAAATGTAGTTCCCGTTAAAACAAGAAAAATATTTTCCATTCAATGTGTAATAAACGGTATAACGCGTTTTCAATAATGACTTTCGTTTTTCAATCGACATGACGTTCCTTATAAATATATAAACGCAAGAACGAAAAAATCCTCATGTAAATACACTTAAAATAAATAACGTTAGAGAGATATCTGTCAGCGTCATTTCCCTTCTATCCAGCAACAATCGCATTCTTATTATGATAATATCTTCTTAGAGGTCGATGTAACAGTACTCTTACCATTCGTACGGTCTAAGTATCAAACATTATGTTTAAAACAATTCTTTAAATAATTCCACTTCACACATTGTTTAGATCCGAGATAACTAGGAATTTATTTTTGAATATATAAAATGGTATGTTTATACGATCGGGATTTCAAAATACACACACATACTGCGTGTATATGCGAGAAGAACTTTGTTTTAATGTTGACACCAACGTCTGGATGAACAAAAAACAGAATAATTTGTTGTATCTAATGTTGATGTGGAGGCATCTAATCCAGATTCGTTTATATTGGGAGATTATAAATAAGACGGATGAGCAGAAACCGAAATAAACCAAATTTTCATCCAATTTTTGGTAGTGTAAAACGGTTCCGAATTCAACAACTTTGCAATAATATCAAGTTACTATTTTACATAATATGTATTTTTTAATAATAAAATAACTATGAAAGAAGCATTCTGTTTTTTTTACATCCTCTTTGATGATATTTGCAGCAACTATTCTGTCGATTATATGTCAAACGTCATGTTATATTAGGCGCTTTCTTTCGTACATTAATTTGGTTTAATTGAATATAATCAATGCACATGTAAACAATGATTGAATAATTCGAAAGAACGTGCTAATTTTCACGAAACAGCTGTAATTGCTTTCATGTAAATATCATCATCTCCTTCTTCAAAAGCTCCAACACCAAAGGTTGACCAGCTATTGAAAACTTTTTATTTTTATTGTCAGTCACAACAAGATTTAATTTGAAGTTAACATGACTTTTATCTAAGCCTTTATAATCTAAACCAAAAGTATTTGCTTTAGGATTTTTTAGACATTCAATATAAATTTCAGGTATTTTGTACTGTTTTTTCTCAATCTTTTTAGGGATTTTAAATTCAGTTTTCAATAGCTGGTCAAGCTTTTGGTAGTGGAGCTTTTGAAGAAGAAGAAGATGATGATATTTACATGATTATGAGTTAGGAAAGGCAAAGCGAAATAAAACTATTCACAAACCAGAAACTAATTTACATTTTGGTAACTATAATTGCATTTAACAACCTATTTTTCGAATAGTGGAATTTTAATTTAACCTTTTAGTTGTATACTGTTCTTAATAAGATGGACTTTCACATAGTAAGGGTTAGTACAATAAATTTTATATAGTTTTTCTTTAAAGCATAGTATGGATGAAATAATAAACGTGAAAATATCATGTGTGGCAAGGGAATTACTAAATATTGTAAAAAGTAAAAAGACTATAAAAACGTAATCATGTTTATGATGTTTACTAATATTTAACCCAAAAGAAAGCGCCTATAAACTTTGATGATATTTGCAGTACATAGGCATTCTTATTTATATGTCAAATGTCATATTGGGACATAAAACAAATAGTGGTATAAGTATTATTAAATTTTCTAATTTTCCGCGCAACTTTTTAATTTTTTTCTTTCATAAGACCCAACAAAAAAATAGTGAAATCGTTCCAGTTGTTCACGTGAGAAAACATTACCAAGGAAAATATGGATTCAGATTCAGATTCAAATTAATGTATATATTTATAAAAATGCTGCCAAAAACTTTGGATACTTGTTTTCTAATTAGCACAAAATAATTATTCTGCTTGCAACACGAACAATTCAGTGATGGAAGTTATAGTCAACAATTTCAAATTTGATACGAAGGTTGCTCTTTATATTTTGCGGGATTAAAGAACAAAACCAAATATTAATAATCGAAAATCACTTTATTGTTTTTCAAAATATTCCCCATGAATATCTATACACTTTTGCATGCGTTTGAACCAATTGTCAAAGCACTTTTGCCACTCTGATTGAGGAATATCCAAAACATGCATTCTGAATACAGGTCAAGTCAAGTCAGGCCAAGTCAGGACTATACTGCGGATGACTCATCAAATCGATGTTTTGGGTGCTCAAAAATGCAGTTGATGTGTGGCAGCTCGCATTGTCGTAGTGAAGAGTGATCCGTCTTCGGCGGTTGGTTTTCCTGATTTCTTGGAAGACAACTGGCAAACAAATGGTTGTGTACCACTCAGAATTGACTGTTCTGCGTTGTTCTAGTGGTACATTTGAAACATGTCCAGTTTTTCTGAAAAAAACAGGCGACCATTTGCTTGGAAGTGCTTCGTGCGCGAACAACTTTTGTTGAAACATCCATACAGTCGACTGCTATTTACTTTTGGGCTCACACGCGTAAATCCACGATTCATCACCTGTCCCGATGTCATAGACGTGTTTTGAGCATTTCCTTCGACCAATCGACACGAGCCTTTTTTTGAGCGATTGACAAATTGTGAGGGATCCAACGTGAACAAATTTTTTTGATCGTCAAATATTCATGCAATATTGAATGTATGCTGATCCCACTAATGACTAAGGCGTAGGTCTTCAACCCGCGGCCCACGACCACCCTCAGGGCTAAAAAAATATTGTGTCGCGCCGTGATAATATTATGCTACCTGTCCTCATCGCACCGCGCACCGACACTGTGAAGGCATTTGAGCTTAAACTGGATTTATGGAAAAATCAGTTGTTGAAAAAAGAGTTTACGCACTTTCCTAAACTGAAGAGCTGCGAATGTACAGTTGTGGATAAATATATTGCGCAATAGATTTACTAAAAGATGAGTTCCAATCGAGGTTTTCTGACTTCAGAGATAGTGAAAATTGCATCAGTTTCTCTGCGCGACCATTCAGTGTATCCGGTAAATTTTCAGATGGAGCTTATCGATTTGCAGTGTAATTCGGAACTGAAAGACAAGTTCGACGTGGGTCTTTTTGATTTCTATGCTAAATATGTCCATCATAACTCATTTTCCGAAATCCGAAAACATGCCCAGAAAATCATGTCTCTATTTGGGAGCACCTATATGTGTGAACAGCGGTTTTCTCGTATGAATTATGTCAAGTCGAAAACAAGGTCCAGAATTACAGATGCACATCTGGAGGGTAGTCTGCTGGTTGCAACCACAAAAATAAAAACAAATATTGATAGACTCGTAAAAAATAAACAGTGACAAAAATCACATTGATTAACTTTAATTAACAAATAAAAATGATTAAACCTTGAAATTATTTATGTCTTTTGTTTTATTGATTTGATAGTATACTAAGTAAAGGGACATATAACACTGTGGCCTATTACGGGTTGATTTCATTTCATTAATTTCAATAATGTTAGGAACTTACCAAAGTTAAAATGCAGATTTTCTTTATAAAACTCTCCTATTTTTCTAAGGTATAACACCAAGTAAACACGAGTAATAAATTTAATACACAAACATAAACAATAACCTATTTATTTAATTGATGGTAACATTCACAATTCAATTGTCAATCATAAATCAGAACCACAGTAATAGAGTAGAATTCTGTGTTCAGAACTCTTTCTGCATTCAAGGACGTATTATTTGACCATCTTCTTAAAAATAAATAAACTAAATTTAAAAATAAAATAACTACCAAATTATCAATTTATAGACTTACTTTTCTTTTTGTTAATTTGACCTTTTGAAGCACATGGCTTTAATTTAATTTTTCGTATTTTACGGATTTAAAACTGGTCTAAAACAAACAGAAAAACCCACTTAAACAAATAATAAGACTATATTACATAAATATTGCAATAAGTATTGTAAACCCTGGGGGGATTTTTATGTAAAGTCTTATATAAGCCACCAACATCGGTAAGTCTGCTTTAACTCCTTTAACTTCTTAGTTAAGTATAATTTCTGCTATTTTAGGCTTTTTCTTTTTGGTTTACTCTAATGTGTAGAGTGATTTCAATATTATTTTTACACATGTACATGTAGGAGTGTATAGAACTGTACCTGCAGTCTTATCTTTCTGCATAGTTCACTCTGTAGCTGTGATTCTGTCTTGCTAATACCTTTAACTGCATCTACATCTCCACCTGAAACAATAGAAAGGAATTATTTACCATTAATCAAAGAAAGACAAGTGAAAACCATTTGAAAGATTTACCAAATAAGTATCTGCAACCTTCGGAATTTCGACTCTTCAAGTAAGATCGTTTTTATTTTTATTTAGATTACATCTTGTTCAATTACTTCCCAGAAGAGACCATCATACCAGTTAAACTACAAAAAGAAAATCTATCTTTAAAAAAATGTCTACATATTTCATAGTTAGATTTGTTTTTTAAACAAGTAAATAACATGAGATTATTTTACTAATTAATAAAATATAATAATAAGATTAATACTTACTGTGTTGTAAACCTTATAGTACTACAAGGGAATCGTTATTTAACTATTATTTTATATCTTGTCTTCCATATATAATTGTGGACATCGTAACTATAATAAAAAATAGTGCTTGATTTGTTAGAACTTTGTTTCTTTTATCTGTCTTATGAGCTAGCCAAATAAATTTCAAGCTTTGACCCTTTTTAAATAATTTTTAAATGGGTGCTAAGGCTGAACGGCAATAGGCCCTCCGGACAATGTGAAATCGATGTTTGGCCCTTGCACTAAAAAAGGTTGAAGACCCCTGGCCTAAGGTTTTCTCAATCTCACTATAGATCACATGACGATCTTGCAATATCAGTTCGCCCAAAGCATCAATGGTTTTCGGAACAATAACTGATGTTGGACGACCTGCATGAAATTCGTCTTGGAGTGAACTACGGCCACGATTTAATTCACCATACCATCGATAAATACTGGTCCTTGATGGAGCTTCATCGTCAAAAATTGAATTAAGTTCATCCATGCACTGTTGCTGAGTTAATCCACGTCGAAAGTTGTAAAAAACAATTGCACGAAAATGTTAACGATTTAATTTCATTTTTGGGTCGAGATGAATCTTTTAAGTTACTGTAAACAACACAAACAGCGCTCGTATGTCAAAACGTTCCGAATACGTATAACCTTAAAAACGTCATCTTTACGATAGAGCTGTCAATTGCCAGATTGCAACACCAGGGTTGCCAAATTCAGAAATATAAAAGACAACCCTCGTATATAAATGCCAATATTGTGTGATGGATCTACTTGTATTTGTGGGGCTATGTGCTAAAACTCTTCATAGATAATATGATACCTACTATTTCTATATTTTCTCTCATTAAGAAGTCTTCAGCGACAGACTATTTCTACGATTTTATAATGAGTTTCTTTTTAATATGTTTATTAAAATATACCTTATCTCGAACAAACGTTGGAGATAACATCTGTTCCTACATTCTAATTAGTCGTAACAAAATGGTAGATTTAATGAGCAACATTTTATTACCTTATTGCCATTGTTTCGAGAGATTAGAGATTTGTTTTTTGAAATAATCAATGTAAATAGTTTTTCTAAAATTTCCATGAATTTATCTAGTAGAAGAGTTTGTAAATTTTTTTTTTAGTTATCCCGCATCAACTTCGAGAGTTATTAGCGGCGGACCATACTTTACAAACAATATTGCAGAATTACAATTGATTTAAAATATTAATACTTTTTAAAAAATTAATTAAGTCAGTAACGTTGCATTGTGGTCCTAAAACGTCGCTTAGGTTTTATGAAATTCTATGGATTCTTCTTTCTTGAGTATATTTTGAACAATCACATAACACTTATAGTAATATTGCACAAATTGCACTGAGGTTGTGGTGATTTTGTAAAATGGTGTTCATGAGTTAATCGTGTGTGACCCAATCTTAATTTAGAAAGAAGTGTTTGATGTTGTCTTTGAAGTGTGTGTGGTTGACAAGATCCCACATTTGGTTTTATTTCTTTTAATTTCTTAGTAGAACGTTGCCATTCAATATCCCACTGTTGTTTAATTTGTTCGTGGAAGTGGATGGCAACATCTATAGCAGAACTTTTATGCGTAGCAAGATTTTGTAACTTAACAGCTTCTTGTGCCTCCTTGTCAGCCTTTTCACTTCCAATTATATCAGTAAGGGATGGTGTCCATATAAAAATAATGTCTTTGTTTTGGATTTTTAATTCATAAATGAGTTGCTTAATTTTGATTGCATGGTGATTTTTAGGGTAAATTTTATTAATTTCTTAAAGTGCATTGAGAGAGTCAGTTATAATTAGAAATTGTTTGTAAAATGATCGGTATCGAAATGATTCTAATTGTTGGGTTTCGGATGCGAGCGATGCTAAGAATCTCCAGACGAACGTTGGTCCAACCTTCCGGCACTTGCGTCGTTCTGTCAGTTTTCAGACAGGTTGGACGACGTTAAAGGGTATACAACGCGTCGATTTAGCGTCGCAATTTTGATTTACGAATAGAATCGACAGCAGATGCAACTCTAAAGGGAGGAACAGAACCAATGGCAAACGCGAATGATGTTTCCCTGGGATGAAAGACTGCCCCGATCGTCTCCCCGCGCTATCCCGATTTTCCAAGCGCTCTCGTTTCTCGAATGCGGTCGCTACGGAATGAGGCTCGCTATTCACGTTATGTGATATTGCCAATAAAAGTGTTACGGAATCGCAATTATTTGAAATTCTTCCAGTTATTGGCACTTCCGAAGAAGAATTTTCCAGATTCTTAATCAAACGAAAAAAAAAGAACGGAAATCGTGTTGCTACCGTATCAGCAATAAAGTTTATCCAGAAAAACTGCAAGTGTTAATTATGTACTAATAAAAATATTATTTATTCGGTTCTCTAATATAAGTAGAATCCAAAAAAATGGTTCAAAAAATCACTGCGTGCCGAGCGAAGCGAGGTTCGCAGCACCAAATCAATCAGAACTAATTTAAAATTCATACTTTCTAACTCAATTATTTTTAAAATCTGTATTATTATAAAACTATGACCGCGTGATTAAAACATATTTATAAATTAGTTATAATTAATTTACAATAATAACAAACTAACATTGGTATGATAGTTTTTTAGAAAATTTTTTAAAACTGACATTAAAAAAAGAACACTTACATAGTTTTTGCTTAGATACTGTCTTATATAGCTTTAATATCACCAAATGAACCAAATGAAAAACCCAAAGTCTATGTCACAGAATTTTATTTTATTGTTGATGGAAAAACAATATTAGCAAAACTAGTTTCGGCCTAACATTGAGGCCATCATCAGGCTATAAAAAAAGGTTATTTAGTGGTGTAAACCAAAAAGAAAAAAGAAAAGAAAAATCATACCTTACTAGAATAAAAGAACATCTCAATCATGTTAAAAATTACAAAGACTTTGACCCACCGAATTCACCAGCAGCCTTTGCCAACCATATCATTGTTGAAAATCACTCCTTTTCTAAGTCCAATGTTTCGAGGTTACATAAATGTTTTAAAGGTTCCAGGATGAATTTACTTGAAATGTTAGAGATCAATGAAGCATCAAGAGACAGTGCAGTTGTATGTTTGAATGAACAGTTGAGACCAAAAGACCCTTACATATTTCTTAGTCTTCCCTTTTAATACTATGTGTTTGTAACAGATTTTACTTAGTCCTCCATATTTCCTTTATTTGTTTTCTGTCGTCCACTTTCTTCAATAATTGGTTTTGCTTTCATTCTTGTGTGACTAATTAGCATCGTACATTTTACTATGTTGTTTATCTTCATTTTAATTAATCTTAATTGTTATTGTCAGCCTACCTCACTAACCTTTTGTTCTTCTTCTTGTGACTTATTCTTCGTGCCTTCTATCATGTCGGACTGCAGTTACACTGGAAAGTTTTAATCTATATGTCTATGATAAACTCGCTCCCCCCCCCATTTTTCTTTCTTTTTTAAAACATATAAAAAGTTAATTTTAGACCACAAATTTTATTTTATAAGTTTTATCCTACATGTTCTTATATTTATTTTTATTTTTATCTGTTTGTTTGTTTTAAAAATGTTTGTAATTTTATATTTTATGTTTAAATTGTGGTCCTTATATTTATATTTGTTTTAATTTTACACTAAGGTATGATTTTTCTTTTCTCTTTTCTTTTTGGTTTGCACCACTAAATAACCTTTTTTATAGCCTGATGATGACTTAAATGTTAGGCCGAAACTAGTTTTGCTAATATTTTTTTTCCATCAACAATAAAATAAAATTCTGTGACATAGACTTTGGGTTTTTCATTTGGTTCCCATTAGTCACATTTGAGATATGGATGGTTTACTTCGTTTGAACTTTAATATATTATGTTAAATATCAAGAATAGAAAATATAACGCCGAGTTACAATAATCAATTTAAAAAATAAACAAATCAATTTATTAAAAGAATGATGATTAAATGATTAGTACAAAAATTAAGAGGGCTGTGACATTGTTTTGTGTAATTATTTGCCTTCTCCAATAAACAATAAAGCAGAACAAAACAGAACAAAAAATGCTGAATTTATATCTATTGTAATACAGAGCGATATAACCGATCACTATATTACAATTGCTAAATTGCCAATAAACAAATTTTGTGTAGATTTTGAGAAGAAATATAATTATAGAAAACACATTAATTTCACTTCGATAAAAAATTTTTTAAGAAAATACGACTGGACAAATTTTATAAGAATAGATAATACAGAAAAAAGTTCCACTTTTTTAGTTAATCTGATTAAGACAGTTATTGACAACAATAGTAAAATGACTAAAATTGCTCATAATAAAAAAAAACGCAAAGACTGGATTACAGATGGGCTTGTACAGTCTATAAATCACAGAAATAAACTCTTCCATCGATTAAAAAAAGAACCAAAGAATTTAGTTTTAAAACTGGAATATACACATTACAGGAACACACTAAATAATTTAATAAAACAAGTAAAAACCGATTTCTATAAAAATAAAATAAATAACTTGGGCAACGACTCCAAATCTCTGTGGCAAGTAGTAAATGAGATATTTCCCAACAAAAAAGAAACAACTATTAAACAAATTAATGATAAGAACGGACATTACAAAAAAAATTTTTAAAAATTGTTTTTAAGAAACCAAGATTATTATCTTCAGATTTACTATATAAAGAAAATAAAATAATGGATATGCGTCAACTTTACTTTTTTAATATTGTGGTGCAGCAGTTTAAAATAAGGAGATTTCTAGTTTGTGTCGATCATATGTATAATACAAGATACAAAAAAGATGAACCTCTTAAAACAATCTTTACCTCTAAAACCTCTGTAATGCGGTCTTATGAATACTTAGCCAATAGGATATACAACTATCTCCCAAAAGAAATTAAAGATATAAAAAGTATTTTTTTATTTAAAAAAAAGGCTAAGAATTTCATTTGGTCTCAGGATAGGGTTGCAATTAGAAATCTAATTGAGCCAAACACTTTTAATTAAAAAATCTGTTCTTTTCATCATTTAAAGATGTCTTGTTTGTTTGATTTTGATCGGTGTTTTGTTTTATTAATTTAAATTTAAATATGTACTAATTATAAATAGGTTTTTGGTAGTTTTGTAAGCATCCAGCAATACATCGGTTTCCCCACGCTCAGGCAATAGCCTTAGTGGGTACATCGGTTTATTTGTTGAATGATTGCTTTTCTATTGTATTTAATTATGTATCTTTTTATGCAAATAAACATATTATTATTATTATTTGTTAACACTCAATTTGTTGTTATCGTTTTCCCACTTTTCGGCAAATTAGCAAACAATTTAGATAAGTAGAATCGAGTCCTATCTTTGAATTACGAGTAACACGTGATCCCAATTTTATAGAATTAATTATGTACCTCGAAATAGTTTAACTTGATGCCGTAAAACGCTTAAAATAAATACTTTTAACAGTGATTATGCCCATTATTACCTTGCTCTGTATCAAGTGATACTGCGTGGTTCATTACCTTCGTACGTATATATGTATAGGATTAGCCCTTCGCCCTAAGGGGAATTGTTAAACTCAGTTATTACAGAGGGCTTTGTACTGAACCAATTCACCTCAATACGGCGGTTTGAGACACCCAACAATATACAAAATTAAGTTTGATGCCAGATAATAGGGAGTAGGTATCACTTCTGATAGAACAGCTGAAAAATACTACCTAATATGTAATAGAAACAAAACAATATTATTATAAATATTTGTGGGTGGATTTTGCTAAAAAACTTTTGTTCATTATTGGATCCATCTGGGATTCTTAAATTTTTAGAGAGATACAGATAGAAACGTTCTTTTGTGTGAAATGCACCACATTTGCGTTCCATAATCTCGATTTTCTTGGAAAAAAAAAGATTTGCCCTTGTTAGTTTCCAGAAAAAAATTTCTCTCGAATAAAAGAAGTAGATGTAGAAGAATTTGAGGGCACTGAAGTATTGGACCATTGACATTTGTTATGGTAAAGACAAATGAACTTAATAAATATATTTCATGTAATTTATGGTACTAACCCTTACTATGTGAAAGTTCATCTTATTCAGAACAATAAACAACTAAAAGGTTGAATTAACTTTCGCTATTCATTCGTAAAATATTTTAAATGTAATGACGGCCGTTTCATTAGCATCGATGCTAATTCTATAGCGAAACGGCCGTTGTTACATTTAAAATATTTTACGAATAAATAGTGAAAGTTAATTCAACCTTTTAGTTATTTATTGTTCTAGATATATTTCAATTAAAAAAAAACAAGTAAAGCAAGTATGAAGAAAATTAGGATATGTGCTGTCAAACCTTTTGGAAGATTTGGTCAACAAATTGATAGTTGGACACAAAGTTATCTAAGTTAAAAATAGTTTCAATTGTTCAGGTAAATAATACAGAAAATATAGGAGGAAATATATGGGAGGTAGTCGGGAAATATTTTTAAAGAAAAATGTATTGTATATACTGTCACCTGAATTCGCAAAGTTGAGGATGGTCTTCTGAATCATAAAAATAAATTTGTTTCAGAACCAATTCTTTGGAAATTAAATAACATTTTACCAATACATTTACCAATAAGTTCTTTTGATGAAGGCTACAATTTTCTTTATGTTTTTTAAATATGTTTTTATTTTTTTTATTGATTTTTAAGTAAATCTGAAAAATTTTTGTATAGTACCATTTTTCTCTTCAAGAAAGTAATAAAACCATAGCACTAAGTAAATAATACACCACTACAAAATGTATGTTTCCTTTATGAGAATCCTAATTATTATGTAATCTTTGTAATCCCAAGTATAAATTGTTTCTTCTAGTTCTTACGTTTATCGATATTTTTTTTCAAAGTTTTTCTGGAAAGTTACGAAAATAAGAAATAAAACAACTTAATTCCCAATGTCAAGAGTTTCTTAAAATATTTATCAAAAATGAAAATAAATACAACAAAAACAAAAGTGATTATCATCAGCAGGAATAAAAACCTATTAGCGAATATCCAAATATACAGGAAGTTATCCCAATCTAACTCCTGTAAGTTCCGGGCACTCATGGCTTTGGTCACTCCTTGTTTCCAACTGGTCTTTGGTCTTCCCCTTTTCCGATTTTCTGTCGGTTGCCAGTTCATTAATTGTTTAGGGAGCCTTTAGATTTCTTACATCCTTTGAATATGTCCATACCACTTTAATTTTTTTGTTTCAATGTCGTCAGAAATACTTCCTTCCATGCCCATCATTTCTTTGATGGTATCAATCCGAACTTTATCTCTTCTTGAAATGCCGAGTTTTCTTCGCATTGCATCCATTTCCACCGCTTCCATTCCAAGTTACAAAATTTAAATACTTCTAGTCCTGGATAACCCGAAACAAGGATCCAGAAATCGAAACCTGATAAAGAATTGAAAATGCAAGAACCACTTGTGTAAGAATAAAGAAACTGTGAACAAATACTACCCTGTCCCTTGACACTCGATATCGTTTCGTAAAAACATATATATTCTATCCTTTTATATGTAGTGGAATATTGGACAATGGGAAATGTGGTTCTTCAGCAGACTTTTGAAGATCCCATTGCCAAGACGCATGAAATGAGAATGTTATCAGAATAATGCAGGAACAGATAGAAAGCTCTTGCAACAGGTAAAACGACGGAAAACAAGGTATCTAGGACAGAGGAAGAAAACATCAACTCTTTAGGCTGCTCATGGAAAGAAAGATAAAAGGCCGAAGAGGCTCTAGAAGCCGAAAATGTTCATGGCTTAAAAATTTAAGAGAGTGGACAGATTTGGACAAACACAAACACGTTTTTAAAAACAGCTTACCGACATTGTCGCCAACCTTTACGGTATTGAAGAAGGCATCTAAAGAAGATCCCATATTCGATACCTGAGAAGTTATTTAAAATCTGTCAATTGAGCCAAAATCACATAAGACAGCTTATTTTAAGTTGGGTCCACGTTGTTTATTTTTTTATCTTTCTGCTTGTTTTATGTATAAAATTCTAGTAAATATTTTTGTGTTAGTCCTTTTTTGTACATAACAGGTACATGCAAATCAGAATTGAACTTTAGGCTTAGTCAAGAAGATTTTATACGTTGATTTTTTAAAAAAATTGATGGAATGAACCTCCTAACTCATTTAAATATTTTTAAATTAATCAAAATAAATTCAAAAACTAGTAGATTTATTAACATAATATATAATCATCGATATTTAATCCTATGCCAATGAATATATAAAATTTACAAATGAACGAAATTTATGCTGACGGCTACTGTTAATTTTAAAATAAAATATGATTATTTATTATTATTAGTCGGATATTATAATAATTTGATTGCAACGAGTTGTGTTATAAATTTACATGGAATCGGAGACTCCCTTGCAGGATTTGCAATCGACTGTGAGCCCGTTCTATTGAGCCGTCATCTGTTTTCCATCGATTGGTATATTCGCCTACAAAGCAGAGAAACGCTATATCACTGTCGTTGTCGTTCATTTCCGGATCCGTTACTACTACTACTACTACTACATTGCTCTGCTGCTGTTCTGTGTAGCGTTTTGAACAATATTTACACATCGATATCGTATATGCAACTCAATACACCGTATCAATTCTTGGTTTCTTTCTATTTCTTCTTTTTTAATCCACCTTGAAAACAGTACTGGTTGCCATAAAACACACAAGGATTTCTTTTGCGTCGAGATATATTATATGTTATTTTTTGCGTGCCGTTGATGAATTGAAATCAACCGATTTCATCCTTTATTGCTTTTATAACTTTACTAAGGTAGAACATTCGCGGTGTTTTTACAAGTCGCAGATTGTGTATTGGAATAACAACAAAAAATTATTGAAATTTTATTGCTTATACTTATTTATGAGCATCTATTTATACTTAAGTGAACAGAGAGACATTTTTTTAATTAAATTTAATACTAATGATAACTATAGATTTAAACTATTATCAGGATTTGATAAAAAATATTCCTATTTTATTTTACTAATATTTATTTAATTTTCTTTTAAAAATAAACTATTGATTTCCTTAAAAAGTTTTTCTTTAGCAATATTTCGACCTAAAATTTTTGGAAAATTATTATTGTAAAAATACGTCTGAAAACCTAGTCCACTTCTTTTTTGTTCCAATGTATTATACTACAATTACAATTTTTTATTATTAATAAATTATCAATCTCAATAAACAATGAACTTTTAAAGAAAATCTTTTAACCTCATTGATTTTATAGACATGTGGTCGGGCATTATCTTGTTGGAAAGTTGGATTTGCCAGGGTGTCAAAAATGGGGTTCTTAAACTTCTTGGATATAACGCTGCGCGTTCATGTTACGTCTGATGAAGATTAAACTTGATCTCGAACCATAAGCTATAGCAGCCCAAACCATAACTCCCACAGTTTGATGAACATGCCTTTTAACAAAAAACCGTGGATTTCTTCTTTCACCACGTTGTCTTCTAACCCTCACTCGACCATCGTGCATGCCTAAACAAAATCGAGACTCGTCACTAAAGGCAATACTGTTCCATTTCTGATCCCAGACTGACCGTTCTCTGCATCACTCAAGACGATTACGTCGGTGTTCTGGAGTTAAAGGGAGGACCCAGTGTGGGCGGTATGAAAACAGGCCAAAACGTCTTATTCTTCGGTAAACACTTCCGTGTTCTGCAAACCATTCATTTGCAATGGACCTGGTAGTGAAAAAACGGTCCCCTAAGACCATAATCTTAGGCGGCGATCTTCACGGTATGTTGTTCTACGGAGGCGTCCAGAGCCCGTTGCACTTTCCGTACCGCCTTCTCGAAGCCATTCCTGACAACACCTAACCACGGTGTCTACACTTCTTTGCACTCTAACTGCAATTTCCCGAAAAGAAAATCCAGTTTCCCGAAGTCCCATCACTATACGACCCCTATCAAACTCACTAAGTTGACGAAATCGTATAAGGTCTCCGTACCCTAGGCATCGTAAAATCATAAAGAATGTCAAGAACCAAAATTTGGATCCTTACTACGGTTACAATATTCATTTTTGGATTGTTAGTGAATTTTAAAAAAAGCAGTATAAAAACCGGAATCTTCAACTGATTGTGGAAATATTTCCAATACAATTTTTAAAGATAATATCTTCAGCGACATCAGCATTAATAATATCATTTAAAACACAAAATAATGTTGGTACAAAATTGTTAAATGTAACAAAATTTCCCAAATTAAAAAATCTGGTCTTTACAAAATTATTTGTCCAAAATGTAATGTATATATAAGTCAAACGCAAAGAAATGCTGAAGTAAAATTCAATGAACACTTAAGAACATATAGATTACAACAACCATACAAACCAATGACATTCTAATATTACACATTTGTGATACAAATTTTCTTTTCTTGAAGAACTCGAGATAAAAAGACAATTTAAAGTTGTTGTTATCTATTGTAAACAACAGCACGATATAGTTTTTCCTGGTTTCTCTATATTATTCCACAGATATAAATGTACAAAAAATATATCACTATTCACACAAAAGTTCACAGTCTAAACGATCACTGGATGAAATCTATCCATCTAATGTTTCCCTCTTTATTACATATAGAGGTATGTTAATTTTGACGAGCTTCTTGCCACATTAATATAAATGAGTAGTAGTTCAAATCACACCTAAAAATTTACTTCATAAATATAAAAGAAATAAATTTAGCTATACATACATAAAAAATATATAATATTTTTTATTTCATTTACAATAATTATGAAACTACTAAGTTTAATGAGTTTTAAAAGTATTACTATAAAAATTTTTGTTCTTTGTTCTTTTTCCAGTTAACATTTAACATATTTCACTGATAACACGATAGAAATCCTGTTCTTGTGACAAAATAAATTGACTTTTTAATTATAAAATGACATCTCTATAATTAGTTGATTGCAATAATTATAAAGATTAGAGAACATACAATTTATCAATTACAGATGACAGCTGACGCGATGCATGATGTTTATTTATAACTATTTAATTGTAAGTGACATTTAATGATAAAAAAAAAATATAAAAAGAATTAAGAGAAACTAAGGTGTGTTATCTTTTAGTAACAGTTTAGTATATGGGTGTTTTTTATTGCAGGTAAATGGTGCCCCCGAAGAGAATGGTCATCACCTACGGATGCCAGGGCAGCTAGTGACGCCGCTCGTAGAGGTGTCCTTTATTCTTCCGTCTTCCTCGGCAGTCCCGGTAAGTAACAAAATTAGCATGTACTTTTAAATATAACAAAAATCCTGGCACCAACGACTTTTAACGATCCGGCAACAATGTTCGTAGCTCTCCACTACCGTCTGTAGTTTGGCACGGCGCAGACGCCACGGCGTCCCCTCTACTCGAACGCGTCGCTCGGCGCAAAGAAGGTGGAACCCCGTTACCATAGCAACGGCCGCATAACCGCCCCGCGGCCATGCCAGCTGGTACGCATGCCCGGCTGGGAGGTACGCGATACGGCGGGCCCACTTTTGCACTTTTTTGCGCTCTGTGTGATTCTCTACTACACTTTTTTACGCTGCAGCGGTACGTGGACATACTACGGACACGGTAGTAGTTGTCTCTGCGTAAAAGAATGCGTAAGTGCGCTCTGGAGGATGGTTTGTAAGTGCTGGGTGAATTGGATCTCGAAAAATATGAGATAACAAAAATATATACGCTGTGTGCATATTTATATGATGTCAGTACGCTTAAGCGAGGAAAATATAACCTAGATTTGTTTTCGATGCCAAGGTTTCTTCTGATAGTTTTTAGAGGTTATGAATTTTGATTCTAAATGGATTTCTAGATTATTTCATAGAACAAAGGCAGCTAGAATGTTGGAGACGTTTAAAAAGGACGGACGGACTTTTAAAAAAATCTAGGAAGCAAAAACGGAAGTGAAAAAAAAAACAGGGGATATTACAGCGTGTCCATGGATGGGATATTCTATGGGTAGAAAATGTTTAAATTTAAGTTTGAGTGAATAATGTAAAAATGTAATTCTTGATAAAACGTTTTGCTTGTTCTAAATCTCCAAAAAATTAATTAAAATCCAAATTTTCCAAAACCCGCATCAGTTTTATGAAAACTTTATGAATTTTTTCGGAAATAATGTATAAATCTAGTTAGTGACGTTAACGATATACCAAGTAACTGTTATAAATAATTTTTAAATTGTCATTCATTGGCAAATAATCAAGTGTATATACTATATACATTTTTCAGCTATAGAATATGCTGTTTGTGGACAAGCTATATAAAGGAAAACATTTTATCAAAGAGAGGTAAAACTTGAACAGAAGAAAAAAGATAGAAAAGACTTGGAATATTTTTATTGATAATTAGAAAAACCCTCTTTGGGTAAAAAGGAAATTATTTATATGAAGTAGATCATCTATTTCTCAAATGTGACTCCGTAAATGAAGAAAGGAAAAGACCAATGTATAACAACAGTAAAAACTTTAATAACAATAAATAATTTGTGACATTGACATTGGTCTTTTCCTTTCTTCAATTATTTTTATTATTGAGAAAGTTTAAACTTTGCAAATCTATCAAATGTCAAATAAAGCGAGATGGAGTGGGTCAAAGTCATAGAGCAAAACTAACTCTTGGGTAGAGTTTTTTTCCGTAATTTTACAGGTGGCACCTAGAATAAAATAAAAACAGTAAGAGTTTGATTCATCGTTAAAAAATCAATAAAGTAGGATTGATATTAGTATCATAGGCTGGTGTAAATCGGCAGTTGGAGAAATTCTTTTAAACGTGAGACGTCGTAGGAACGTTTTTTTGGTATGTGAACAATTGAAATTCAATCGTGCATTAACATTTTCGGTTTTTTATTATTTTTATTTGGAACTTTATTTTTTAAACCAGATTTTAATTCGCTTAAAATTTGTTTGTATTGTACGTCTTGCGTAGAAGGATCTGTCAAGGAGTTATATTTTGACATGTCATTATACAATTTGACTTTGACATATAAAGAGCATTGTTAAGGTATATGTAAGGTATTTTGTGGGAAAATCATACATTAATTATATTAAACGAGGCGAGGTAAGGGGGCAAGTGAAATGAATAGTTCGACGTTTAAGCACCGCGCCTCCCAAATACAGTATCAATTTTAATAAATAGTGGAGGATACGCTGGATTCTCCATAAGGCACAAAATTTTACATTGCGTTGCGTCTCTTCTTATATTTATCACTGAAGGGTGGTACATACATAAAATTTTGACACTTTTTGTCAGCGATTTAAAGACCTTTTGTCGTGCGAGTAATTTGATGATTTGATTTGGGGTATATATGATGAAGGATTCCATATTTCACTCCGAAAATCCCCCAAATACTGTATATATTTCATTTTTAATAGTTAATATTGCGTTACAAGTCATTTTAGATTTCATAAAATTGTAGTTTTCCCTTTTTGTACAGGACCGAATCAAGTAAAAAAATGTACCCTCGAAAAATTTAAAATTTTTTCAACATTCACGACGATGCCAAAAAGGCCTTGAATTAAAAAAAAAGTAAAGACAGTTTCAAATAGATCTCGATGAGCTGAAAACGATAGTTTCTGTTTCATTTCGATATCTTGTAAGGTGCACGTTTTATAAGACTTTAACTGATTTTTAAAAAAAGAGCAAAACATGGAGTTGAAAAAATGGAATAATTCCGTAAGGGATGATGATATCAAAAAAACGTCAATCATTTTCCTTGTCCTTGAACGTAGAATGTAAAAAAAAATTAAAATCCAACAAAAATTCAACGAGCTATGGTGAAAAAAGGGATTTTTCTAAAAAAAAATCATCCTCTCGTTAGGGGTAGTCGGATTTGGAAAAAAAATAGCCAAAATAAACGTTCCAACCAACTCTACAACCAAGATTAATTTCATAAAAATCCATCGAAAAACGACCAAAAAAATGTCAAAAATTTCGAATTACAGACGATATTGTTTTCATTTAAATTTTACTAAAATCTTTAGGTTATTATAATATGGTAATAAAATTTGATATGTAAAGGATATAAAATAAAAATTAAATTAAAATAAATACAAAAACATCCCATATAAATAAACAATAGTTAAACAACTAGCGAGTTTTCTAAGAGACAGATGAATATAAACATTTTTATGAGCATAAAATATGTAATTACAATAAACCTTTGTTTAGTGTTTTTTTTTAGTTTATGACTTTAGAACTACGTAATTTACATTTTAAGATTCAATATAAGGAAACCAATGCATGCACGATCTGTGTTAATAATTTTTTTCTAGATACCTATGTTATACTTTACGATCACTTTTCCCACGAATTGACTTGGTCAATTGCTTATTCGTGATCGATAATAGACGTATTATATCTTTTTATAATTAGAATAACAATTACGATACGATAATTTTGTTGTTCGATTTATGTAGAAAGTTGGACGGAAAAATTCACTTTATGGGGAGCTTTTATCTCTCTATTCCCAAAAACCCCGTAAATCCATCATCGCGAGCTCGGGCGGTAAGCGGGGTGCATACTGATTATCTATTTTTCTTTCGGAGATCGCAGCTTTGATTTAATTTCATCGAGGTTATATATTTTTAAACGTGCCAACGTTCAAGAGAAAAATGCTCGGAATTTTTTAATGGTTCTTGAATAAGCGAGATACATAAATGCAACATTTTAATATTTATATCGAGATATCAGAAGATAGCTCAGTAAAAATAGTTCTTTCAACCTTATAAAATTTTATAGTTGTGTTCAAAAAATATTATAACTAAATTACATCAATGGTGTGGATTAAAGTTGCTTTTTTTTGTAACTCCCTACAAAGTAACAATAAAAGTACTGGGAAGCAGAGCATCCTATAACAGTGAATCTCAACTGGTACACTGATTGCTCTGAAGCAGACTCTGAGTGGATCACGATCTCTGTGATGCTTGGAAGACTTGACATTGTCTTTGACGGTGCAATGTTGTGCAAAAGAGTTGATGAGACTCCAAGCAGCATTAAAAGCGATAAGCTCATTTCGGAACATCTTCAAGTCTGGTGTAGAAATGTTGCAAGGGCCTCAACTTTCTAGAAAGTCATTATAGAGTGCCAGACCATATAGAAATAAAATGTAATGAAAAAGCTGATGAATTAATGAAGCAGGGAGCGACTGAGGTCTTGATAGGGCCAGAGCTTGCCTGTGGAATTGACAACTGCCTTGTTATGGAGAGTATCCAGCAATGGATAAACACCCAGATGTTGCACTGGTGACATGGAACACTAGGACTAAGGCAAGCTAAACTATTTCTAAAAACTTTTAGGTCAAACTGTCACGCGACTTGCTATCTCAAACTCAAAAAACGACGAGGATGGTGGTGGGAATGCTGACCGAAGCTCATGAAGCATATGTACATAATTGGGCTAGCAGAGATTAAAAACATGTTCTGCAATACTTCTGCTTCCATGCCCTTTACATTCTCTTTCTTGTGATAAGAATAATGTTCTCATACTGGCTATCAATAGCATAAGCTTCACAGTTGTCATTGTAGTATAACATTTGAGTAACTGTCAAAATTATTGCTGTTACGTTTCAATTCGAGAATATAAAAAAGATCATGAATTTTTCTAGAGATTAGAGTGTGAAAATACAACATCTGAAATTACAAAGAGTGTAAATAATATTCTGGAGAATTTACTATCGTGGGCGAGATTCTACTTAACCTACGTTTATGCTACTGTGTTACTATAAAAAAATGTATTACAATCTTATGTAATTAATTACTTAAGTTTATTGCTTGTTCCAATGACCTGCCGGCGTGTATTTGTAAATTCCACATCTGTTAACCGTATTTTAATATTATTTAATCTTTTATAAATAATAACAATGTTTCAGATCAAAGAAAGATTTAAGAAAAATAAAAAAATTAATAATGATATTTATTTTGATCTTTAAAATATTATAAAATTCAAGTTGGAGGCAGCTAATCAAACATACATGCAGTAATTATTTAAAATCGACCATTGCTCGATCTAAGTAGTAACTAAGTAATAAAAGTTTCAGCAGAATCCCAGAAAACGGCCGTGAGAACTGAAAAATTCCGATGTAGGAGTTGATTCTTAGTTATTTGAGGTTGACCCGACAGGTGACCCGGGGCTAAAAGAGACGAGAAATGCTTTTGATTGGACCATCTATCAAGTTGAAGTTCGTAATTGGTTTCTCATACGGCGTGCCAGACAGACAGGCATTTGTTTCGTTTTATTTCTTCGAGTAATTCTCTCCACAAAATTAATAATGTGAGGAATATTTTATTTCTTTTTTTTTCTGTTCGCTTCGTTTTCACTTTTTACTCTGCCAAAAGATAATTCACAAATAATGCGTTAAGTTGTAAACAATCTTACTTACTATAAGTTACGGATACTAAAATAGTACCTCATTGGCGCCAATCCATAAATTCTTGGATTATAGTGTCAAATTTAATTTAAAATAGTGAGTTTTGCGACAAGTTTGTTGTTTACCACAACTTGAAAATGTTAGCGACAAAGAAATAACTATTTGTTTCTTTTGGATCATTAAAGATCATAAAGAAATGAAATAAGTCACTATGCGTTAATGTTGAGAATCATAATTGCATTAAAAGTAATCTCGTCACAAAAAGTATGACATAAGTGATTTATGAATAAAGTTTTTATTATTTTCTTTTCAGTTTTTTGGGAACGATAAATTTAACATTCTAGTATCTGGTGTTGCCACCTCTGGCTCTAATAACATCTCATTCTCCGTGGAAGGTTTCTTATCACGTCATTTCTAATCCAAATCCAAATTTTCCCATTGTTCTATTAAAACATTTTCCAGCTCATCAAGGTTGGAGCGATATTACGATTTCTGTCTCTGGTTTTTTTTTGGTCGAAGCGAAGGAAATCCTCATGGATACTAAAACCTCCCCTTCTTCAGGAAGAAAGTTTCTGGTACCACCCTTAGGTATTTCATCAGAAACAATCCTTGTCATTTGTTTCCTTTACTTTATTGTCTCTCTTCAATTTCTTTGGTTCTATTATTTCCCTGTTGAATTCGTGTATATTCCTCCAGCTTTTTTTGTTATAAATCATTTTTTGACCTATGTTGTCAATATTCAGATTTCCTTCTTGGATGTTTAAATTTTTCCTTTGTGTAGACCACCTCTGACATTCAAACAATGTGTGCTCAACAGTGTCGGTCTCCGTGCAGTAGCTTCAGACGTCTGTCTCCGTTTTTCCGATACCTCTTATATAGGTTCTAAAAGATCCATGCCCCGTGAGTACCTGGGTAAGGAAATAATCTGTGCATCGATGTTCGCACTCTCTCCATTCTTTTATGACTGGTATCAGTTTTTTGGTCCATTGTGCCACGTTTAGTGATAAATCCCATTCTTCCTGCCATTTTATTAAAGTTTCTTCCCTTTCTTACATTCTTGCCAGTTCTCCCCCTCCTCTATGATTTATTCTACATCGTTCCTCTATCAGTAGATGTACCTATAGGTATTATTCCAGTGATTACTTGAAGTGCCCTATTTGATGTTGTTCTGTAAGCACTAGCAACCCTCAATAAGCTCTTTCTCTTACTTCGTTTTTACATCACAAATTCATTATACTCTAATTCACCCAGAACTACCAAATCACATCACCCACATTGACGATTACAACATTCCTATATCCCATTCCGTAACAATCACATGTCTAAAATTGTCTCATGGAAAATATCCTGCCCATCCTCAACTTTTGTTATTTTCAAAAAGATGGAAAAAAAATAATTTCGGGTGCTTATTAAATATTGTTATTTGAAAGGAAAAAATACAGTTGAAGCAAAAGCTTGGCTTGATAATGAGTTTCCGGACTCTGCGCCAGGAAAATCAACAATCATTGACTGGTACGCAACATTCAAGCGTGCTGCGTTCACCGAAGACGGTGAATGGGTGCCGCGCGACCAAAAACAGCAACGAATTGATGATTCTGAGCAGTTTTTGCAGCTGTTAAGTCGTAATGAAACTTGGCTCCATCACTACACGCCTGAGTCCAATCGACAGTCAGCTGAGTGGACTGCGGCCGGTGAACGGCCACCAAAGCGTGGAAAGACTCAACAGTCAGCTGGCAAAGTTATGGCCTCAGTTTTTTGGGATACACACGGTATATTGTTCATCGATTGTTTGGAAAAGGGAAAAACAATCAACAGCGACTATTACTGTGCATTATTGGAGCGATTGAAGACCGAAATCGCGAAAAAACGGCCCCATATGAAGAAGAAAAAAGTGTTGTTTCATCAAGACAATGCACCGTGTCACAAATCATCGAAAACGATGGCAAAATTGCATGAATTGGGCTTCGAATTGCTTCCTCACCCACCGTATTCTCCAGATCTAGCCCCCAGCGACTTTTTCCTTTTCTCTGACCTGAAGAGAATGCTCGCGGGAAAAAAATTTGGCTCTGATACTGAGGTAATCGCCGAAACTGAAGCCTATTTTGAGGACAAACCGAAGGAGTACTACAAAAATGGTATCGAAAGGTCGCTATAATCGCTGTATCGCCCTTGAAGGCAACTATGTTGAATAAAAAAAATGAATTTTGTCAAAATATTGTGTTTTACTATGGTAGACCGGGGACTTTTCAGCCGACCTATATTATTTGCTTGCCAAAAATATCACCAAAACCGTATTGAACTAATAAATCAACTAATTAACAATAAAATCTCTCTACCCGTTAATTTAATTTTCTTATTAAGTATTGAACCATATAGTAAGCAAATTAGTAATATACTTATAAATTTTTTAAGGCGCTGTGAATTAGACATATAAAAAAAATCCATAAAACACATTCCAAAATATCTGTGGCAAATGGAAATTTATCCAATGCCAAACCTCCCTCACACACACGAGTACATATAAAGTAACTAAAAAAATTAATAGGTTTTGATAGACTTTTTATGTGATTTGCAGTTATTAACTCTATTATTTTTACTAAACAGCTGATTTTAAAATCTTCTCCTTCAATATCTTAAAAAGAACTAACCGTAATTTATTAAAAATTCTACTTCAATATAATAAAAGCTGTCCTTATCTTCCTTAATAGGTTTTAGTGCGGTTTAAAGACACTTTTTCTTAGCCGGACACTATACAACGCATCTCCCCTATGATTTTTTTTTCGTAAAAGCGGTAAATCCCACCTCTATTTCCATGTGTATAAATGAGGATGGCGATAAATCTAGTCGAATTCCCTTCGTTGACTCGTTTTATCGCGATGGAACATTCCTGGTCCAAACGTTATCCGATTGGAAATCGCCAAAAACCGGTCCCTACAACACCGACCGGCCGTGTCAGATGATCCGGCACCGTGAACGAACCACGATTAATCAAATCTTATCGTCGAACGAGTGGCCGATGTCGACGTTCTTTCTGTCTTTTTCTGGCTTTTCTCACTGTCTTCTGTCACGTTCCGCCATTTTGAGTAATTATCCCGGACTCGCAACGATTTTAATCGGCATTATGTATTTTTAAACTCGATATATGCATTCCGAGAAGAGAACAAGAACAAATATCTACTTACGACGAATTAACATTCGCGTCGGATTTCATTTTAATAATAAAACGGAGATTATGTAAATGCCTATCTTGTAATAGTGTAAGAATCTTATTTATGTGTTGATGATGATGGTTTAAGTCGGCTATAAGAATCGAAAATGTTAAAAACAACTGTTGTATGTCATCTTTTATGGCATACCTGTCAAAGTTGATGGAAAAGCATTAAGGCAGTTCTTTTGAAGAATGATTTTTGTCCAAACTTCAATCTGATGAATGCAAAGTTTTTGTTAACCATCTTTTATGACGTGCCTGTCAAAATTGATGGAAAAGCAATTCATTTGACTCTTCTGAACACTAATTTTTGTTTAGAGACTAAACGTCAGGCTGCTGAATACACTAGAACTGACGAAAGCCCCAGCAATACTGTTTTCTGCTCTATTTTATAGCACATCTGTCAAAATTGATTGGAAAGCTTTAGAGTGATTCTTCTGAAGAATGATTTTGTCCAAACTTCAATCTGATGAATGCACTGGAACTGACGAAAGATCGCCAAAGTTTTTGTTAACCATCTTTTATGACGTGCCTGTCAAAATTGATGGAAAAGCAATTAATTTGACTCATCTGAACACTAATTTTTGTTTGGAGACTAAACGTCAGGCTGCTGAGTACACTAGAACTGACGAAAGCCCCAGCAATACTGTTTTCTGCTCTATTTTATAGCACATCTGTCAAAATTGATTGGAAAGCTTTAGAGTGATTCTTCTGAAGAATTATTTTGTCCAAACTTCAATCTGATGAATGCACTGGAACTGACGAAAGATCGCCAAAGTTTTTGTTAACCGTCTTTTATGATGTGCCTGTCAAAATTGATAGAAAAGCCATTAATTTGACTACTCTGAGCACTAATTTTTGTTTGGAGACTAAACGTCAGGCTGCTGAATACACTAGAACTGACGAAAGCCCCAGCAATACTGTTTTTTGCTCCCTTTTATAGCACATCTGTCAAAATTGATTTAAAAGCATTAAAGTTATTCTTCTGAAGAATGATTTTGTCTAAACTTCGATCTGATGAATACACTGGAACTGACGAAAGATCACCAAAGTTTTTGTTAACCATCTTTAGTGAAGTACCTGCCAAAATTGATAGAAAAGCAATTAATTTGACTCCTCTGAACACCAATTTTTGTTTGGAGACTAAACGTCAGGCTGCTGAGTACACTAGAACTGACGAAAGCCCCAGCAATACTGTTTTTTGCTCCCTTTTATAGCACATCTGTCAAAATTGATTTAAAAGCATTAAAGTTATTCTTCTGAAGAATGATTTTGTCTAAACTTCGATCTGATGAATGCACTGGAACTGACGAAAGATCACCAAAGTTTTTGTTAACCATCTTTAGTGAAGTACCTGCCAAAATTGATAGAAAAGCAATTAATTTGACTCCTCTGAACACTAAGTTTTGTTTGGACACTAAACGTCAGGCTGCTGAATACACTAGAACTGACGATAGCCCCAGCAATACTGTTTTTTGCTCTCTTTTTTAGCATACCTGTCAAAATTTATTAAAAAGCATTAAAGTAATTCTTCTGAAGAATGATTTTGTCCAAACTTCGATCTGAGGAATGCACTGGAACTGACGAAAGATCGCCAAAGTTTTGGTTAACCATCTTTTATGACGTGCCTGTCAAAATTGATAGAAAATCAATTAATTTGACTCATCTGAACACCAATTTTTGTTTGGAGACTAAACGTCAGGCTGCTGAGTACACTAGAACTGACGAAAGCCCTAGCAATACTGTTTTTTGCTCTCTTTTATAACATATCTGTCAAAATTGATGGAAAAGCATTAAAGTCATTCTTCTGAAGAATGATTTTGTCCAAACTTCGATCTGATGAATGCACTGGAACTGACGAAAGATCGCCAAAGTTTTTGTTAACCATCTTTTATGACGTGCCTGTCAAAATTGATGGAAAAGCAATTCATTTGACTCTTCTGAACACTAATTTTTGTTTAGAGACTAAACGTCAGGCTGCTGAATACACTAGAACTGACGAAAGCCCCAGCAATACTGTTTTCTGCTCTATTTTATAGCACATCTGTCAAAATTGATTGGAAAGCTTTAGAGTGATTCTTCTGAAGAATGATTTTGTCCAAACTTCAATCTGATGAATGCACTGGAACTGACGAAAGATCGCCAAAGTTTTTGTTAACCATCTTTTATGACGTGCCTGTCAAAATTGATGGAAAAGCAATTAATTTGACTCCTCTGAACACTAATTTTTGTTTGGACATTAAACGTCAGGCTGCTGAGTACACTAGAACTGACGAAAGCCCTAGCAATACTGTTTTTTGCTCTCTTTTATAGCATATCTGTCAAAATTGATGGAAAAGCATTAAAGTAATTCTTCTGAAGAATGATTTTGTCAAAACTTCGATCTGATGAATGCACTGGAACTGACGAAAGATCACCAAAGTTTTTGTTAACCATCTTTAGTGAAGTACCTGCCAAAATTGATAGAAAAGCAATTAATTTGACTCCTCTGAACACCAATTTTTGTTTGGAGACTAAACGTCAGGCTGCTGAGTACACTAGAACTGACGAAAGCCCCAGCAATACTGTTTTTTGCTCCCTTTTATAGCACATCTGTCAAAATTGATTGAAAAGCATTAAAGTTATTCTTCTAAAGAATGATTTTGTCCAAAATTCGATCTGATGAATACACTGGAACTGACGAAAGATCACCAAAGTTTTTGTTAACCGTCTTTTATGATATGCCTGTCAAAATTGATGGAAAAGCAATTAATTTGACTCCTCTGAACACTAATTTTTGTTTGGACATTAAACGTCAGGCTGCTGAGTACACTAGAACTGACGAAAGCCCTAGCAATACTGTTTTTTGCTCTCTTTTATAGCATATCTGTCAAAATTGATGGAAAAGCATTAAAGTAATTCTTCTGAAGAATGATTTTGTCAAAACTTCGATCTGATGAATGCACTGGAACTGACGAAAGATCACCAAAGTTTTTGTTAACCATCTTTAGTGAAGTACCTGCCAAAATTGATAGAAAAGCAATTAATTTGACTCCTCTGAACACCAATTTTTGTTTGGAGACTAAACGTCAGGCTGCTGAGTACACTAGAACTGACGAAAGCCCCAGCAATACTGTTTTTTGCTCCCTTTTATAGCACATCTGTCAAAATTGATTGAAAAGCATTAAAGTTATTCTTCTAAAGAATGATTTTGTCCAAAATTCGATCTGATGAATACACTGGAACTGACGAAAGATCACCAAAGTTTTTGTTAACCGTCTTTTATGATATGCCTGTCAAAATTGATGGAAAAGCAATTAATTTGACTCCTCTGAACACTAATTTTTGTTTGGACACTAAACGTCAGGCTGCTGAATACACTAGAACTGACGATAGCCCCAGCAATACTGTTTTTTGCTCTCTTTTATAGCATACCTGTCAAAATTGATTGAAAAGCATTAAAGTAATTCTTCTGAAGAATGATTTTGTCCAAACTTCAATCTGATGAATGCACTGGAACTGACGAAAGATCACCAAAGTTTTTGTTAACCATCTTTAGTGAAGTACCTGCCAAAATTGATAGAAAAGCAATTAATTTGACTCTTTTGAACACCAATTTTTGTTTGGAGACTAAACGTCAGGCTGCTGAGTACACTAGAACTGACGAAAGCCCCAGCAATACTGTTTTCTGCTCTCTTTTATAGCACATCTGTCTAAAATTGATTGAAAAGCATTAAAGTAATTCTTCTGAAGAATGATTTTGTCCAAACTTCAATCTGATGAATGCACTGGAATTGACGAAAGATCACCAATGTTTTTGTTAACCATCTTTTATGACGTACCTGTCAAAATTGATAGAAAAGCAATTAATTTCATTCCTATAAACACTAATTTTTGTTTGGACACTGAACGTCAGGCTGCTGAATACACTAGAACTGGCGAAAGCCCCAGCAATACTGTTTTTTGCTCTCTTTTATAGCATATCTGTCAAAATTGATGGAAAAGCATTAAAGTAATTCTTCTGAAGAATGATTTTGTTCAAACTTCAATCTGATGAATGCACTGGAACTGACGAAAGATCGCCAAAGTTTTTGTTAACCGTCTTTTATGACGTACCTGTCAAAATTGATAGAAAAGCAATTAATTTGACTCATCTGATCACTAATTTTTGTTTGGAGACTGAACGTCAGGCTGCTGAATACACTAGAACTGACGAAAGACCACCAAACAGTGTTGTTTGGCATATTTTATAGTATATCTCCCAATAATTTATTGAAAAGCATTAAAGTGACTCTTCTGAAGACTGATTTTTGCATGGAGTTCAAACGTCAGTCCAGTGAAAGCACTGAAACTGACAAAAGCACACTTAAGTGTTGTTTGCCATCTTTTACAGCATACCTGTCAATATTGATTAAAAAATATCAGTCACTTCTCTGAAGACACTTTTGGAGACTAAACGTCAGTTTGCTGAATGCATTGGATCTGACGAAAGAACAACAAAATATCAAAAATATCAGTCACTCCTCTGAAGACACTTTTGGAGACTAAACGTCAGTTTGCTGAATGCACTGGATCTGACGAAAGAACAACAAAACTTTTGTGTCCCATCTTTTATAACACATCTGTCAAAATTGATTAAAAAGGATTAGTGACTCTTCTGAAGAATGATTTTTATTTGGGGTCTAAAGGTAAGTCTGCTGAATGCACTGGAACTGACGAAAGACCACCAAATAGTGTTGTTTGGCATATTTTATAGTATATCTCCCAAAAATTTATTGAAAAGCATTAAAGTGACTCTTCTGAATACTGATTTTGGCATGGAGTTCAAATGTCAGTCCGGTGAAAGCATTGGAACTGAGAAAAGCACTAAGTGTGGTTTGCCATCTTTATAGAGGTCAAAATTGATTGAGAAATATCAAAGTGACTCCTCTGAAGACTGATTTTTGTTTGGAGACTAAACGTCAGGCTGCTGAATGTACTGGAACTGAGGAAAACTCACCAAAACTAGTAAGCTTTTGATTTTTCACGAGATATTTTATTTATTAATTATTTGAAGGAATATAAGACAGCAATTTATCTATTTGAAGAAGAATATGGCAAAGAGAAAAATATCCTTTATACTTAATATATTTAGCTTAAATGCCCTTAAATTGTTTGAGGATATAGATACGTTTCGAGACAATTTACACCTTCACCGTCTTTATTTATTTATTATTTATATATTATTTAATTTTTTAATTTATTTATTTGTACTTTCCTTATGGTGTGTGTTTTTGTAAGGACCCATTGCAAATCCTTTTTAAAATCGTACAAAATTCTTTTAATTCTCTATTTAGAAAACCATATAATTCACTATATTGAATTGTTTTTGTTTTTTTTTCTTTTGTTGTTGATTTCCACAACTTTTAGAAAATATATTTTCATTTTTCTTTAAAATATGTCATAATAATTACTTATATATTCAGTAACACTTTTAGTTCTAATCCCTTAAAAAAATATTCAATACAAAGCCCATCTTACCCAAATGCATCTAAATTACAAAACGCTATTTATAATGTGATCTTAGAAGAAAAAAATCGATCCTTCTCTCGAACATTCATAAAAATTTAATGAACCATGTTAGATCCAGATTGAGATTAAATTTGTTTCTTAGAATGGTTGAGTTGAGTCTTTCTATCATCAAAAGAATTCAACATTCTTATAAATATATTTATACCTGACCGTGGCTCATTATAATTTTTCATTCGTTTCAAAAGAGTCTTAATAGCGCCCTTTTCCATGCTTTTAATTATAACTTATAATTCAAGGACAAAAAAAAATTTCGTCTATTATTAAATGGGAATGATTTTTTTTCCTCTGAATCTAATGACACGTTTGAGAAATGGTGGTCGGTCAATGTCAGGTAGATTGTTTAATGTAATAACTGGTTCTTTAACGGATTGTATGTAATTAAAAATTAGGAATTAGTAGAACATGGTATTATCTTCGTTTTTAATTACGAAAATAATTGCTGGACATTATTTACCGAACGTTTTTTACGGACCGGATACTTGAAAATGTATTCAAAGGATTTGGAAGTGTGGAAACGATCTGGAATATCGAGTGAGGCCCGAATTACAAACCAAACACTATTTTATTAACTGCGAAGTAATTAATGCATAAATTTTGCAAAAACTATTTTAATTTAGTAGAAATTTTCTTTTTTATCTGAAGAAGATAACTAATGAAATAATAATGTCATAATAATTAAGACAAAAGTTGTCCCTTAAGATTTGGTTTATTCATTTCGTCAGTAATATTGTCCATAACTTCCACATATTTCATTTTTATTTAATTGAATGCATTACTGTTCTTAAAAATAATTTTTTAAAGATCTAAGATGAAATTTGATAATGTTGAAGATCTTTTCTTAGTCAATTGAATGTGGGCAAGTTTTTAGCGAGCCCCTAGTGATAACTTGCATTGTAAATAAAAATTGCAGAGTTGTTAGGAAGAAAATCTATCAGTTGTTTAAAAACATTCACGTCCTAGTGGTAGTCAAGTAGATTCAAAATATATTTGATGAATGCTGAATCGATCTATATAATTTTTTTTTATTTCTTTTATGGCCCTTACATTTTTTTTGGCATGCTTTTTCTTTTCCATAGTATTCTCTGATTCATTTTAAACTAATCCTCGAATTGAGGAAAAACTTTATCTAGTGTTGGAAATTCTTTTCTAAAGAAGATTGCAAGTGCTTTTTGTCGAAGTCTTATTTTAAATTATATTATATCTAACTTTTTTTTATTTTTTTGGGAGATTTACGCCCTTTGCTGTAACCACCACATTTCTTTTACATAAATTGTTACGGGTTAAAAATCAAAACAGGTTCAAAAGTTTAAAAGGTTTATTTAAAATAATTTTAACAATAATATAATTTGTAATGTTTAAATTCTTATTTTTGTATCCTCATTTTTATCAGAAGTAATAAAACGTTCTATACTATTTAGTTAGTTGCTTAGCCTACCAGATCTAAGACCGGTGACCTTGTAACCAAAAGGTCAAGACCATCTTCTTATCGGTACTATCACCAATTATTGTCAACCGGATATCTCTTTCGTTTTTTTTGAATGGTTCAACAAATTTAGCATGTGCTAAAGTAATACGAAAATTTTCGGAAATAAACCTTCAAAAAAATAACAAAAGTTAAAGAAGCATCTTTAATCCAAGGCTGATTACCACTTCTAGTGGATATTTGTTTTTTTTAACTAAGAGATAATCACTTACCAGGTCACCTTCCACCCTTCTGGTAAGTCTTCTATTTTAATGTATCAATCTTCTTTTATCTCGGACAACATAACACTCCGTATATCATCAACTTTCTATGTTTAGATCTTTCATCATGTTTCATGTTTTTAGACCTTTTAATTCTTATGGGTTTAGCCATAACCCAGTCCCATAGAACCTAAAGTGGAGATTAATTAGAAGAATTTGTTATGGTCTACTAGTATATCGTCTATTACCTTATTTACATGGTTCAAACAGGGGATTAATAGGCACCTAGATGACAGCAGTGAAATTGAACTATTTAATCCATTCCTGAATTCCTGGATGATTCTGGCTGTATCCTTCTAGTTAGAAACTAGACACACCACAGTGAAGGCTTATTAACTTTAGAACACTACACAGTATCTTCAATACTTAACAAGTAAGATCTACCCTATTGGGCTGCATTATTTCTTTCCACCTGTTGTGTCTTGCTAACAATAATAATAAGTATTTAGTTTAGTAATTATCTATATATTTGAGTAAATATAAAGTAGGTTTTGGTGTATTCTATGGGATATTTGCCTATAGAATGGTTCACTTTGTTTAAATACATTCCAAATTAGATTTATCTCCATATAAAGTGAAACCTAAAAATAATTAAAGACAATTAGTTAAAACATGTTAGTATCTAACAAATAGTGTAGAAAAATCTATCAATATTAAATATTAAGTGCTATCATTAATATTAATATATTACCATACTAGTGTGAACTGATTAGAATTCTAATTGGGGAATGATAAACTTATATATATTGTTTATAACTTAAACAGATTATCTATTTACTAGGTTCTTAAAGTACAAAACATTTTTATGAATAAAATAACCTGTCACTTACCTTTAGTACGCCAATAATCATCAACACTTTGGTAGTGTCTACTGCTAACCCTTGCCCATATATAAATATAAATAATACTCATAAACTTTTAATATATTTTATTTTATTTTTGTTTTTCGTACCTTTCCATCTTCCCTAGAAAACATTCAGGCACAAGTAATAAACCCTGCTTACCCACAAACGACAATCCTTCCACTCCCTTATTTTTTTATTGGAAATAAAATTTTAAGGGGTAGCAAAATCTTTGTCTATGATTTAAATTAATTGAATATTAAGTTTTTTGGCGCCACTATATTTAACTGGAAATTTTTTGACAGCTGAAATCATAGAGAATGCTGAAACATCAACGTACGGACCATAGACAAAGTAATTATAAAATTCTGTGACAGATTTCAGATTGGAATAATAATTTTTAGCCGAATTATGGTGTGAAGTTTTCTTACCTAATACCACGCAAGCTTAAATTATTTCCTGAATTTTTTTGAGGACACGAATATTTTGAAAATTCTCAAGTATCAAGTGACATCAATTAGCTATAGATACATGTAGCCGATTTCATAGTATGACTAATGATATTTCGTTCGGGTCACACGCAAACTCTCGAATTTCACGATTATTCTCCATACGGCAGACTGGCTTAATCATGAATGTTATCGTCGGAACGTCGAAATACAATGCCGAAGTAAATAGTATTCGAGAATGAAAGATTTGAAGGGTGCCTGTCCTGCTGCATTTCCACTGAATGTTTGCGGTAGGTTCGTTCACAGGCCCTTCATCTGCACAAGTCCTGTCAACGCCAGACCTGGAGAATTGACAAACAACGCACGCGACTCATTTTTTCGCCCTCTTGCCATAATTGCCAAGAGGGTAGATTTTCCAAATTACTTTTCTCTGTTCGGGTATGCACTAAATAAACGATCGACACGTTTTCCGAAAGGTTTAAACAAACACAAAAATTCTGTATAATTCCCAACAAAATTCCCTTCTTTTAGATTTCGCTGTAATAGTTCAACCTCAAAATTTTCCCAACCAGATTTATCTATGTTATACACTTCCTATCAAACAACAGACAGCATCAGCCAATTGTGTTTCTTAAAAACCCCATTTTCCATATTTCCAAATGTTTTGAACGACAAAATTTTTTTAATTAAGAAAGTGACAAAACAAAAACGTTTAATTCTGCTGCCTTTATATTTTGCTAAAACACTATTATTTAAACAGTTTCTAATAATTCACCTTGACTAGAAGAAGATGTATGCGGAGTACCTACTTGGGAATTCGCCCGAAGGCTAGTGGTGGTGCGTGTAGGTACCTATATAGTACCACGGCCATATCTGAACCTAATGATGGGACACGTCACTCACGATTGGCCGCCCGTATGAGCCGCGCTCATATACGCCGTCCCCCCTTTTTTACGGAGACCCCTCGGGTACTACGTGACGACCAATGTAAAATTTTCGCCGCTCATATCCTTCGGCTGTCTCGTAGAAGACGTATTTACATAAATTACTGAGACTATATAAAATACTAATGGGATCGAATCTACCTAAAGTGCTTTATGGGGGATAAGATTATGACTTTGTTTTTCCGGTACTGCTTTGAATTTATAGCAAAACATTAAACGTTTAATACTTTAAGTTAAATTATTAAATATTCCGAGAATATTCTAAGAAAAATGTTAACTCTCACGAAGCAAAAGCAATCAATCAATAGTTTTCAAGGAGCAAAATGTCTATTTAACGTTTTCATTGTTTGTATCTTCCCAGAAAGCTATTTTTACCATTAGAATAGGTCGTTATAACACGGGGAAAAATAATTGGAAATGGCAAAAAAATTACAGTGTGGATATTACGTGAAACTGTAATTCTTGTGCAGTTTATTACAGTCAAAGTAGCCTTAAAAGAGATGGAAAAACAGTGTATTAATAACAACCTGGTAGATTTTTTTTATTAAGAATAATAAAAAACTCTTCGTTTGAAGGTAACTTCCAAGTTTATTTGAAAAAATTAGTTTTTAAATTACAATGACGGCCGTTTCGCTAAGATTAGCATCGTCAGATTGACATTTAAGTTACATTTTGTTTATTTGTAGCTAGGTATACCTGATGTTGTTAAGGTAGTATTAAGGCTAGACCAAGTATGAAAGTAATAAGACTGTGTGATATTTACATTTATTTTATTTGATTTGACGAAACTGTATTGTTGATAAAAAAAGGATTTTTTTAAGCGAGTGTCACAAAAAATGAAGTTTTACGGATCTATTAACGTCCCTAAAGTGTATCTTTTTTGGCCGCTTTTTTACTTTACGGCCGCTGTTTTACTTCACGGCCGCTTTTTTACTTTACGGCCGCTTTTGCAAACAAAGTCATTATGAGGGCAACCTACTAGACACATTTAATTTGCTTATTTGAGTTATTTCCACGTCCGATATTAAGATTGTCAAATTATGAAGGCGGCCTACTAGACGCACTTAATTTGCATGTTTGGGTTATTTACCCATAAAACAAAAGAAAAGGTTCCGTTGCCAGGCTGTTTATTTACAAGCTTTTCGTTTCTGTCAGTAAAATGAAATTTAAAGTAAATAACTAACAAATAATAAAAACCACATTTACGGTGTATAATGTACATTTAACATAACAATTAATAGCAAATAATGCTCTAATTTATTAACTTCGTTATGACCCAACTTCTGTTTATCATACTTACTGTAAGTAATTCTGTACACATCTTTGTTACTTAATAATACACTTTTCATTTGGTTAATAAAAATTTGAACTAATCTTCCAGTTTCGTCTCTGTTTAGAAACAAAATTGTAAAAAAAAGTTGTTACCTATTTGATGAGACACTCGCTTAAAAAATTTTGTGTGCACCTCAGCCGTATGATCTTTTTTTGCCTCACCTGAAATTTGCTTGGCCTCGGCTACGCCTCGGCCGCAAATTTCAGATTCGGCCAAAAAAGATCAACATTACGGCCTTGGTACACAAATAACTATTTTGATAGTTATTTCTGTCAAATGAAAATAAAAAGTTAATTCCGACTAAAAAGTAACTTTTATTTGAACAATTTGAGTTTGATAATTGAGAAAATAACATTTGGTGACCCCGACGTGATCACGATATGGAGAAACGGATGTCCAAGCGAGAAACTGCAGGTGTGAATTAAGCTCTGTCATCTGACTATGTGTGGCCAGATGGATTCGGAAGTCGCAAAATTACCGTGGACAATCTACCTGAAAGAGTCGTTGAAGATAAAACAATGGAAAAGCATCCCTTATAAAGGTAAACTCGACACGGTCTGTTCAATCGAGAGCCTCTGGGAAGACCGAATTATCTCATCGAAGTAGTTTGAACTTGAAAAGGAGGAAAATTGAAAAACAAAAACAAGAACTAGAAAGAAAATCCAGAGAGCTTGAGCTGGAAGAACAACAACTGGAAGAAAAAAACCGAAGAGAGTTAAAGAAGAAAGAAATAGCTGATAGTTTGCACCTCCTTCAACTCGAAGAAGACCTGCGTAAAGCCGAAGTAGATACTCTAGGAGAAAGTAACAGTTACAACCAATTGGAAGCAATATGAAGCACGAATACCAGGCAAGAATATTTGGAAGAACAAGAATGTAGAAGTAGAGTATCTCAGTGGGTAGATTACACATCTGTAGGATTTCATGATAATGCAGCAGCAAACCAGACACAGAATATTGAAGAGACTGGTGAACCATCAAATGGCCTGTCTTTGGTAGAACAACCAACCAACATTACATCGCAAGATATACAAAGACTTTGTGGAACTGTTGCAAACGTACTTAGATCCATTACTCTTCTTACTCCAACAGTGCCATTTGATGGTAGTCCCCAAGATTGGCCTCTATTTTTTAAGTCCTTTGAAAATCTCCAAAAGTTTTGTGATTACAGCAACGAGGAAATTATGCTGAAATTACAAAGATGTTGATGGCAGATAATGTGGACCTTGTGATTGAAACCTTGGAAAAACGGTTTGGTAGGCCTGAATACATCATAGACACCCTATTGAGCAGAATAAGGAACCTTCCATTCATCAGAGAAAATCATTTTGAGAAGCTGATTCATTATTCTTCAGAGGTGAGCAACGTGGTATCAATCATGAAGAGCCTAGGATTATCCTGAATGTACTTCCCTCTAAGATCAGTATAACTGTGCAATGATATAGAAAAACCAGGAAAAAACTATAATCATGCTGATCTTTACAATAACTTAATATATTTGTGTTTTACAATTACGTCTAATCTATGTATAAAATGTAAACTCATTCAAAGTAAACAGTTTAATGTCATTAATGTCATTGGTGTGTATGAGTGAGTGTGGATGTTCAAGAACATGTTTTGCATAGTTTGACATATCTGGTTGTTGTTATCTATATGCTCTTAAGTATTCATTGAATCTTTTTTCAAATTTTTTTTGTGTTTGACCTACAGCATTGAATTTGGGATCCAAGTCCTCCATAGGTCTAACAAAGTCAGCGATTACTAATTAAGTCCCACTCATATGAACCTTATGAGGTCGTTCAAGTGCGTCTAAGGTTTTGGGCTCCATCCTTCTCAAATTACAGACACATATAGACCTACGCCTTGGACGCCAAGAAAATAGTTTTCCAAATAGTTTTAGAATGGTTCGATGGAAAAAATAATTTATGCTCTCAGATTTAATTTTAGATGAACCTTGGAGTACAGATTGGGGTAATTATGTTTGCGATTTAAAGAGAACAGTATGGTACGTCTGGCGCCATCTAAGTATCGATGGTTTTTTTTAAGCTGATACACCTGTCCTCCTTCATCTGTGAAGGCCGATATCCCCTTAGTACCTCCGGCTCATAAATTTCATTAAATCAGTAAAACTGCGTGGCATTCACACGAGAGACTTCTTTAATGATGCATTTTATGTTTTCGCGCGACAGACATTATTTTAATTCGTTAACTTGGCCAAAATCCAAAGCCGGTCGCACACATGTTTATGGTACGGCGGCGTTGAGATGGCTTTTTTTTCTGTTAGTTTTTTTTTCCTCTCTCTCTCTCGTTTGAGTTCCAGTTGACTCTTTCCCGAGTGCTACATGTGTGATAACGAACTTATTTTGAAAATACCACCTTCACGAAAATAACCTGAGACATTCCCCAACGGCAATAATTAAGAGTTCCTGATGCTTTATTAATGCTCTGGAAATAACGGGCGGGTTAAAAATATATTAATGGTTTTTTTGGGATGGGAAGATGCTGACGACGACGACGACGACGACGACGACTAATGTCTTTCTACAGGATATTTTCGATATTATTCGAAAAATAGTGGCAAGCGAGGGAAATCGGAGACGACAAAATATAACCTACACAAACGTCAACAATTTTTTTTAGGTTTGTATTTAGACGTTACTGGCTTCAAAGTTTAGCAACAACATCAACAAACTGAAGTGCGTTTAGATGAAAATAACATGTGGAATTTTAATTTCATCTTTTTTGTCTAAAATACTCCCAAAATTTAATGTATCCCTTAGCAATTTCTACAAAGAAAAATCCAATAAAGAAAATATTCTGCTATTACTAAATATAAATCAACCACCGAGTCCTCTACTGTGACGCACTGTGTATTTATTTTTCCCTTTTTGAATCATATCTTCTGCACTTTCTTTTTGTGCAGCTCAATTTCAACGTACAGTCGGCTTTAGAATAGCATATACATGCTAAATGTGAATTTCGTTTACCTACCGAAGTTATAAAAACGCCCTTTAAACGCCTACATTAAATGGTTTTTGGGGATTAAGTTAATTTACAAGGGACAGAGGGACAGGCAATTTGTCAATAAAATACCTTATGCTGCAAACATTAAAGATGTGGGCGTGGACAACTGTTTAACTGATTTCAGGTTATACACAATAAATAGACCGTCCTTAAAATTAAGGCCGTTCTTAAAATTAATTCATTGTAAGCGATTTGAGTTTGAAAACGTATATGCTATTCTGAAGCCGATAGTACGTACGTACCCAACCGCAAATATATACCAGACATCTCAGACAAACAATTCACAACTACCCATTTAGGAATGCAAAGTAAGACCTAACTATCAAAACCAAGATCAAAATTAATCAAAAACTCCATTTATTACACCACATAAAAATGTAAATAATCTATTAAGACTAATAAAAAACTCTTCGTTTTAACAAAACTTCCACTTTGTATTTAAAAAATTGCTTTTTTAAACTCAATGACAGCCGTTTCGCTATATAACTAGCATCTTCAGATTGACATATTGAAGTTACATTTTGTTTGTTTGTAGCTAGGTACCTGATGTTTATTAGGTAGTTATAAGGCTAGACCAAGTATGGAAGTAATAAGACATAACAATATTAAAGCCTAGATGTTATTTTGGGACGGACATTCCGAAAAAAAAGTCAGTTTCTTAAAAAAATTTTTCTTCACATAAATGTTCCAGGAAAATTGGTTTTTCAGAGCTGTTATTCATCCCACCCTAAAAAAACATCATTTTTTATTTTATTGGACTCAAATACCTTATAATGTGTAATTTTTCCCATTAATTTCTTACATTCCCAATTTTTATGAATCTAGCTCAAAATCCGTGGAAATTTTTTTAAATTTTAACATCGGTCTTTTAAATTCGAATAACTTTTTTCCAGTACATATTTAAGAAACCAAAAGGGCATAGATAGATAGAGGAAAAAATGAACTACCAGATGAATATAATTTGGTTTCTTTGATTTCATATATGCCGGAGTTATACAGGGTCAAAGTTGGAAAAATATATAAAAAAAATTTTTAAAACCTTTATCACGTCTACATCACTGGATATTTAAAAACCAAATACACATCAAACTTAAAGGGTCCATCTATACTATCATAAAAAAAATACATTTCAACATTTTTTTAATTACAGTCCAAGTTATTGCATTTTCAAAAATTTTAACTTTCATTTCAAAGGGGAACGACAATCAATACAAAATCATAAAAGTGGATCTGATATTTTAATTCTGGTTTTTTGACAATTGGAGGTATTCTTCATATTGAGTAGATTTTTAAATAAATAGTGGCAGTTTTGTTAAAACGAAGAGTTTTTTATTATTCTTAATAAGATGGACTTCCAAAAAGTAAGGGTTAGTACAATAATCTACCTTTTGATATCAAAACATTTTCACTATTGTTCCCAAATGCTTCACAAAATTAAACTCCATTGAATTAGCCCTTTGTAGATTTTGTATTCAAGACTTCATTGAGAAAAAAGGTTTTCAATTTTCTACAACCTAATAGAGGATATCAGCAGTACAGCTTTGTATGTATCTTATTTAGTGTTCTAGAAACCTGGATATGTTGCTTAGTCCAGGTAATTTTTATTATTGGTATTATTATAAATCTATAAGGGCATCCCGAGAGAAGCGAGGTCCGCAGCACCAAATCAATTTAAACTTATTTTATTTAATTTAAATTTAATTTTTATATTTGATAACATTATAAATCTATAACTAAATTAATGTATACTTATTGGAATGGTTTTATTTAATTTAACTATATTTGTATATGGAATTGTATAATATAAATATATCACTGCGTGCCGAGCGAAGCGAGGTTGGCAGCACCAAATCAATTTAAACTTTTTTAATTTTTTATTGTTTAAATCATGTAATCATATATTTTATTGTTGACTTGACTTTGAATCCATCACTTTAATATTATTTCTCTTTCTATTGGCAATTTATTGTATTTTACAGTCTGATGATGGTCTGATGAGACCGAAACTAGTTGCAACTTTTCAATATTAAATTAAACTTTGAGTTTTTTTTTGAACATTTTTATTGTTCGTTTTATTTAATTCAATTATTTTTGGTTTAATTCTAATATAAATATGTCACTGCGTGCCGAGCGAAGCGAGGTTCGCAGCACCAAGATAATTTAAACCTTTTTAATTTTTTATTGTTTGTTTAAAATTAATAATAAATCAAATAATAAACATCAACTGATTGAAAAATTGGTAACAATATTTTCTACAAACTATTTTAGGGTTCTGATACAAGTATGTACATTTATAGTTGCTATTACAATTATTTACAATTTAAAATAATAAATGACAGCTTATAATTACTAGATTCATCACAACTGTTGAACAATAATACTGAAAATATCATTATTTTTTTTGTTTAACGGAGAATTTGAAGATAATATTCATTGATTTAACTGTTGTACAATTGAATATATTCACGGGAACATATTTTTTATAATTATATTTTTCCTTTGGCCAAGTTTAACATTATACTCGTTTTCTAAAGTAAATAAATTGCAATAAAAATTTCTGTAGAGGTTAAAATTGTAAATTTCGATAATTTTTACTTATCTGTTCGAAAGTTGTCGTGTGTTTCAATAAATAACAAAGAAAGGCTAAAAATTATGGGCCTAATGAGTACCCTATCATTACGTTGTAATTGTTGTAGCAATTAATCGTAACGACCATGTTTCAGGTGATTCTAATGACTCTAATGCCAATGGGACATTTTTTATGCAAACGAGGCGTTCCACGTATTCATTATTTTCACGAAAACTATAAGAAAAAATGGTAAAAGTTACATTTTCTTTTTTTGTTTTAATGAGACTATTTAAACGGAACATTCACCAATAGAAAAAAACATTTTACAAAAACTAATCACACTTCTGTAATGCACGTCTATATAAGAAGACGCGAACACCGAAAATACTTTCTCATAAACGTTATTTATGCCGCCCGCTCGCTTTGATAGACAGCGCCTTAAACAAACGTCAATTTCAGAGTGACAGTTGACAATCGTTTATTTTCGACCATGGTAATCAGCTTAGGCCGTGAATAGGCAATTCGTCTGACAACTGACAGGCGCACACAGCTATCTTCATAATGTCGATTAACATAAAGTTACATGTGTTACTCGAGATAGACAATGGAAGATATAAATTTCAATGTTGCCATCGAAATGTTTGAAGAAAATGTTTATGAGGCGGCGAATTGTTTGTTAATACATTTGGGCACTTATTTGCATGTAAAATTGTTGGAGTGTCACAATAATACGAAGGTTCTACTTACCCAACTTTTGTGGGATATTAAGCGGACACTTAAAATATTAGAAACAAACAGAGCATGATGTGTTGGTAAATAATTAAAAATGTCTTTCATTATAGATTTCAAAATAATAATTGTGATACCTGAAACATGCAAGTTCAGTACCTACTGTAGTCAGATTAGTAAAAATATCTGCTAGAAGATGTATCTGCTCGATCTATTTCTACATCTATTTAAATATACTACAAATTTTCAACCCTTTAATATAAAAAAAAACAGGTTTTCTTTGATTACTTTTACAACTTTCGTATATCTTGACGTTTTATCTCTAATTATACTAAGTGACATAAAAATCCGAATACCTAGTTTAAATTTCAAAATGATTGCATAGCTTTAAAGCCCCTTTACCTTTAATTATGTGTGGATGCACCCCGATGTATTACGCATTCTCCAACGCGCCTAGGCATGCTTCTGATCAAGTGGTCAATGTCCTCCTGTGGTATCTCATTCCAGGCAACCACCAACTCCTCTCGAAGTTCTTCTAGAGTCTGAGGAGGACGTTGCAATATGAGCAATCTCCTACCCATCATATCCCGCACGTGCTCAATTGGGGATAAGTCGGGTGATCTTGGTGGCCAAGGTAACAATGTGACATCATTATGTTGAAAGAAGTGTATTGTGATTCTTGCGACATGTGGTCGGGCCTTATCTTGTTGGAAAGTTTGATTTACCAGGGTGTCAAGATATGTTTAGGTTAGGTTAGGTTAGGTTAGGTTAGGTTAGGTTAGGTTAGGTTAGGTTAGGTTAGGTTAGGTTAGGTTAGGTTAGGTTAGGTTAGGTTAGCTGATCTTTCTGCTAAGGAAGCCTGTAAATTGAAAACAGACTTACACCTGATACTACAAAACTGGCAAAAAGTATCACCCAAATATCAGGTTGGAAAGATGGAAAAAACAAACAAATAACAAAGTACAAAAAATAAATCCAGATTTAAAGACGTACTCAGTAAACAATCTGAAGCGTATAGATCAAGTAAAACTCCATCGAATAAGAATAGGCCACTCTAGAATATCTCACGAATATCTAATGAAGAAAGAACCTCCCAAAATATGTTTTGCATGTGACACTACCATAACAGTCCAACACATTATGATAGACTGTCCTCTTTATGAAAAAGAAAGAAGGGAAGTTAATCTACCCGGTGAATTAAAGTGCGCGTTAGCGAGTGAAAATAGTGAGAAAAGCAACCGACCTGTACAAACTTATATGAATGTCTTGACCCCCTATGTATATATGTTTATTATTTTCTTAATTATTTATTTTTTCTAATAAAAAAACCCTAGTGGAGTATGATTAGCATTGACATATATTTGTTAAATGTTTTTTTTTGCAATTACAGTCTTTGTAATTTGCTGGTTGTTGAATGGAACGGCATAGGGTTTACATTTATTTTTCTGTAAATACGCCACTGTGAGCTGTAATTACAATACTGCGCAATTTTGCGGGTGTTGTAATGTGTTAGAGTTCAGTGACGGCGTGTCGCTTATGCAAAAACAAGCTAGGGTGAATGGTTTTTAGAGGGGGTTAATGAGTCACTGCCAAAGGGGAAGAAATCAGATTAGGGTCGACCTACGATTTTCGAACTGTTTGTTGTTTGTTCTCCGTCGAATTGTAGTCATTACCAGAATCACAAACACACGCGGTTTACTGACTGAGAACAGAAGAAGGGTCCTTATGCGATGAGAGCGATGACAATTAGAACGGAAAGAGTCAAGAGGTTCACACTGTATGTCGTTACGTCGATATCGATTTATTTATTATATTTAAAATGAGTTAAAATGTGGCACATTTTAAAATTTCATTCAAAAGTTTGACAATTGGTGTTTTGTTATTCTTTTTGTGACTTGAAATAATTATCTTGGTAAAAATATGGGCGATATTTTGAAAAACACTGCAAGAAACAAGAAACTGCAAACGAGGCAAGATAAACAACTTAATTATCAGAAGTAAATTCAAACCGATGAAATGGAAGTCCATCTCTATACATTTGATACCCTTTGAATCGCCGTTGTTGTTTTATTTCTTCGCCTTTTTCTAAAATTCTAACTTTTAGGCCCTCTGGTTTTGGTAAATCGATCCTTGCCTCGATGGCAATTCAAAACTTGATGGAAGACTGGGAAAACATCATATAATGATAAGCATTTCCAGGCTGATTTATATATCCAAAACTTTTAACAATATTGCTGTGTACATCCATTGCAGAATACGTGGGTTCCATTCCCAGTTCTTTCCTGCAATGTTCCTGCACACCATGAGGGCCTTGGTTGCTTTGTGTATTACTTCGTCTTCGTGTTTATTCCAGAGTAACCTGCTATCTAGGATTAGCCCTAGATATTTGACCTCGACGATGTTCTCCCCTATTCTTATGATTTTTAGATTGGGTTTCTTTTTCCTTGTAAAGGCTACTAGTGTGGTTTTGGTGGGGTTGATGCTGAGTCCCACCGAGTCACACCATTATTTCGCAATGTTCAGTCCTCTTTGAACAATATCACAGAGGACATTTTCATAATTCCCTTTTGCCAGGATAACCATGTCGTCGGAATACCCTTGACATGGTATGCCTTCCCTGGTCAATTGATTAAGTAGACTGTCCACAGTGAGACTCCACATAAGCGGGGATGCAACTTCCCCCTGTGGACAGCCTCTGGTCAAATTAATGAAGATAGTGTCTTGTCCTGCCTCAATTTCTGCGATTCTTGTAGATAGCAGTTGCGACATCCAGATGGAAGTCGTTCTATCTACTCCTTTCTCAATCAGTGCTCTTTTGACTGCCTCATGTGGCGTATTGTCAAAGGCCCCTTCTATGTCTAGAAAGGCACATACCACGGTCTCTTTTTTATTCAGAGCGTCTTGGATTTCGTCAGTCAATTGTGTTAAAACGGTTTGCGAGACAACAAAAAATGTGATATTTTGGATCCACTGCTTGCTGAGACTGTTCTTATGTCATCAACCCATCTGGGTTGTGGTCTTTCCCTGTTCCTTGTTATCTTCCACAATCTTCATTCTAGGATCTGAGTGTCCATCTGTTGTCTTCTCATCTGGCTTTGCGGCCAATCCATGCCCATGACTTTTTTGGCGTTTAATCTCGGTCTTTTGGCAGACTTTTTGGTAAGGGACATGATCCCTACTTCGTAGGTACACTTTTTAGAATGTATGAAAGATTTAAAGTTTGCCGAAAGTGGCCCAACATAGAAAATAAAGAAAATTTTTTAAAATTCATATGAAAGAATAGGCAAAACGTACTTAACATATAAATTGTAGCTATTGAATAGATTTTAAAGAAATGTATGTCGTTTTTTAGCGGTAAAATTTATTGTTAAATTGGGAAAATTATTTTTTCTAGGCAAATGGAATCAAAATATCGACAAATTTTTAACCATTTGTGTACAGCGTCATCCTCCTCTCCTCTCTTGCTACCTTCTTCAGTATCTACATTTTGTATTCGACCTATTCTTTCATTTGAGTTTATTTAACGATTATTTTATTTTATTTGTTTTATCAAAATTTTTTTATAAACAAAATAAAAGAAACTAGATTCGACTAGTTTTTTTGGTTGATCCGAAAAGTGTGTTTGTAGATTTTTTTATGTTTCCCACATAATTTTGAAAATAACCTAAAAAACATTGAATTTCTTGATTGTTGCAGGTGAAGCAAGTAACGCGAGTATCGGTAGCGGGGAAGGTACAGGGGAGGAGGACGACGACACGAACGGAAAGAAAAATCAAAAAAAGAGAGGCATTTTTCCCAAAGTAGCAACAAATATACTCAGAGCGTGGTTATTTCAACATTTAACGGTAAGTTTCCATCTCTAAATCAACATATTCGAGAAGGGTGACCGTGCAGGAATTATTTGTACCCTTTTTCTCCGATTTAACTGCTATTTATAAACACCCCCTATATATTGGAAACGTAAAAAACTAGTCTTTCCGGCTACGAGATTTCATTTCCGCTTTGGATGCATCTGAGGCTGTATTTCCTGTGTATATATCCCGGTTTATTCCTACCAGGAAAACTCATCCTAGACATGTGTCCTGCGTCTTTAACGGATGACATGTTACGAAGGATTTTACCGCATTCACATTTTTTATATAATAACCAATAGATCGTTTATCACCCAAAGAAAACCCGGAGTTTAATTGAAAATTAAAAAATATGGGTAGATTTTTTGACCCTAATTTGAGATTTGATTATTCTTGAAATTAATTTAAATCAAAAGAAAAAATTTAAAACACAGACTCAATTTCAGTTCACTAAATATTTTCTAAATATGCAAATCCTATTTAAGAAAAAGTGTATTATACAATGAGCATATAATGATGGCTATTATTCACGAGGTGAAGGACTGGATGATGGATAAGTCAAGCTTTGATAATACCATTTCCAAAACTATATTTTAAATAAAACAATATGACAAATTGTTCTTTATTTTTCTTAATTACTGAAAAGATTCATTTCTAATCAAACTATGGGAAGATTCTTCCAGGATTATAAGTTATAATAGTTCATTTAGAAGACGAACAATTCCTTTCTGAACATGAAGAGAACATAAAAAAAGTAATCTTATTCGAAGAAAGCATTAAACCTCCAAAAACAAAGGCTATTGTGCATAACATTAGTCGCAAAAAAACCCTTCAGGCAATTTCTTTATAGCAAAATGTTCCAACAATACAAACACGTTCACGAAGATATAGAAAAACTACTTGAGGCTGGGATGATTGTTTGTAGTCAGTTTCCTTATTGCAGCCCAATATTACATATTAGTACCGAAAAATGACAGCAAGTTACGCTGCAAGATTATAGAGAATTAAACAAATTAGTAATTTCTGAAGCCCCAAATCTTCCTCCAATACAAGACACTGGTCAGAGAAATGGGCAAGGCAAAAATCTTCGCACGATCCTAGATTAAACGATTTTTCTTTTTGCATTTTTACTAACGGTACAAGAGACCTGTGGATAAATTTTGCAAAGTATTTTTTCTAACGCTATTGCCCAGCACTAAGACCATTTGAGACTTGGAGCGAATTATCTCCGAAGAATAGTTGGAATTTTCCTGACCGCACATTAAATAAAAAAATTTAAAATTTTCTCCTGTGTATCGGTCAAAATATATATTTATTTATATTAAAATTGACATTACAACGTTTCGGCCATATATAAAATATTTATTACCCGCCTATGTGATAGTTTTACATTTTTTTTAATCTTTACTTTTTTACTGTTTTGTATGTTTTTACAATTTTTGTTCCACTACGATTTCTTCAAATATTTTAAACAAATATAATTTTAGATGTAGACTTAGTGGGTGATTTTGTAAGTTTTTAAAAGATTGTTATTCTATGTGCTTTAATTAAGAATTTTTTAGTTTTGTTTTTATACACCTGATGATAGCCCATGACCGAAACGTTGTAGTGTTAATTTTAATTTAAAGAAATATATATTTTGGCCGATACCCAGAGGAAACTTTTAAATTGTTTTATCTCCGAAGAAGGAAATCGTCCCCGCAAGAGCAACACATCATTAACATTAGAGAATATGTAGTCAATTTAAAAAATATATGGTATCTATTTATTTTGTTTCTGCGAACCTCGCTACGCTCGGCACGCAGTGGTACATTTATAAAATATAGTCTGTATGTTAAAAATTTAAATCAATTACGGGTTACAATTAATACATAGTACATAGAAAACTAAAATGAAATAAAAAGTTTACCGAAATATAGGATAAATTTAAAAGTCTAGGAAATATATAATTTTAAGTTTAATACAATAATCACACAAATATAATTTGTATTTATTTTGTTTCTTTTTTTTGTTATAATGGCTGACAGATTTATGAGAGAATGAATATATTATAGCACCAATTCTAAAGTTTAATTATAGAAGAAATAATTAATGATAAACGTTGCTCATATTACCCAAAATATAGTTTTGCAAGAAATGGGGAAGTACCAAAACCCAAATTAAAAAAATGTATTAATTGGCAGAAATCATGGTGAATAGGAAGTATCCAAATGACTCTACAAATAAGAGCTTTTCCGCTTTAGAGATCTCAAGGTAGCGTTAAGACTAGCGTTGAAGTACAGAGAAAAACTTGAGAAACTGGTTTAATGCATGTTAATGATTCATGACTTGCATATTGCTTAGAAAAGCAATTATTATGCGACTAAAGCATTGTAGAATGGGTATCCTAAATAATTTGGACATTATGCCAAATAAGTATAGCTACACTGGTAATTCCAGGGTGAAATGGTCACTGTGTTTGCATTGAATACTTTTTGGCTGAAAGGTTTGGAGATTTAAATTTAAATTTAAATAAACTTTTATCGATATGTAGAACACACACAGAACAAAAAGAAATAAAGAGGTTGTGATTCAAATGTAAAACCATTGCTCCAGTATCATGACCTTAGATATCCTTGTCTAAGATCACGAGTAGGATAATTCTAAAATATTTTTTTTGAGTACGACATGCGGCAATCGAAACTGCTACCAAATAAACATAAGGACACATCGCGATTTTTTGTGGCCAATTCACAGATTTTCTAGTCTCTAGATTTATCGGTGTTATGTCCAGTAAGGTAAAACGAGATATTTGTTGCAATAAAAAATAAATTGTAAAACAAATAATGATAGTTTTTTGGTCAAAATACAAAAAAAAGTTATTTTTAGTTCAACTTTGAGCTTGAATAACTTTTAAGCAAGTGAATTTATCGAAAAAATTATTAAGACTTTTTTGTAGAGCATTAAATTTACTACAATAATAATTATTGATTGCTGCAGCTTTGTATGAGCTGGCTGAGGAACAACAAAATTGATTGCAAAAATTACAAAAACCCCATGTTATTTAGATGGGAAATCAATCGCCTTTGTGGCACGGTTTATTATCAGTATTAAGAGCTTATATAGGTTCAATTTTTTTTGGGTCATACACTAAAAATTTTAGGGGTGCTGCAAACTCAAAAATCAAATCGGTAAATAATGTCCAGTCTTAGCTAGTGTTAACCACACACAATATTTCTATAACCACTTTAACAAACTATTTAAATGTTCAATATTATCAAGTTGTTAAGTAAAATTTTTATAATTTGATGAATAAAGTTCTATTTATTTCAAAAATTCGCGCGCATAATTTCAATCTGTCTTTGATATTCATTTGAATCGTTGACCGGCGTGTTTCTGTCCATAAATATTTAAAATGTTATGTTATGATAATGGTTGTTTTCATACGGCAATGGGAAAACAGTTTTTGGAGTGAGTAGTTGGACGGCGACCCCTCGCAATATCGGATAGCGAGATTAGTGTGCCGAGCTTAATGATTCGTGCAACTAATCCGGGATGAGAGAGCGAGTGCCAGCGATATCAGCGTCCAGGGACGTCCATCAAATATTCACTGGTCGTCGTCTTTAACATAGTTCGATCGCGCTGATGCGGCGACGGCGGGTTCCTTTAGCGCCGCCATCAAATATTGAAACGAATAAGAAAAAGAAGAAAAAAACAACTCTGAAAAGTCTGAAAAAGTCCCACGGGATTGGCGACTAAGCGTTATCTACAGTTTCCTACGGACATCCTTTAATTCCGGCTGACAGGTGGACGGCGAAGGATTTCCTGTGGGAGTCACTCTTGACCATCTTATATCACGCCGCTCCCGATACGGATGGAAAGAATACGGATGGGTTGAGTGGCGGCGGCGGCGGCTTTTGCATGCATGCATGCATGCGACGACTAGATAAAGTTAAACGACACAACCAGAGATGAAATCGACCTGTGGGGATCCTTTGTTAATCTCTATTTGTACGTGATACTCCTGCTCGTCACTAATACTCTGTAAATCATTAGATCAGACATTTTATTCCATTTGACAAAAAACAATTGGATATTATTATAAATTCAACTCCGAACTGTCTTATCTATTATTTCTAAAAGGTGTTTTTGTTAACAAAAAAACTGCACTATACGGGTTGGGATAAAGTATGGAACCAAGTAAATATCTTTTAAACGAAAAGAACGATATTTATGAAAATTTGCAGGTAAGTGCAATGGAACAGAACGCATCTGATGTATATTTTTTTGATAATATACTTCCGGTTTAACCGGAAATGCCATCAACTTCTTTGAATGGGACACATATATTTCTACAGATTTTGAAAGAGCTAGTTATTTTGAATTCAAACATACTGAGTTTAATGTAAACAAATTTGTAAAAACGAGGAATAACTCACTGTTAGTAGTACGATAGATGTACATTTCATTATTTTAGAATAATGAGAAACAAAATCACTTCAAATGTTCAAAATGCTCGCCGTTTACTTGCTGACAATATGCCATCCTATTAACAAATTCTTGAGTCACTCTTTCCAAGACTTTTCGACGTATCAGTTCACATTCATCAATAATTCTTTGTCTCAATTCCTGTAAGTTTGTTGATCGTCTAACGTAAACACGTGATTTTAGATAACCCCAAAGAAAAAAATCTAACGGGCTGAGATCCGGAGAACGAGCAGGCCACTCTATGAATCCTCTACGTCCAATCCATCAATTTGGAAAATTCGCATCCAGAAAACCCTAATCCGTCTATCATAGTAGGGAGGTGCTCAATCTTGTTGAAACCAAATATTTTGTGGCAATTGCCCATTCTGTTGAAGTGCAGGAATAATTTCGTTATTTAGTAGATCCAAATACTTGTCACCATTCAAGTTTCCGTTGATAAAAAATGGGCCTATAAGCTTATTTTCGACAATTCCCATCCAAACATTTAACTTCTGTGGATGCTGGGTATGTGCTTCATGAATCCAATGAGGATTCTCATTTGACCAATATCTTAATTTATGGCGATTAACTGTTCCAGTTAAACAAAAAGTTGCCTCATCGGAAAAAACTATGCTAGATGCAAAATTTTTCGCAAAAATTCCAGCCGTCGGTCAAAATCATTGTATGGCAATTCTTGAACCAACTATACCTTATACGGATGATACTTTTCACTTTTTAATATCTCTCCTACAGAACGTCGACTGATACCATGGTTTAGTGCCAAATTTGTGGTGGAAGTTTGAGGTGATTCTTCTAATTCAATTGCAATATTTTGTTTAACAGTTTCGTTCGTTGCAGTCCGCGGTCTTCCAGGTTTTAGCAAATTTTTTACCATCCTAGTAGTATTAAAACGTAATGTTTTAGTTACTTTTGAGCGTGATATAGGATTTCTCTACGGATGCAAATTATTAAAAATATGACACACTTCTTCATGAGTTCTAACACGATCACCATAACCGATCATCATTAAAATTTCAATACGCTCTTTTTAATTTAATTGAACCATTCTAAATTGTGCAATTTATTTCCGTCAATTAGAATTTGACACTTGAAGAACTAAAGACGTACTAAACAGTACTTGTTTATTTATTACTATGCATACAAACAACATCAATTAGTCTATCTAAATAGTTTTTTGCTCTAATGCAAAAAACTCAAAGGAGGTTGGTTAAAGTGCTATATTCCACGTTTTTACAAATTTTTTTACACTAAACTCAGTATTTATGAATTCAAAATAACAAGCTCTTTCAAAATCTGTAAAAATATATAGGGTGTCTCATTTGAATTAAAGAAGTTGATGGCATTTCCGGTTAAACCGGAAGTATATTATTAAAAAAAAAATATACATCAGATGCGTTTTGTTCCATTGCACTTACCTGCAAATTTTCATAAATATCGTTCTTTTCGTTTAAAAGATATTTACTTGGTTCCATACTTTATCCCAACCCCGTATATAAAATGGATCTAATAGCGCATTCGCCAAAATTTTAAAAATCTACGTCGAGCATTTTGTACCGGGTGTTCCAGACTATATCTCTTAAACGAATAAAGATTTTCGAATGGGACAAAAAATGATCTTTTCCATTTCCAATACAGTTTAATATGGCGTAAAAAAAATTAACCCCTAAATATTCATCCCTTAGTTACAATGGCACCGTGTACAATATTTTATAATTTTGGATTTGGTGTTCCATCGTCTATTCAACAAATTTTTCAAAAAAAAATGAGTTCGTAGATAATCAAGAAAATATCAGTTTATTTTTTAATTTTGTTAAATTAAAGCTTAAAGCTTAAAGGAACAATAAAAATAAATGTAATAAAAATAACTATTAACTAATTAATATTATTTACATTAGATGTTGTGGAATTGTAGACCACCTGCTGCAAAACACATTTCGAATCTTGCCGGAAGATTTCTTGTATGTGTGGCTTGAATCACTGCAGGAGTAATTTGGCGATATGCTTTCCTTAGATTTTTTTTTAATTCTTCTACATTTTGCGGTTTTGATTGATAAACAATATCTTTTATCGCTCCCGAAAAGAAATAGTCAAGAGGTGACAAGTCAGGTGAGCGTGCCGCCCACATAATTTCTGGAGAGTTGTTTGCTATCCAGTGGTTATCGAAACGGTATTGTAGGTGGCCGCTAAAGATTCTCGCAATGTGTGGAGGTGTTCCGTCTTGTTGCCACCACATTTCTTAACGTTCATTAAGAGGAATACCTAACAAATATCTAACAAATCGGGAGGTATGTTTTCTAAAATATGTAAATATCGAACACCTGTTAGAGTGCCCCTAAAAAAGTAAGGGCTTATAACACGACCATTAAATAAACCGTACCACACATTTATACCACAAATATTTTGAAATCTAGCCCCATCGCTCCACAATATTTTTGATAAAAAAAGAGAATCATCATTTAAGGTACTCGTACATTTCAGCCTTTTTCCTGCAAGTCTATTTTGAATTGCTAGCAACTTTTTACCATGCCTTCGTACATTGCCGCAACTTTTGAGAGATTTTTTTCGTCATTTGACAAGTGTTGTCAGTTTCTGAATATTTTAGGTTACGTTACCATTAATTTAAAACTTGGATTTTGATACAAATACAAACTGTACACACGAACTTCGGAATAAACATATAGGTAATTATTATAATAAAATACTTCAATGATTATTATGCTTATAGGATAGCAGGATAGAATCAGCTGAAGTGAACTGACATTTCTGCCAATATAATTTTTGGTTGTTCCATCAAAATTCCCTAAAAACAGGCGAGATTGCGCGGATTTGACCTTGAATAAATAGAAATGGTTCTTTATTTTTGTGCGCCTTTTTGTTGCAGTCAAAAGTCTGAAACGCATGCGCAGTTGTTTCAAAAAAAAGCTAGCAATAGAATTGCGAGCAAAAGGCTGAAATGTACGAGTACCTTAATTTTTAACATCATTCTTGCAATAAAATTAAGACGTCTTTGGTCATCACCATGTTGTAATCCTTGAAATAAGTGCACTTTAAAAATACAAAATAAACTGAAATTTTCTTGATTACCTACGAACCCATTTTAATTTTGAAAAATTTGTTGAATAGACGATGGAAAACCAAATCCAAAATTATAAAGAAAATCGTACCCTTTCAAATGATAAGAAAACAAGTACCAATAAAGGTAGCCTTTGCTGTGGCCATTAATAAAGCTCAAGGCCAGATATTTCAAAGGGCTGGATTGTATTTTATAGAATCTGTATTTTACATGGACAATTATTTGTGATTTTTTTTAGGAATTCGCGAATTTAATAATATTGATGATGAGCACATAATCAAGTAGATTCTGTTTAAGCCTTGTTAAATCTTTTAAACAATAACAATGGGTTTCATTCATAACAATATTTCTATTACAATGTTAAAATTTTGTAATTGTAAAGATGACAACACTGTAATTATTATTGTTTTGTGTAATTTTGTTATTAAAAATGTTAGGTTAGTTTTTGCGCGATAACTTCTTAAAAACAAATGGAATTAGTAGTAAACAGTTTAGAAACAACTACAGGCAAAAAGGACACCCACATAACCAGTTCATTTTATTACAATTTTCTTTTACATATAGCGCCAAAATGCAAAACACAAAAGCAGATTTATACACCCAGAGGTCAACTAAAATGGTTGGTGCACTTAACGAAGTGGCTAGTACAATTTCCCTCTTATCGTTATGACTCACAAACTATGAAATTTGTATGTGTCAAAAAAATTAGAGGTCCTTGTACTGGGGACTAATATTTTAAAAAGAGTTCTAAATCTAAAACTTCCAAATAAAGCACAAAATTTTCACACGGGTCAGCTAATAATAATTAATTGAAAATTTCTACAAAAATGACTGAACGCTGAAACTATGAGTAGGACATCCAATTTCATTTACACCCGTAATTGGGTTTGAAAGTTTCTGTGACCCTAAGCAATGCATCGTGAATTGGGGTTTTCTCAGTACGACCAAACTTTAGGTCATAACGAAACACTGCCATGGAATTATTATTATTATAAATGTGGTAGCGGCTGTGCGGGAAATTAGAGGACCCTCACGTACAACTGGGGGGGATTAGAAAAAGCCCTTTCGCTCTCTGCTTGTGGCATTTAATAAACTAACAATAACTTTTAGCTATTTCAAATCGTGTTTAAATTGTTGCAGAAATTCCTTCATTAAATAGAAACTTTCTTATTCTTGTGTCTTGATCTACCTAGAGTCAGTAAATTGTTTTATATATACAGAATATTCGATATGTAGTAGAGATTATACAACCCGTTGGCACTTTTTCCGATGTAATTTTTTTACGAGGATGTTAGTGTAGTTGTTGGAGGCATAGGCGGTACGACGATGTTTTCTATAAGGGTTATGAAGCCCTAGAGAGTTGCTCGAGATGGGGTTATCGGTCCCGAAAGACCTCTAGCTAGGTGTGATGGGGAGTAGATTGTTGGCGCTCTGTGTTTTTCCTGAAATTACCGACGCGGATTGTAGTAGACCGACTAATGGCAGCCGATGTGGGTCCTCGGGGACATCTTCGCATCGTTGCCCATCTCTACGACACTAAGACAATTATTTGTAGCCGTTCTTTAGTTGAAAGTCGGGTGTAATAAAGGCATAAATACGCTTAAGTGTTAATGTAAAATCAGCGGCGGTGATTAAGGTGAAAAAACGGATTTTTTTTATGGAGGTTGTTATTCAATTACATTGTCGACGGATCAATTTTAAATTAGGATTTGCCGATGTAGCAATGTTCGGACTGTAAAACCGAAAACGAGGAAAGACAATAAAAAAAAGTGAAAAACTGCATGCCGCAATTAGTCGACAAACGCGATGGTGGCTCCGTTCTCGATAACGTCACCGGTGACAGAGTGGCTGTGTTATCTTCAGCCGACACGCAACCGAACAGGAACAAAATTATTTTGCCTTTACCTACGGTAATAATGTCGGCATTTGCATGATGGAGGAAGATTTTCGTACCCCACGAAGTTCGAATCAAAACATCCAAGTGCAATCCAAACGACTTTTGCTGCTTTACATCGTTTAATATGGATGGGTTTCGTTTGTTTGATTTTATTTTAAAATCCCAAATATTCTGCAGAAACAATCACCTAATTAGTTTATTAAATTTTATTTGTTTAATGCTAACTCAGTACCTAAGACTTCAATTAAATAAAAAAAAATTAAATGAAAATAACCTTTAATATAATTAATTAATGAATCAAAATAATTTTACCCAAAATAACTTACCCACAAAATAACTTAAATGTTCCTGTAAAAATATCTTTATTTATGTCTAATTCAATTTTAAGAAAGAAATTTCAAAACATAATTCCTTGACAGTTCCCTCTGAGAAACAATAAATACACAAAAATTTTAAAAACAAGATTAAAAACAATATGAAAAAAATATTAAAGTTCTATCTATAGAATTTAGTAGAATTGAATTTATTACAAAACTTTATCTGTAATTGATGAATATTCAAATTTGCAAGATTACAAAACGTTCATATCTTTTAAAAATTATGATCGCTGTTGTGTCCCTAAATCAAGCAGTTTTATTATACAGTGTGAAAAAGCCAAATGGAATAAATTTATTATTTTGATATCTGTAAAATTTCAAAAATTGAAAAATTTCTGGTATACGTTTAGGGTAGATGCATTTTTTTAAAAAATTCATGAAAACTGTTCTTTACCCAACTTAAAGAGTAGCCTATATAAGATTTGAAAATTTTGAAAAATAAAAAAAAATGCCGGCATTTCGTTATTTTTGAAAAAATCGATTTGGGGGTGCCATTTTTTTAGGGGTGGAAATTAGAATGTTTCTACCGTCCACTGCAATCTACGGTGGTTTTTCTACATCCCCTTTTGGCGTGATTTTTTGGCGTTTTTACCCCTAAAAAATTTCGAGTTCCTACGCCCATGTCTTAAGAATTTTGGCAGATTATAATACATCGTTGGGAAGCTTGTCAAAAGTACTATCGAAAAAAAAATAATCAATCAAAATCGGATAAGGGTTGTAAGTTTAAGGGTAGTTTTTTAATTTTGAAAAAGTGAAAAAATGATTTCTCATATAGGCTACTTTTTAAGTTGGGCAAAGAACAGTTTTCATTAATTTTTTTAATTTTGTTAAAAATATGCAACTACCCTAAACGTGTACTAGAACTTTTTCAATTTTTGAAATTTTACATTTTTTACCATTTTTGAATTTTTAACACCCCCCAGTTGGGCATTATCTTGTTGGAAAGTTTTATTTGCCAGGGAGTCAAGATAGGGTAAAAGATGGGGTTCTAAAACTTCTTGGATATAACGCTGGGCGTTCATGTTACCTCTCATGAAGATTAAAGGTGATCTCGAACCATAAGCTATAGCACCCCAAACCATAACTCCAACAGTTTGATGAACATGCCTTTCAACAAAAAAACATGGATTTCTCCTTTCACCACGTCGTCTTCTAACCCTCGCTCGACCATCCTGCATGCCTAAACAAAATCGAGATTCGTCACTAAACCTAATCCCAAAGTTACTGTTCTCTACACCACTCAAGGCGATTACGTCGGTGTTCTGGAGTTAAAGGAAGGACCCAGTGTGGTCGGTATGAAAACAGGCCAAAACGTCTTATTCGTCGGTAAATACTTCGCATGCCAATAGGTCTTCCGTTTTCTGCAAACCATTCATTTGCAATGGACCTGGTAGTGGAGAAACGGTCCCCTAAGGCCAATAATCTTAGGCGGCGATCTTCACGGCCTTGCTCTTTGCTTACTGACTTCTCGAAGCCATGCCTGCCATGTCAACACCTAACACGATGTCTACACTTTTTTGCACTCTAACTGCAATTTCCCGAAAAGAAAATCCAATTTGCCGAAGTCTCACTATACCCCCTGTCAAACTCACCAAGTTGACGAAATCGTACAGGTCTCCGTACCCTAGGAATCGTAACCAATCGTAAAGAATGTCAAGAACAAAAATCTGCAAAATTTGTATCTTTACTACTGCTTCAATATTCATTTTTGGATTGTTAGTAGATTTTAAAAAAAGCAGTATAAAAAACGGAATCTTCAACTGATAAGGCTGAAAATTCAATCAATTTTTATTAAAATAAAATCATTTAAACTGGATGTTAGGATTTTTATATCACTTAGTACATATTAAACAAAAATTATTATAATCGAGGATATTATAATTGAATAACTTTTTGTAGGTTCTTATTTCTGTTGAATGCATCGTATGCATCGGCAATTATGAGTTTCATTCAAGTATAATAAGTACGTACAATAAACAATACGAACAACACGCACACAAACACAGAGAGACATACATCTTATTCTGAGCATGAAATTTATACAATCTATTCAGTGATTGTCTATATCATGGCAGTCGACAATAATTGCTATCCCAAACAAAATCATTTACGTTAGTCGAGTTGAACAAAGAGCAAAAGAGACACGAGAGCGCCTTTTATAAATGATGATATTCCATGGGTCGGCCCCTCTATCTCTCTCTCTCGGTCTCTTCTGTCGACGCGACATCGTCCCAGACTGGTAACATAAACTTTGCAGCATGCAAAACAGTTGAATAATCATTAGCCGGGTCGGACTACCGCCCGTTTGTTCTTTCGACTGGTTTGCCGAGAGATGCTGTTGTTTATTTTTTCATTCTATTCAAATGCCGCACTCTCAGAAAATAAATTCGCTACTCGGCACACACACACTACACAATCGCAGATTTAAATTTTGGGATTACCTTTTTTTCTCTCTTTTAACTAACGTGCTTGAAATACCCGAGGGAACTTATTTTGCTCGACAAGTTGCAAGGGAAACTGAAATGATCGTCGTTGTAAATTATGGCGAATGCGCCGGGTGTTGTTAACGAAAATTTCAAAAATGTTCTGGTCGAAATTTAAGACTATGCTTAGATCTGCTCACTGTAGAACGTTAAATTACTGATTTCGATCATGAATGGCATATAAATTATGTTCAATAAAGGAAAATACCAAAATCAGTGTCACAGGTTTTAATTACAAATTTACAGGTTTACAGGAACAATGGACTAGTTTAGTGATTTTTTTTTATATTTGCATCTTATAAAACAGGTTTTTAGTGGTTCAACTGTACAAATAAAATTTTTATAAAATTAATCCTCTAGCCATAATCGGCTTTTGAAATTTAAATTTAATAGTTACATACGTCACAAGTGGTAAGTGACGTGTTTCAATGAGATTGGTAGAAAATTTGCGATGTTGTCGATATGCTTTAATATTAACCCAGAAACTTATCTCCCTCTCTTATTTGTTTTCATAAAAAAGAGATAAACATATCGATATTTTGGTTCTCTGATTGACACTTTATCAAATAAGGAGTAAAACACTAAACAAAATATTCTGTCATTTTCGTTAGTTTAATTTGTTGTTTGTTTGTGTTTGGTTTATGAAAGAAATTACTTCTATACTATTTTTGGTTCGAAAATAAAAATCCCTAACACCTTCTCTTGGTGTTATAGTGGTTCCTTCAAAAATAACCAATAGAAGTAATTGTTCTCTCGGGGAGCAACCCTTCTATCGGAACAGTGAGAGAACGAATTTCAAGAATACCGTTTTGGCATTTTCGATAGAACCACACCCACTTTCTATTGGCTGTTCTATTCTATCACCGTCAAGAATAGGGGTCTTGTTTGTATATTACAGATAAACACGATTTTCTCTCCTGTCATATATCTTGTCAACTGGTACAATCAATTAGTCACAGAACACGGTGTTTTGTGCCAGTTCTTTGAGAATACTTGAAACGAACGTAGCTAAAATATGACAACGTTGACTTTTAAACACACTTCATTATTGGTTATTAGTTGGCGCGACGTTTAAAACTTACTAATTAATTATTGCTAAATTTTACGAAATGAGAAAAATTAATTGCAAAATGATTACCAATATAAGTAAGTAGGTATCTTATCCTAAATATATATTGCTATCATTTTGATTAATATGATCCTACTAAACTAGTCCATTGTTGTTACAATTTTTAACCACATTGTAATCTGCATGTTTTTTTACTTCCCACCTATGTTTTTTCTAGCCTGATGATGGCCTGCTTATAGGCCGAAACTAGTCGCTGTTCCTGTAAGTAAATTAGTAATTAAAACCTGTGACACTGATTTTGGTATTTTCCTTTATTCATTGGTTTGTTACATTTGATATATGGATGATCTACTTCTAAATTTTAATCCCCAACAAACATTTATTATCGACAGTTCCAAACTAAGTGAAGTAAAAAAGGAATCAGTAGGGAGGTTGCAATAAAAAACAAATAAAACCGTACTGTATAATACACAGGCTATTTGTCAATAAAACACCTTATGCTGCAATCATTAAAGATGTGGGCATGGACAACTGCTTAACTGATTTCAAATTTATTATTATTTAAACCGTGATTGGTTATACACAAAAAATAGGCCATCCGTAAAATTAATTCAATGTAAGCGATTTGAGTTTGAAAATGTATATGCTATTCTGAAGCCGATACTAACTGCAAACAAACAAAATGTAACTTAAATATGTCAATCTGACGATGCTAATTCTAGCGAAACGGCTGTCATTGTGATTTAAAACCTAATTTTTTCAATTAAACTTGGAAGTTACGTTAAAACGAAGAGTTTTTTATTATTCTCAGTAAAATTTATATTATTTTTTGTTGTAGAGCTCCAACCTGGTAATAAATTTATCAAATTGCTTTGAATGTATGCATGGTATATTAAATATTATAGGCAAATGTTGCCTATAGTGGATACATGCCTTAAATATCTAGCTAACACATCTGCACTTCAGAGCTATTGCTGTGAAACTAACTTATACTGTTAAAACAATATTATAATTAAAACTATATTACATTCAGTGAGGTTACTGGGTTTTATCGCCTGATGATATTTTAGGCATTTAGCCGAGTCTCCAGACGTTCGTTTGCAAGATCTATTATTCTATTACAGTATTATTTTTCCGACTACAGCTTATGGTCCATTCTAGTTTGCATTTTTTCTTTAATTCCTTTTATTTGTCCTCCTATCAACCTAAGAAAAAAGGTTTTCAACACATGTATTTTGCCAGTCTCGACTTATGGTAGGGAAACAGCAATTTTTACAGTTAAAACCGCGAATAGACCAAGAACAACACAACGAGCAATAGAAAGAACTATGTTAGGGGTAAGTCTAAAGGATCATATACAAAACGAGGAAATTAGGAAATGAACAAGAGCACATCGCACGACAATATACAAAAAAAAAAAATTTTTTATAATGAAAAATACTATCCCTTTCATTTAATCTTTCTTACTTTACATTACTTGTAATGATTTTAAAAACTGTTTTTCCTTTTTTTTGTAAAAATGGACCCCAGTAAATCTAAAAAAAGTGCAAGACCTACAAGGGTCTTGGTGCAAGACTAAGACCAAGACCAAGACTGGACCCTACAAGAACAAGACCAAGACCAAGACCAAGATTGCTTATTTGACTGCAAGACCAAGACCAAAACCTTGTGTGCAAGACCAAGACCAAGACTAACCCGGTCTTGGTCTTGGTCTTGCAGTTGCTCATCACTAGAAGACGCATAGTACAGTGGTACCCAAGACAGCATAAAAGAAGTGCTGGTCGTCCACAGATACGATGGATGCAGCAAAGACCTACTTCCAGGAGTGGATGCAAAAGGGTTGTTGGGGGAGAGAAAGACTTGTCTTTTACAATCTAGTTATTTTTTAATGGTAAATTTACTTAAATAGCTAATACTTTTTCTTCCAATCAGTTCTTTCTTTCATTTTTGCAGCGTCAAAATGTTTTTACAGTACCTAAACTATCCTCTCTGTTAGAATCTCCACTGTGGACAATTGTCAGAGCTTACTAGGTTGTAGGCAGTTAACAGCTTAAAAGTACATAACTGGATCCTAAATAAGGATCTCTAGTTTCGACTCAAATTATTTAAAATGCTTTGAACACCAATATGCTTCTATAACGAAACATAAAAACCCTTGTTTCTTTTTTGTCTTATTAACCGATCTGGGCCATCAACCCTTCCGTCGATTCCTTTTTAGCGAACACGATTCCACCCCTATTTATCGCATCGACTTTAAAAACAATAAAATGTTTTCAATAGTCGAACGCAACCAGAAATTCCGTCACCGAAAACATCTCTTTTTCTTTATTCAAAACACGGAGGGGGCTTAAACGATAATCAAAGGATATCCCAAATCCCATTTAGAGGTCGCAGATTGAAGGAGGGAGTCGTCTCCCGAAAACGTTCCCCATTGTCGCCGTTCCTAACTCGTAACCACCTATTGGATGAGTTTTACGAGCAATTCCATCCACAGGTCGGATAAATTTCGGCGAACACTCGTTTTCCATAACATTAGACGTTTTCTGGAGGAGTTAGATTAAAGGTAACCGTCACAGATTTTGTTCAAGACAAATTCGAATGGGGCATTTTAGATGGAGATATGCAGAAATTGATGAGGTTGGGTTAAACTAGCATTTTTCAGTCAAGAAGTTATATTTAACTGCGTTTGAATTAGTCGAAGGATTGTAGGACGTGTGGTGAGCAGTTTGATTCTTAATTACAAAGATAAATGCGAATAAGTTAAAGGACAACTAATTTTTAATTTTAAATTCGCGATAACGTCGAAATAAAAACATAAAAAAAGAATTTTCCCCAAAAAAAAATAAAAAAAAAGAAAATAAAATCACTTATAACATCTCAAGAGCTTAAATTATTTCCGGAAATTTTCTTAAAATATATTATACATCAGCATTTATACTGGATCACTTCAAATTTTTCAAAATATAACCGCTTCTAAAAAAAATAAACATTGTCACTCTACTTTTAGATAATATTTAATTAAAAAAGAAAATTAAAAACTAAAAAAAAATTAGCAAACACATTTATTCCTAAATAAAAAAATTAAATACATGATCTGCATAAATGAAAATAGGTAATTTCAGATTAAATTAAGTTTCTGTTAAAAAAAGTTTAACAAAAGACAATTAATATTCAGTCGGCCCTCCTCTTGCTCTTAAACAAGCTTCTATTCTTTGGGGAACACTTTCAATTAGATTCTTTATAAGCTGCTGAGGAATATTCTCCCAAATCTCGTTAGCAGCATGGATAAGGGCTGGAAAACCCGTATAACCCCGATTTTGTTGTCGAATTCTTCTTTTTAACATATCCCATGCATATTCGATAGGATTTAGATCCGGAGACTTTGGTGGCCACTGTAAACTAACAATATCCTCGGTTTCCTAAGCTCAATAACTCGTTGGGCGCGATGTGATGGCGCGTTGTCATCCATAAACAAGAAATGTTGCCCTACAGCACGTCTCCATAAACGAACAACTGGGTTTAACACGGAATCGATGTATACTTGACTAGTCATGTTGCCAGTGATCAAAGTAAGAGGTGTCCAACCATTCCTGATTATACCTCCGGTTTCAGCCGTAAAAATTGACTCTATGTATTTTTTTACCCTGTGGATTTTACTATATTTTTGTTATTAATACAGAAGAATGTCTGTCGATAATATGGGCACATAACGTACGCCAAAAGTCTATAACTTTTGTTATAATTTTACATGTCTTTCAAAAAATTAATCATGGCAGAAATGTTGCTACTCTACAGTTTAAAAACCGTTGTTTTATTATATACACACATGTCCAAAAGTTTGAAATAATGGAATATTTCATCTTTTTATTAATTTTAAGATATAAATAGTTTTTCTGATATAAGTAAACATCATTTTGCTACAACTCTAACCAATCTCGAAGTCAGATAAACATACAAAAAAATGATTTATTCTTTTGAGGTGATAAATGTACAAAGTATAACAAATTTTTTTAAATAAATTAATAAGCAAAAAAAGTCGAGTCAAATGGTCGAGCTGGGCTTGCGGAATTCTCTCCCATTCTTCACGAGTGGCATCTTTCAGTTCTCGTAGAGTCATTAGGGGAGGGTTTCGCTTCTTAATGCTTGTTTTAAGAATGTCCCAGGCATGTTCAATGACGTTCATGTCAGGGGAATTTGATGGCCATCTTAATGTGGATATTCCTTCGTCTTCCAAAAAATTTTGTACTGCAGCTGTTCGACGCGGAGATGCATTGTCATGCATAAACACAAATCCATCACCTACCGCCCCCCGGAATAGACGCACAACAGGATTTAAAACTTCCTCGATGTATACAGCACCAGTGATTCTTCTCTCCAAAACCAGGAAAGGCGTCCGTGTACCCCTAATAATACCACTCCAAACCATAATACTCCCACTTTCAAATGGAAACACGTGGTTGGGCTGTTTCTAATCGGGCTTGTCCTCCTGGGGCCCTCCAAACTAGCGTTCTTCGCGAATCAGAAACCAAGCCAATTTTTGATTCATCAGAGAACATCACGTAATTCCAGTTAGGACCATGGTGTAACATTTCCATTTCTTGAGCCCATTGCAACCTTACAATTTTTTTTGATAGGTTAGTTTGTGAACACGTAGAGGTCTTCTGCGATACAAATTTACCGCATTTAATCTTCGTGTAATTGTTTGCCTTGAGATATTCAGTCCTTCAAGTCTAGCAATTTCTCTGGATATACCGTTGTAGATTCCTGTCGATTTCTTCGAGCTATCAATGTTATCTGCCGGTCTTGTGCTGCTGTTGTACATCGACTTCTGCCACTTCTGGGACGATCCTTCACATCATTTGTGTCTTGGATTTTTTTTTAATTTTTGATACAGCACCCTGAGTAACACCAACAATATTCGTGATATCACTTTGACTAAAGCCCTGTTGTAATAAAGCAATTACTCTATACCTATTAAAATATGATATCATGTCTCTGGGCACTTTTAAACAGCTCAAATGAAATTTAAACAAGAATTGGAATAATGTGAAAGCACCCAAATCAATTAAATATGACCAAATTAATACAAAAACTAATCAAATTTAGTATTATTTTGATTTAAAAACGCTTTAAAATAAATATTAACAAGAGTTTTTAAAAAACCATAGGCTAATGTTCCAAACTTTTGGACATATGTGTAGTTTCCAAGATATTTTGATTACTGAACTATTACCTTTGCTCAACCAGATTTTATTATTAAAAAAACTCATTATTATTACTAAAAGTTGAATAAAGTGTAAAAAAGCTGGTGGAAAGAAACAACAAAGTGATTAGATTCACCCCCGGGTTATATTTTCTCTCCTGTTTTTCCAATGCATAGTGATTTTTACGATAATACAGGGATTCCGCGTATGTATATAAATTCTAAGACCATTATTTGCGTATTTCCATTGAGAAGCGCGAAACGAGTAGAAAATTGGAGAGAGGGTGAATGCTACTGCCACATGCCGTGAGTTGATCACACTCTCACATATATTCGGACTGATTTTAATGTACCCCAGGGTGCATCACACACTACCTTGGTACGGGTGTTCCAATCTCTTTTCCGATGGAAATAACCATAAATAAAGGAAATTGCTTCGCAAAATCGATGAGAAAAACATCAAACATAACAAAGACATGTTTAAATTATTTTTTATAGTATTGACACATAACCGATTGTTTTATATTTCAAATTTTAACGCATCTAAAAGCTCAGCTTACGTTGCAAATACGCCCGCTGCACTTTTTTACCCTCTACGTGTGTTCTTTGACATTCGACTTTTGTCATTTATTAGTGGATCCTTGATGTTTGCACGTTCGTGTGCCGCCTCCACGATGCGAACAAGGATAATCACGTGTCATTCCTGAGAAAACACCGCCCCAACGTAAATTACCGTACGTCGGACGCTCATGCACCGCCCCATTTTTAACGATAACGCTGACGATTGCTTTACACTAATTGACCGTTTCAGATAGAGACACAGTGTCCTTTTTCATTCCCCAATAGCTCATAAAATTATAGAACCAACGATTTTTTTAATTATGAAACTTCCTATTTTTTACTAAAACATTTTTCTACATTATAGTGTATTTGAAAATCAAAAGAGAGTAAATTCCCAGAAATGTTTTGCAGTTATCAGTGTTAAAGGCAGTAAACCATAGACGTGCGTTTTCAAAATTAAATTAATATGGAAATAGAAATATTTAATTTGTTTTAGTTATTTATACCTAGATTACCAATTTTAGATAGATAAACATAATTCGTAAGTAGTAATTTAATTTGGGTAAAATGAAGAAAAAGTCAATATTATTTTAGGTATTTTGTTTTAGGCATATGTTTATTTACAAAATATGTATATAATATGTACAGATAATTACAATTACTTATAAATTAATATGATGAGCTAAAAAAACAATTAAGTAGGTATATGAGAAAAAAACCAACCGCAAGGATAAAATTTGACGAGCAACATGCAAAAAATACGACAATATTAAATCTTAAAAAATAAAAATCTAAAAATAAAATTAAAGTACATAAATTAATAATTTTAAAGTTATGGTTCCTCGCACTCTGTGTCAGAAGATTCACCATCTGATTCTAGAGAAATTACAATGGACTCTATAGTAATATCAATTATGTTATCTAGCTCCCACATTTTTTTTTCTATTTCTGTAACGTGTCTAATACATTTTTGCCAATTTTCACTTGTTACTTCAGATATTGCCTTATTGAAGAGATTTTTAACATCTGATAATTTAAAAGTAGTGTTATTTCTGGCAACATAACCTTTAACTTGAGCCCATATCAATTCTATCGGATTCAGCTCACAATGGTAGGGTGGCAAACGAAGGATTTCAATTTCTCGTTTTTTGGCTATCTCCTCAATATTATATTTTTTATAGTTTTGCTTATGTTTTTTAGCAATAGTTAACAATTCTGCCCTCAGCATTGTATTGTCAAAGGCTAAATTTTTAGAAGATAACCATTTTGCAATTTCATCCTTTTTCCATTTAGTGGTTGGTAAAGGTTCAAGTAATCTGGAGTGGTAACTTGCATTGTCCATTACAATAATCGATCCTTTTGGTATGAATTGAATCATCTGTTCAAAATATACCTCAAACACGTCTCCATTCATTTCTTCGTGATAATCAACGGTTTTTTTTTTATTCAAATAAGAGTAAACCATTCTCAAGAAAACCGTTTGTACTGCCTATATGACAAATAATTAATCTTTTACCTTTTCCTATAGGTTCCTTAAAACCAGTAGTATATCCTTCTAGAAAAGATTGATGGGATGATTTTATATTTTTGTCTTTCCAAACTCTAACCTAACTCTTTCTACACAATGTCCTTCATTAACCCATGTTTCATCTAAATAATAAATGTTTTTATTTTGAGCTTTAACTTGTTGTATTCTTCTGAGGTACTGTCTTCTCCAACATACAATTTCTTCAGAATCAATTAGCTTTGAGCGTCTGCCTATTTTTTCAAATTTAAAGTTTAACTCATGTAACGGTTTCCATAGTTTATCCCGGCTTATTGTGGGTAAATCAACATCATTCCTAATGGCTTGCAAAACTTTATCTAAAGTTGGTATTTGCTTGTTTAACAAAATGAGTGAACAAGCTTACGAATAGCATTTTTAAAAAACTCGTCCACGTTAACTTTTAATAGTTTTTGTCTACCTGGTTTCGGCTTTGGTGAGGTTACTCCACCTGATTTTTCCTCCTTTAGAACTCTATATATTGTAGATTTTCCATATCCCATTGCCTTAGATGTTGTTTCAACTACACTGTCAATAGTGTTTGAGGGATTTTGATGTTTAAAATAGTGGTACACATTCACTACAGCATTCTTTTCATTGAGCGATAAATGGTCTAGTTTTAATTTTTTCACTGGCGTATACTCACAAACTGTTTCCATTTTTAGTCACTACTATTTGTCACGTTTATCGAAAATCAAATAACTGCATTTGTAGAAACTTAAGCACTATTTAAGTCAAAATATCTGTTATTAGAAGCTATTGCCATTCGGAGGTCGTTAAATAACAATTATCCCTTTCTAATCTGGTTACGCCTATGACGCACGTTAATCCTCTTGGGCCTACTGTAGTAACAATAAAAGATCATAAAATAATGTGATAGTCCAAGAAATTTAATAAATTTTGTATTGAAATTAACAAAAACAATTTAGAATGCATTACAAATATTGAAGTTTTACCGCACGTACTGCATACCGAATTAGTTTTTATTCTGGGAATTTACTCTCTCTTGATTTTCAAATACAGTATAAACCATAATTATACTCCATATTTTTGATTCTAGATTTTATTACTAAGGCCATTGTCATTTGTGAGGACTTTATTGTACTTACTATTTTGTAATCTGGCTACAGTGCAGATATCTTGATTTGTTTGTGATATGTGACGGTTTAAAGAAAATGAAATATTTCAGATACTATCGTGATTTAAATAACTGTAGAGAATAAACTACAAAATGCTAGTACAGTGCTGTGGGCAACTCACAAAAAATTCAAAGAAATCAGCCTCCGCATTCGGAAGATAGATCATTTTTAGCAGCTCCTAATTATTTTATTATTATCTTATTTTATTTTTTTATTGTTGCAGCATCCTTACCCTTCGGAGGACCAGAAAAAACAGCTAGCGCAGGATACTGGCCTTACGATACTGCAAGTTAATAATTGGTAAGAAATTTACTATTTTAATTGTACTACATGCTATAAAATCAATACTGAATTTTAAAAGAATTGCATTTCCACAAGAAAACAAAAATTAACGTTATTGCATTTACATTTAAATTTTTGATACCTTTGTTAGGATCCAATCTACAAGAACATCCGTACGAATTTTCCCTTTTTCCTTTGCACGAATGGACTTTCAGTTTTCCTCGTTTTTTTTTAGCGCGCATCATCATCATTTTTCACTGCTCCGTACCATTACCATTCGGCGACATTGTCTTGCCTTCGTCTTTCCTGAGCCGGTGTACAGGTTAATGCCGAGACTGGTGATAAATTGTCTTTGAGCCTACCGAGTCTCTCGTACAATGCAAAGAGAGAGATAGAGAAAAGGACCCGTTATCAGTACAGATATGCTGAAATTGGCTGTAACCATACCAGTGACGCTAATATACATTTTTGAGTTACAAAGACATCCCGATAAAAGGAATTGAAAATTTATAAAAAAAATTCTTTTTCATCGTACCAAATTACTCTCTATAGATGTTTTTCATGGCTGTTACGTAATCTGAGTGGTAAAACTTACTTTTAACACAAATAACATACAAAGTTTTTTGTACAACTGTCCTGTTATTTTTATAAAAACACATTTTTACATCTTTTGTCAGTCAACTATTTTCATGTTCATAAAAAATTAACTAATATTAATATTTTGTATCCATGTTATCGCATTTGCTGTGACGTTAGGTGACGCCAAATCACCCGGTTACGACATTGTTTACAGCCCCCGCGTGTTATTTAAAGTCATTGAGGAATTTTATGTTTGTGACCATATTGAAGAGGATCCAAAAAGAGCTTCGATTGAATTGTTACCAATATTGTTGTTACCAACAGTGCGAAATCGCAATTTCATCAAAACTGTCTTATTAACCTTTCTATAGAAGATTGAATCGAGGGCACTCGTTAAAAATAATGTTAATACATCTTAAAAATGTCACTTTGTTGACAATTAATAAAATAATAATTCCCAATTTCTTTTTATCATCCTAACCAATTAAAGTATCTTAAAACATTCACAAACAATTTTGAAATCGAAAATGTATAATTTCTGATCCTCGATGCATTGTTACAGCATCTCATTTTCGTAGGACCGTGTCTCTTCTTTCTCGCTCTCACTCTATCTATCGCTGTCTCGCGTTATCTCTCTAATTTTGTCTCTCTCCGACATTCTCTAAGCAATTTACGAGTGAGTTTCATTGTCGTCGAATAGCACGCCAGAGAACGGCCCTCCAAGGAGCAATATCAGGCCATCTAATAGCCTCCCGAATAACCTCCCGAATAGCCTCCGAAACACCTTTTTAATGAACTATTGTAGCAGGAAATGAAAATGGGAAAACTGGGTACAATGGAGAACACGACGGAAGGTAACAGGCCTGATCTACACTGAGAAAAATGAACGGTCGCTGGATTTTTACACTTTTTAAAATAAAAAAATGTACAGTGAAATAAGTAAATCAGAGTTCCTTGTGGAATATCCATGAGCTCGTAGCTGTGCTCAATTTTGATTGGAATTTTAGCGGTTGAAACGATATGAACTACAAAATTGCACACAAAGAAAGATTACAGCTTATACAGGCTGTTCCACATCGACCTTCACAAGGAAGTTGATGGAGGACGGATAATACTAGATGAATGAAATGAATGCAGAAAATAACCACCATAGAGAAATATAACTTTGAGGGACAGACAATCAAACAGCACCTAACCTAACCTAACCTAACCTAACATAACCTAACCAAACAGCAGCATACGACAGCAATGTAACGTGCAAAAAGTAAAAAAATGGATGAAAACCACAAAGAAACAATGGAACGATCATGAGAGAAGAATGGGCCCCGACAAAATAGCAAAAATATGTAAAAACAACAGAAGACATAACAATCAACAACAACAACGGTAGCTAGGAATTTATTCCTAGTCGTACGAAGAAGAACAAGTAGATTAATTTTAGTAGAAAGATGTGTTTACAATTCAAGAAATTGTGCAACAATTTGTCCTCCACGATAATGATTAAACTGTTAAAAAGAGAAGCAATCCTAGTAGAACCGAATGTTGGATATATGTTGGCGCAACCTTGCGCCGATATTGGAATATTGGCGCAATATTGCACCAAGATTTCAATATATAGCCAATATCGGTCCAATATTTGTTTCCAATGTGTGATCATAAAAACCCTAAATTGGCTACCAATATTGATTCTATATAGTGTCAAGATTGGCAGGCATGGTATCCTATCGTGGCAAATAATATTCAGCAAATATTCTCCCAAAATTCCGGTTCAACGTTAGGTTATGTTGGCTCGTCAATATTGGCCAATATTGCTTTCCAATATAACCTAACGTTGGCTGAATACTGGCAGAATATAATGCAATATTGTTCCTACATTGGAAAGCGTTAACATTTTTCTCTAATTCCAATATTGTTGAATGTTGGTGGCATTGCCTGGCCAATATAGCGCCAAGATAAATTTCTACTAGGGAATCAATAAACAAGGAGGATTTTGGCAAAAGCCTAATAGTTTAAGAATCTACAAAGACTCAGACCAAAGTTTAGGATATTATACAATTAAAAATAGAGAAATGGCTCAATGAAAAACGCAAATTCGATCCCACAATGTTTAATTGAAGATTTGAAACGTTGCAACTAGTTTCGGTCTCATGGGACCATCATCGTGATGTAAAAATACAATACAATACGAATGGAAATAGTAAACTATAAAAATATCTTGAAACATTAATAATTTCCAATGAAGTTACTTTGAAAGACAACATTCAGATGAGTTACAATAATCTTAATCAAATTTAAAAAACAATGATGAAACAAAAGTGAAATTAGAAAGACAATAAGACCAATCCAATGTTAGATCAGTATTTAAATTAGTTGATACACCAAGGAAATATCAAACAACTTACACAACTTATTTTAACAGATGTCATAATAAACTATTTATTACTTGCATGAACTAAGCAGTGCAATAAGTAAACACGTGGCAAATAATTTTTTGTAATGGGAAAAAAGAGATTTTTAAAAAAGAACAGAAGAACAGAAGGGTGGGACAAAGGATCAAGTACAAAAGGAAAGAATGTTAAACACTAATCTAGATACCAGAGTATGCTTCATACTGCTGTTAAAGTATGAAAAGTAACGGAATTATTAGAACAAAGCGCCACACTAAAGGAAATGAATCAAAATAATCTAGATTATGTGTTTTTTTTTGTGTTTTATTGAATGAAAATACAGTTAAAATGCTGAAAGATTCAGAGATGAAAGAGAAAGGGCATGGATTATAAAATAGTATAGTTATTTTGTGACAATCATTAAGCTTTCTAAAAATAAAATATGAACATGTCAAATTAAACATATAGAAGATAGTTAAATGGATGATTTAAATAAAGAACAGTTGAGATTCAACTTATCTACAAATATTTTAAAACATTTTTAATAAAACAAATATCATTGAAATTTACTTTTGCCATAATATGTGTACAAAAAAGTTGTCAGTGTAAGTAAATGAGTGTAGTGGAACAAGCTAAACACGGTATGTTATCTTGTACTGATTACAAAACTCGAGTTCCATTCAACCCTTCAACCCTTCGTACAAACGAAGGGATATTGTATCCTCCGGGGCCACATCCGCTCTGTGTGTCGGAACGTCTATTAAGAAACTGATTTCGTAATTACTCAAATGGTCCTCTTCCGACTCTTAATGTTTAATTGTACGACCGCTGATGCTTTCGCCTTTACACGTTACCCAAACAAAATGGAATTATTAAATTTCAACGGAATTTAACCAACATTTATTTTGTTTAATTTGGAAGTTCGTTTAACCCGCTGAAAAATCGAATATTTACTATTTACATTGTAAAACTGGTAAATTTTTGATACAATATTAGGGTATTCCTTCACAAATGAGTTAATTAATTGTTCTTCTTGGATCGAATTTCGTCATTTTTGAGGTTATTTTTAGCGTATTGTGTTTTGTTGCTGTGAAAGCGTGAATGGCAACCTCAATTTTCATTAGGAAATACGTGGAAATTCGCAAGGATCAAACTGTCGTCCTTACCATCGAGCGGGATAACGTTTTCTATATGGGTCGGAAAACCGGAAAAGCGGGAAAATATCCCATAAATAACGTTCAACCTGGCGTGTCGCACACCCGGCGTTCTCCCCAAGGATTCGAAGCGCGAAAAAACTCAAAAGACCGAAAAGCTCCAGACCAAATGAAAACTTTCGCAATGGATCGCTGCCAAAATGGAAAAACGGAAAAAGTAACGAACTAAAGGATATTTGCAGTTGGCTACGAGAGAGATTTATGACGGGAATTGTTCGCGTATTAGAAATGTACACAAGATTTTTCCGAAAAATTGTTCGATATCATTTCATTTTTTTTTTGTTAATCCGTAAAAGTTTATTGAAACTATACATTTTTATTAAAAAAATTTACTGACTTATTTTTATAAACAATATTTCTGACATTTGCCCATAAAAAAGTCTAATGGCGTAAAATCAGGAGATATTGCTGGCCACTCCATTGATATTCCCCGCCCTTTCTTCGATTTGGAAATATTTGATTGAAAAATAGTTAAATTATATCTATTTTCAATCTCAAATGGTCCTTAGAAGGTAAAAATTTATTAGCAGGTATTAAAAAAGTTTATAGACACAATTTATAAATCAGGCAAGAAAAATGATGTCACCAATTATCTGATCTTGGATGTCTCCTGCTGTGTAGTTTGTTAATTTCTTAAGTGCTGTGTTCGGGTATGTCCTGAGTTCTTCAAATCTCTTTCTGGCTCTGGCTTTCACGATTTCTTCTGTCTTATCCTGGTCTAGTTCCCTGTATAGTTGTGTATTTCTTATATACCATGGGGCGTCTGCTGCTTGCCTAAGAAATCGGTTAAGCTTATTTGGACATATAGAAAATTTTTATATGATAATTGAAAAGACTAAAAGGCAGACTAAGAAAAAGATGATTGGATCTCATAAAAAAAATTAAGGATTTAATTTACAGGAATAAAAAATAGTACAAGGGAAAATTTTCAGAAAAAGAGACGTTGAAGTATAGGGAATCCAACACTTATACTCCAAGCCAACACATCATATAAAAACTTAAAGTTTTGAAACCCATTTCTGGAAAACCGTAGCCCTTTAAGAACTTTCATAGTCACTGATAATTTTGATGATATCTTTAATAAAAATCATCTAATTATGCCCGAGCTGCTTAATTTATAAAGCACTTGGTCACAATACAATAAACACTCAAAACTAATTTAGTTGCTGTAGAAAGGGCTTTAGGGCTGTGTGCCTACAATCTAATATACCAAAACTTATGGATTCCCTTATTTCTAAAAAGTTATCTTGGGACACACGACATATTATTAATTCACAACAGCATGGTTTCACAACTGGAAAATCCACTACATCTAATCTACTTTGTTATAAAAATTACATTCTATCAGCTTTTGAAAGTAAACTTCAAGTTGATGCTATATACACGGATTTTACTAAAGCCTTCGATAGAGTTAATCAAGAACTGTTACTGTCAAAATTATTTGTGGTTGGTATAAGAGGGAGTACACTTAACTGGCTACAAAGTTATCTATCAAACAGAGAGCAATGTGTTAGATTTGCTGGCTCCATATCATCGATAATAAAGGTGACACCAGGTGTTCCCCAGGGGTCATATCTGGGACCAATTTTATTTAATTTATTTATTAATGATGAAATAGAAGTCAGTTGCTTGATGTTTCCTGAAGATTTGAAGTTATTTAAAAATATTAAACACCCACATGATTCTAATATGTTACAGCAAGATCTAAATAATTTGGTTCATTGGTGTGATATTAATATGCTAGAATTAAATCAAATTTCAAGAAATTCCAGCTTTCCATTATATAATTACAGCATAAAAAATATAAAGCTTGCTACAACCAATGATATAAGGGATCTGGGTATCATATTTGATTCTAAATTAACATTTAACCAACACTTATTGGAAATTACATCCAAGGCTAGCAAAATGCTTGGCTTTATTAATAGATCATCTATAGACATTTTACAGCTGACGTCTTAAAATTGTTATATTGTACGTTAATTCGTAGCATCTTGGAGTATAATTCAGTAGTTTGGTCTCCACATTTTAATACTATTATATATTTATTAGAAAGGGTCCAGAATAGGTTTAAATGGGGCTTTAAAATGGGAATTAGGGTAGATGATTTTCACATCAATGAGATGTTTACTCGATTAAATCTTCAATCCTTAAAAAATCGGAAAACAAAAATTGATTTATGCTGTTTACACAACATGCTTAGTGGTCACATTAATTCTGAATTATTGGCCTTAATTAAATTTAACGTTGACTACAGAAGAATGCGTAATACGGAATTGTTACATATTTCATTTCACCAGACAAACTATGGCAGGAATGAACCTATAAATAGACTGCTGAGAACTGCTAACAATTATCAGCATAATCTTGATTTTTTCGGCTCTACATTACCACAATTTAAAAGCCAAATCAGGGATATTCATTTTACCTAGAACATTTATGTATTGACTATTGCTCATAACTTTTAGTATATTTATGTATATTATTTTTCAATTATGAATGTTATAAGTACATCTATAATAATTGTGAGTTGGTTAATCCGTTTAATAAATAGATAAATAAATAAATTTATATAAAATTTATGATACTTGAATTTTGACGTAACAATTTCCATTTTCTTTACAATCAAATCGCGTGATTTGTAGAACTAATACGTTGCACTTCTATCTAATCAAAGAATATAAAAATATACAAACCGTGTCATTACTGTTCTTGATCTAGTTGAATAAATTATTACACTGTGTTAAAGAAAAATTGTACATTATAATAAGAAAAATAGCTTCAAACTATTTACCGTCTAAAATAATGGAAAATAATTTAGATATACAAAAATATTAACTCTAATCTGTTAACACATTTCATGATATTTGATAGTGCAGTTTTTAACAAATTAAACAATTAATCAATAGCAAATTTGACAAAGAACATTTGAGATCACTTTATTAAATTGAAAAACGACATTGACGACCCGAATTTGTCATTTTCTTTAAGGAATATTAGAACTTGCATGACGAAAAGTATCAGTTCTCGTGGCTATTAGTCTTATTTGCTATATTGATTACCACTAAATAAATAAATGAAGTAGGTTTCTTAAAATATGTCATTCCAACTACTAAAAGCATCGATTTCAATCAACAAACCCTAATTTAGGGATCATCATACTAAAATACAAGATGTATTTTGGATTCTTGGTGTTTCCCCAATATTTATACAAACATCAAAATAATCTATGTATGTTTATTGTCTAGTTTTCTTTATTTTTGCAAATTCCAATCAGGAATCTCAGGACACTCAGTGGCGTGCTATCGTGGTGCTTCAAGCTGGTAGAAGTGAAACAGGTCCTCCACAAGAAGTGTTATTCACCGTTATGTATTTCAAATACATAATTTAATATCCTTCTTTGTAATCTGACCTTTTATTTTAGTTCCCTAGATTATTCTGAATTATAGATCTCCTAAAACAAGTAATCTTCAACTTATAATTATTTTGTCTTACAATATCTAACGGTGATTCAGTTGTTAATATCTTTGTCCTTTCATCTTCAATTTCTTGGCGAAGATGCTTCTACCAAGCTCCTAATTAATATTTCACACATTTAAAATCTTACTAACTTATTTCTTACTCCATTTTAAAGTTCATTATCTTTACGTATTCCCTGTTCTACTTTCTTATATTGTCTCTACCACTTTTTTCAGCAGAATTAGTTATATAAAACTGTAAATGATGAAATAATAGCAGTAGATTATGCTAATGTTGATAAAAATAAAACGAAAAAGGGAATTAAATTTGCAAATTGCATCGCGATTGCTCCCGTTTTCTGAGTGTACGCAGCGCGAATGTACAGAAAGCCTGGAAATAATCCTAATTTCAGTTGGTATTACTGACGTCCGCGTAATTTATCGGCACATCTACGCGATATTAATTTGCGCGGGGCAGATTTGCAACGTGTGGAATTCTCTGCTTAATTGCTAGTCGCTAATATTTTAAATAATGTTCCAGCAATAATTCGTCGCTACCAGTGATAGATGGCGTTAAACAAAAAAAATGGAAAATAAAAATGAGTCGTTCTGTTGGAATTCCTTTCAAATTTGTTTGTCGGTTTAATGTTTCTAATTAACGGGTTTTTATAGCTACATAAGGCACTATAAAATTTGCAATAAAAATAATGTGTCGTGTCGCAAAAGTGAATCAATAACGAGCGAAAATGATGATAACTTTAGAATTATTAATAAATTTAAAAGTATAAGTCGATATGAATCGACTGAAAGCATCTCATTGTAAAATATTGATTTCAAAATAATTAGTTTAGTAAAAAAAGCTATAGACTTTATTGAGTTTAAAAATATACATCAATAAGATACCAGGCTCTATAATTTGCTAAAATTCATACCAGAATCTTACTCCTGTCCTGAATATAATTTTGAGTGCTTTCCTTTATCAAATTTTGATTACAATATTGAATTAAGTCAGAGAGTCTCCAGATTTTTATGCTAGTAGGCATTCCCAAGGAGATACCTACCAACCACACCCATCTTTGAATCGCCCTTACCCCCGTCTTAAAATCACTACAAGAACAGTCCCTTTCCCTCAACATTATGTCCACCATGTTTTCCCTATACACTTCCTCCCCAAGTTTACTCCAACTTTTGCAGCTTCCTGTCTCCCTCTTCCCTATCTTATGGAAATATCGTACTCTTGACCCATATCCAGTGAGCACCTGTACTTTCCTCCTTTAACCACTCTTCTACTGCTTTCTCTTTGCTCTAGCAATCAAGCCCAATGGGTGTGATCTTCAGAATACCTTTCCACTGCTCCCTCTTTGCTATAGCAAAGTCCAATTGGTAGGACTTTGACAATACCTAGCCGCCGTAATATTTTTTCTATTATTTCACCAGTACTGGGGATAAAACCCAGAACCTTTCGCATTGCGGCCATGTCAATATGAATTCTTTATAACAAACTTCACCTGTGGTAAGATGACATCCTCGGTACCATCCTTTATTGGACAGTCTTAATTTTATATTTATATTCCTCCAATCCATCATTTTTCCAATGTAGTGTCCTCTCTTTCACCGATAAAACTGAGATGTTGAAGACGATTATCTATTGCCACCATCCGTTTTTGTTTAAATTTTTGTGGTCCCCAAAAATTTATCCCTATGAAAAATCTAAACCTACATAACATAACCATTATAACAAAAAGATTAAAGCTTCTACTGCTAAATTATATATCCTTTAATTTAGAAAGTTGCCTTTCGTTTTACAAATGATTCGTATTGAAATGGAAAGGTATAAAGTATTCTCGTCACAAAAAGTATTGCATGATTTATGAATAAAGTTTTTATTATTTTCCTTTCATTTTTTTGGGAAATGATAGCTCATTCCAGCTCATTTAGGTTGTCTAGAGTTCTTATGCGCCTCTTCGGGTAGTCCTAAACATGTTCAGTTGGGTTTAGGATTGGACTAACTGCTGGCCAATCTAAAACTTGGATACCAACCTCTTGAAGGTATTCCATTGTTATTCTGGCAACGTGCAGGCGAGCATTAGAATAAAATTCTCTCCAATGATTGGAACAAATAGCACTACATATTCCTCAAGAACCTCCCTTATATACCGATCAGCTGTCAGTGATCCCCTACGAAACACAATTAACTCCGTGTGGCCTTCAAAACAGATGCCTTTCCCCATACCATAATCGAACCACCTCCATAATTTCTAGCTGCTCTTATGTTACACTGAGCAAATCGCACTCCTGCGCGTCTATAAACTGGAATACGTCTATCGGATCCAAAAAGTGAAAATCTTGATCCATCCGTAAAAAGAATATTAGCCCAATCGTTAATATGGTTAACAATGGAGCAGTAACAGGCATTCTGGGTCTGATTCCAAAATTCCTTAATCTGTTTCTAACCGTATTGACATATATTCTAACATTACGGACTCCAGAGAGAACATTTTGCAGTTTCCTGGCTGTAACATGAAGAGTTTGCAAAGTCTGAATTCTTAAATAACGGTCATCTGCAGGATTAGTACACCTGGGACGTCCTGGAACTGGTCTTCTATTATAACTTCGCTTCTCTAAACCTTCTTAAGACTCTAGAAACGCTGGATTGGTTGATTCCTATAACTTCAGCAACAAATTGCTGAGATTGTCCATCTTCAACTAAATCTACGATTTGAGCTGCTTGTTCTGGGATTAAACTACTCATTTTTACTCAAAATGTTTCTAGACACTTCCAAATGAAAAATTAAACAAACGTACTGCACACAAGAAGTTTAAAAATGTAAATAATACAAAAAACCGGTTTATTTATGCAACAGATATCCATAACTTGAACCTGAGGCACAAAGGTCACTTAACTATTCCTAAATATAATACTCATCTCTTCAAAAGCTGTTTTACTTAATATCGTCAAAGTTTACAGCTACTGGTTACCGAATGATTTAAAATATTTTTCAGATCTTGTGTTCAAACAAAAAATTAAAAAAAGACTAATTTAAGGAATATTAAATATCATTTCTATTGGTCGCTAGAAAAATTCATTGTCAGCTTAACTGCAGGCTTTTCGTCTCGAGGCTTTACTTAAGGTGCTTGGATTTTAGTAAATTTTATTAATAAGGTTCTTTTTTTTCTGTTCTGTTAATATAATTGTAAATGTGGAATTTTGGAGGCCCATTTTAGATACTTTTCTATATAAATGGGGCTTTACTGGTTGAGTGGAAGAGCAAAACCCAGTTTTAACTGGGAATTTGAACTCTGCCATTTGGCTAAATGTATATCTCTTTATAATATAGTTTAATATGTATTTAATTTGTATGTTTTGGCCAATAAAATCATAAAAAAAAAACACAAAACTCTTGTAACTTTTTCCTATTTTTCGATCGGCTAGAACTAAAGGAACGCTATTCAGAACTCTAATCAGATCGGCTAGAACTCGTAAATTTTTATTTTTTTTAATAAAAGTCTAATTTTTGATATTTAAAATGAAGATAACTTAAGGACGGGGTATCGCTGTACATCAGAATGGCACCTGCAGACCAAAAGTTTATTCTAACTTTCTCCGTTATTACAACTCAAATCGTTTTATTTTTTTCACTAAATTGCATATAAAGGTCTAACTTAGGTAAGGATTACATTTATTTTTTGTTAATTAATGGTTTAATATTGAAAAAGAGCTGTTGAATGCGAACTATTTTAGACCTTTACATTTGTATAAATAAACAACAATCTAAAAAACTTTTCTTAAAATGAAACTAAACCTTTCCTAAGTTGAACATTTTTCTATCAAATAGCCCAATCAGAATCTTCTAAAGCGATCAAACCTAAGAAATAGTTAGAAACATGCTGCATTTTATTTTTATTTTTTCACTTTGGATCAAAAATGGACGTAGTTAATGACGAAATAATTGTACTTTAGTTTATAACTTTTATCATAGATGGAACTAGGCACTATGTACTTTTTTCTTTTTTTTATTAACGAAGTCAAAAAAAATTATTGTATTATAAATGAATGTAACGTTTTTTAAATATTTTGCGATATTTACAAAACAATTATTCAATAAAACAAATTAGTAAAATGAAAAAAAGAATACTGATTTGCGGATATTGATTGTCAGCAGACCAGCTTTATCATTGTTATTTCTTGAAGAAATTTTAATTATAATATGCCCAGCGTACGGCTGGCCATCTATAGTTATATATGAGGGTAAATAAAATTATTGTTTGTGTGCCGAGCGATCGCTTACAGAATAAGTGTTTATTATTCCATTTTCCCAGCACAATTAAAAAACCATTAGACACAGAATAAACATCGTTGTAAATAAATATAAAAATTATAAAATTGTTAATAACAAAAAACTGTAAATTCAAAATTCTTGAAAAAAATACCAATTATTGGTGGCCATATAGACACTTCTTGGTCAAATTTTGGAAGAAATCTGGTCACAGGTTTCTGAGAGAAAAAATGTTAGCGTAAATTTTGTATACGTGGTATTCTGAATTAAGTAAAAAGAAAAACTGGCATCAAAATATTTTATTTAAAAAATATACTTTTATTATTATTACATTTAAATATTTTCTGGTGGATCTTTATATTTTAATCTTTTGCCTCTCCTGTTTAAAATAACTTCCGGCCCAACGCAATCCTCATAGAATCGTCTCAACTTTTCTATCGTTGAAATTTATATTTTCGGTAAAAAGTGGATTCATATCTCCTGTAGGTATAAATAATAAAATGGCATGTTTTTCTTCTTGTGATGCCGAGTTGTCCTTGTATCTAAAAACAATAATTTGTAATATTCTAAAAAAATTAGTAAAATGAAAAGCCAGTAACAAATCTTACCTGATAATAATAATTGTGGTTTTCCTTCAAGTGAATTTCACTATTTTCAATTTTTAAGCAAGGAACCATACGCTTTTTTACGGCCTCTCTCAATGATATTTTTGATGTGACTACTTTTAAAAAACATTTTACTTCAACAAGTTCATCTGAATCAATTAAACCTAAAACATAATAAGTTATTAAACTCTGATATGTATATAATAGTTACAATAATTCGTTTACCATCAGGCGATGCACCTAAGAAACCGTATTTCAAGTCAACAAATAATCCTGAAGGGTTAACATTCGGGTAGTAATAGTGGGTAGTTTCCAGCACTTCATCAAATTTTAAAACATTAGTTTAAATCCAGCAACGTTCTAGAAAACATCATTATTCTTCATAAGTATCTAGTCTCCGAATTTTCGACGCAAGTAAATAGGTATTACAAAATTAAAATATGTTGACCACTTTAATATTGTGTCATTTGTAAATGCATCGCCTCTAAGTTAATAATATTTTAATAATTTTTTGACACTTACCTAGAGCTGATCTAAAAAGAATCACACACAACTATAAACTTATAAAAATAATAAACTTACCCTACCGGTGATTAGGTATATATAGAATTAAAAATACAAATAAAAAATGGTAAATGGTAAATAATAAAGATAAAAGTAATAATTACTAGAGCACCTATTTATATTATTAAATGTTGATCTACCCTCGTTCTTTCCGGAGATAAAATACAAAATATATTTTGTTGGCTGGCAAGGTCTAGAAATGAGAATTATATAACTGTTTTTTAACCCTAAAACATGTGTTTTTAGCAGGTAAATTTTTTTCCGATGAATAGAGCAATTTAGTGAAAGGATTCTATTATTATTTCTGTTAGTTTATCCTATTACTAAGAGATGTCTGCACTTCATGGACAAAAAAATCATTGACACATTTTCGTTTCAGATTGCATGGGATACGGGCTCCTTAAAGAAAAATGATTTTGCGGGTAAAAGTCACAAGGGTTTTGAGTAGAACTAAAGGAACGCTATTCAGAACTTAAGTCAGATAGGCCAGAACTCGTAAATAAAATATTTTTAAATAAAATTGATTTTTTGCGTTTAATTGCTACAACTATTAATATAATGGATATAGAACTCTAGAACTATTGTAAAATTAACTAGAACTCCGAAAAAATAATGTATTTTCATGATACGGTGCGCTGCGCACCATATTTTAAAATTCGATTCTTTTGTATTTATTAACCGGAACTATTGAAAATACTTACAGAGAACTCTAGAACTATTGCAAAGGATGCCAGAACTCTAAAAAAACTTTAAGATTTTTAAATATGGTGTGCCAAGTTCAAGGGAATGAATATTTTGGGCTTTTATATACCTAAAGGATACCATATACTCATTACACTATAATTCAATTTTTAAAATGATGCGAGTGTATAAAGTCATCAATTCATTTAACAAACAATTATTGGATGATAAAACCGAGCTACGTACCTAGCGATCTGAAATCTTACAAATGATTGTTTTCGCGTCTGGCCCCTCGTCGTCTAATCCATCATTTGTAGTGGAAGGGTTCGAATGTTGCCCTATACACTAATGCGGAAACGATAATTGTTCTCGAGCAGAAATGGAATAGAATTTATTTGTAAAAGTCCGATAGGAAATGCCGACAAGTGTCGGGACCGGAGGAGAATTCTGTACGGGATCATTAGGCAGGATTAGGGGAATGAATGGGAGAGGAAACCTTACACCGGGCAAAAGGGTTGACGAAAACAATGAGTTGCAGGGCCACTTTGACGCTCTAATACTGTTTGCTTTCACTAACATCTTCTCCGTTGGGAAAATATGATCGATATTTGCTTCGAGAGATATAAACAAACTATCTAGGAATAGGGATGATGAAAGCATAACGATTTTACATTTTCTTCTCTACTGATAAATTTCCATTTTTGCGAAATCTTATCGATTGTGTCACCCTATAAGGTCGCGTGACTGTGAATAAATCAGTATGGGAGTAGTTGAACCCCCGCGAAAATCACGGGTCATTTGCCACCGGCTCCCGAATAGTGCGTTACGTCGCAGAAGATCCATCAACATGATGATGGGGAAGGAGGTCCAATGAGGCGGTAAGCTCCGTTTTCGTAATGACTTCGGCTGTTCTTTACTATCCGAAAAGGTTCGATGGATAACTCGAATCAATCCAGGTGAACGATTTTCCAAATTACACCGCAAAATGTTTGGTTGCAATTTCAAATAATAGTAAACTTTTGTCGATAAATCAATTTGCAGGTAGTGAAATTGGAAAATTATAAATTCTCATTGAGTAGATTCGTAGTAAGCCCCTGTAGATGGCTGAGAAAGAAGTTTATTGGTTTAATTTTTCATATTTTCCCATGCAGATAACTGTGTTGCTGTTTTTAATATTCGCATTTTGATCCAGAGAGATCCCTTGACTGTATCCAGACAGGAACGTATTCTGATAAAATTTTTCTTACTTTTATTTTCACACTAAAATTTATAAAAATATCTACACTTTTATTAATTAACTATTCTTTGCGATCAATACTGTCTAAAGTTATAGTTATTTATTGTACAAGACGATAAAAGTGTATTTTATCTTCCAGAAGATAATGCGATTTTATTTTCGTGTGCAATACAACATTTTTTCTATAGGAAGACTTCATGTTCAGGTGAAAAATAGAATTTCAAAGAAAATTGTAATTTTGGGCACAAAAATCGCAATTGTGTTGCTCCATTGCTAGGGATATGAATTACTCTGTCAACAAATGTTATGTTTTGGTTTTTGCGGAGAATATTGTGTACAAAGTGAATAAATACGAAATGGACGGAAAAGAATTGACACAAGAAAAGGAAAACCTGCCATCAGGATTTTTCGTGGACCAGTAGCGGCAATTTTGCCGATTAGCATGACCGTTAAGTAAAAAAGTACACTCGTCAGAAAACATAACGTCTTCTAATTGGATAATATTGTTATCCAACATGTCCATCATTTGCTCACAAAAAAAGTTCTCCTATCAAAATCGTCTTCCATGAGCTCCTGAGTAGGTATCATCTTATACGGATGTAATTTATTTTTTTTAATATGTTTGCTATCGATGTATGGCTAGCATTGAATGTAGTGGATGCCTGTCTTCTCGATGTATGTGGGTTTTCCTGAAACTCAAGCAACACATCTAATTTGAGTTCATCCACTCGGTGCATTGGCAGCTGCTTTTTTTATCTACCTTACATGACCAAACTCGCGAAACTGCTTTTCTATTTTACTTATTGTTCCTTGGGATATAGGCGGTAAATTAGTAAATTTTTCATGAAATAGGTGAGTTACTTCCTGTTGTGTTCGGATATTATCTCCGTAACCAATCATTTGTAAAACTGTTATTTTATGCATTTCCGTTAATCTAACCATTTTTCAGAATTGAATTGAACAAACTTTATACTTAAATTACAAGAATGACAACTTAAATAAAACAATTTACTACTGCTTGTTAAAATAGCGTTGCCACGGAAATTCTTTAAAGTTTTTTAATGGTTACCATCTAAAAACCACATTGCTATGGTTTTTGTTCACTTTCTCATTATCAAGACCTAAACGGGAAATAAGTTTTAAGTATATTGTAATGTTTCGAGTATATTTTAGCGAATTTCGGTAACAACATGATTTTAATTTTTTAAATGATATATCACAAGCCTATACTTCCCATTTAAAAAATTGGGGGTTGTACCTGTCATTCTAAGGGGGTTGAAGGTAGGGGTTGCATTTTCACGTTAAAGAATGTCAATTTATAATTTAAATTTGACGTGTTTCGGGATTTTTTATAAATATGTACAGTAACCGAAATAATGAATTTATTCAATTTGGCTTTTACACACTGTATATAATATCCCCAAGAAGATTGCAGATTTTTTGAAACTTGCAAATTCAGAAATGTATACGGGGCATTGTTTCTGTCGTTCTTCAGCTACTATGCTATTCGCAAATTCTGGAGAGCTCATCTAGTAAAACCTAAAAGTTTAGGTGGATGGAAATCATCATCCGTTGCAGAATCTTACATTGAAGTCAATAAGCAAGATTGCTGTATCCAAGTGTATACTTGGTGGACCTGAAAATCAATCCAGTACCTCTAATCAAGTGTTTAAGCAAACGAGTACAAATTGTGATGCTCCAAAATAAATATTTATAATAATGTCAATTCTAAAATTTCAGGTGTTTTTAATCCCTAATGTGTTATTAGGGATTAAAGCAACATTAGGGATTATAGCAACACTTTAGCATTAGTTATGGAAAAAAAAACATATTAATAACTAATGAGTCGTGGAAAACACAAAAGTGGAAAGACTTTTGACATAAATTCTTCTTTGAATACGATGCCCAGTAGAAATGTCGATAGAAATCTTCTTATTGCCAATGTTTGAAAATATTTCCGCGGATGTCATGGGCGGATACATCCCTGTGTAGCGCGTGTTTTGTTTGCAATTTGGCCGTAGTTTCGCCCTCTTTACCGCCGCCAGTTGCCGGTGGCTCACGCTCACTCGATTCTGTTTTTCAGCAGCCTAGGGAGGCAGCCTGCCTGCGGCGGCAGTAGCGCGTAGATAAGAGAATTGCAATGTCAAGTCAGAATGATATATTTGACCAACATTTCCATAGGAGCGGGAGGATTTCCAATGGAGCGAACGTGCGTAATCTGTACGCCTGGAATTAACGCAACCGCCTTGCCCCGTCCCCCCCTATCTACCTCTAAAAGTCGACTGTGCTATATATTCGAAAACCCACGGGCTCTCACGCGCACTTTACCTGACGATATGTTCGGATGGAAAAAATAAAATGAAATTTTCAAAAAAAAAGTGGCGCAGTCGTGAAGGATATTCTAATGTTCAAAATAAATTTCCAACACTTTAAATTGTAGTGTTCTCATGGTTTCCCAGCGCTGCAATCAAGTCTTGTAACGTGATAAATTCTATATACAGACATAATGGTATTACATAAAAATCGATGACAATTAACGCTCACTCCTCTTACCCCCTTACACGTTGCGGCGAACGCCATTTTCAGCCGTAATCTCATTTGTACTGCGCTCTTCCATCGCATGGAGTCGGTTCCACTGCTACCATCACCGCCACCCAACGCGTCGGCGGCACAAGAGACAAAATCTAATTAGCACCAAAAGCTGATCGGTAATTACAGCGATTAATCAATCCGGTTCTGTTATGGAAAAGCTTCTTCCCGTCAAAGAACTAAGGACATTAACGACGGTATCCTAAGCTAGGTAACAATTTAAAATTTTCTCCTGGGTATCGGTCAAAATATATATTTATTTATATTAAAATTGGCATGACAACGTTTCGGCCATGGGCCATCATCAGGTGTATAAAGACAAAAAAAATTACCACTAGGTCTACATCTAAAATTATATTCGTCGACGAAATCGTACAAGTCTCCGTACCCTAGGCATCGTAACCAATCGTAAAGATTGTCAAGAACCAAAATCCGCAAAATTTGGATCTTTACTGCGGCTACAATATTCATTTTTAGATTGATAGTGTATTTTAAAAAAAGCAGTATAAAAACCGGAATCTTCAACTGATAGGGCTGAAAATTTTATCAATTGTTCATTTCAGTAAAATAAATTTATTCACCAAATTTTATTAAAATAAAATCATTTAACAGGTCGGCTGAAAAGTCCCCGGTCTACCATAGTAAAACACAATATTTTGACAAAATTCATTTTTTTTATTCAACATAGTTGCCTTCAAGCGATTATAGCGACCTACCAACTTTTCGATACCATTTTTGTAGTACTCCTTCGGTTTGTCTTCAAAATAGGCTTCAGTTTCGGCGATTACTTCAGTATCAGAGCCAATTTTTTTTTCCCGCGAGCATTCAGGTCAGAGAAAAGAAAAAAGTTGCTGGGGGCTAGATCTGGAGAATACAGTGGGTGAGGAAGCAATTCGAAGCCCAATTCATGCAATTTTGCCATCGTTTTCGATTATTTGTGACACGGTGCATTGTCTTGATGAAACAACACTTTTTTCTTCTTCATATGGGGCCGTTTTTTCGCGATTTCGGTCTTCAATCGCTCCAATAATGCACAGTAATAGTCGCTGTTGATTGTTTTTCCCTTTTCCAAATAGTCGATGAACAATATACCGTGTGTATCCCAAAAAACTGAGGCCATAACTTTGCCAGCTGACTGTTGAGACTTTCCACGCTTTGGTGGCGGTTCACCGGCCGCAGTCCACTCAGCTGACTGTCGATTGGACTCAGGCGTGTAGTGATGGAGCCAAGTTTCATCCATAGTCACATATCGACGCAAAAAATCGGGTTTATTACGACTTAACAGCTGCAAACACTGCTCAGAATCATCAATTCGTTGCTGTTTTTGGTCGATTGTGAGCACGCGCGGCACCCATTTCGCACAGAGCTTCCGCATACCCAAATATTCGTGAACGATATGTCCAACACGTTCCTTAGATATCTTTAGAGTGTCAGCTATCTCGATCATATTCACTTTACGGTCACTCAAAATCATTTTGTGGATTTTTTTGACATTTTCGTCGGTAACCACCTCTTTTGGGCGTCCACTGCGTTCACCGTCTTCGGTGCTCATTTCACCACGCTTGAATTTTACGTACCAGTCAATGATTGTTGATTTTCCTGGCGCAGAGTCCGGAAACTCATTATCAAGCCAAGCTTTTGCTTCAACTGTATTTTTTCCTTTCAAATAACAATATTTAATAAGCACACGAAATTCTTTTTTTTCCATCTTTTTGAAAATAACAAAAGTTGCTTCACTAAAAATGCAATATCTCACAAACTAATAGTCCGACAGCTGTCAAATTTTTACACGAATCTTTTGAAGGTTGATACTATCTAAAAATTTAATGAAATGGATTTAATTCTAGTGTCGTCATCTATAGGTCAGACCGGGGACTTTTCAGCCGACCTGTTAAACTGTGTGTTCGGATGTTTATGTCACTTAGTATACATTGCAACTCTGCAAAAATGTTGGTAGAAAATTTCACCATAAGTGTAAGAAAAGAAATACTGAAATAGCTGAACTTTGATACTGGATGGAGAATTCAACCAAGAAACTATATTGGACCTAATCTTTGGAAGTCCGGTGGTACAAAAGAAAGGTTGGGAAAATTGCACTATTCACTGAAGCTTGATGATCCTGCCAACTGGCAAAAATATCCAATGTTAACCAAAGATATTTCGCCAGTCATTATTGGAGTACGCTTCAATGTCAACACAAACAAGGTAATTGTATTCTATTTCACGAGTTAAAACAACAGATATTACTGATACCGTGGAGAGAACAATTTCACGTCAACCTGATTTAGTATCTCTAGTACATTCATGTCAATCCGATCCAGTGCCTTTGAATAACCAAAGTATAACTATTAACAAAGAGGTGACAATAGAAGAACGTATCACAGGTTTTACAAGATTTCAAAGAAAAAAGAAACCCTTATAAAGAAGAAGGGCCGGTTTTGCCAATATCAGTTAGGTATCCGTCAGATAAAACTAACTAGCAGATAGAGTTCCAGTTTCTTTGGAAGCGATTTATCAACTCATTTTTATCCTCTAGTTAGTTAACTGATAATGAAAGTTGGCAATGCTGATGGATGAATGTAAGCAATCTCATTGGTTGTTACAAGAACAAGGTCATGTCACATTAATTGAGATGTCACAACCGTTTTGTTAGGTTATTGTTGATTGTTTTTGTTTATGCAAAAGTTCTTGATTGTTGATGAACATGCATTTTTTGGATTATTATATTCTGGATAGCGACGAGGACCAGAACAGATTTTTTTAATGTTTTATCACTAAAACTAGTTTTTTTTTCGTCAAGATTAGGAAAGAAACTCGTATATCTTATGAAATTTACCCTCCAACCTGCCAAAAACTCTAGATATTAAACGAAGGTCGTAACCTGGCAACACTTGTCACCTAATAAAGTAATAAATCACTTCCGACCTTTAGGAAATCATTCCCTAATGTAATAAAACCGTCCCCCCGCCGCTCCACTGTCCATAGACACATATACACACACACACATGTGGCCCGAAAATAAAGAAAACAGTAATTGCAGATCTCTACTGCGTCTTTATGGATGGGGGTGGCTATAAATTTAGACTTTAATATCACTCCAATGTTAGAGGCTCAAGTGTTAGCGCCTTGGCGCAAGCTGACGCTACCGCCTCTGTATGTGTAGTTTCTCGATAGGGTCGAGGGTCACCAAACCACCCACCAGATGCCGCCCCCGACGATTTGCTAACGACGTAATTACCCGGTAGGGGTCAGCAGTTACATTTTGCCGCTGGTTATTCGACGCAGAGGGTCCGAATCGAAAAAAGAATTCTTTCAGGGTAATAATTTTAAGATTCTTCGACTAGAAAAATACGAAAAAAAATAACATTGCTCATTAAAAAATTGGATAAACTTTTAAAAATGACAGGGACGTGTGTGACACACGAGTAATTTCTCCTTTCTGTGAATCGACGATAGTCAGCTGTTTTATTAAAGCAGCCATATTTACTATCGGCGATAAAAAAGGGGTTTTCGCCGTTTTATAGCGACATTGATCATTTTGTTGCGTTATTAGGGTCCTTAAGTTCCAGTTAAGGGGCATGAAATCGTTTTTTACGTCCGGATGAGCGTATTCTAACGTTGAGATGAGTGACACGGGACACGGGTCAATGATGAAACGACCATAATATGTCAAGTTACGTTGTCGTAAATTGCAATTAAACGGTTACGGCTACTATTAAAGTCTTTTAAGTACTCGTTTAATTATGCAAACACGTGAAAAGGTAGCCCAACACGTGGTCGGTTGTTTATTTAGTTGACAGAAAACAGTCGTATGGATTATTCGTCCAAAAAGTCGTTCGTATCTTTATGTTTCATAAGTTTTCATCGTCAGTTCCTTTCTTTCAAAATTTTCTTCAACGATACAGTACAGCAGGCATCATTTGTACAGCTTACATCAATGAAGGTATTGAAATGGAGAAGAGGTTCATTTTCTAGGATCCAAGGCATTTACTCCAAAGCATTTGATACTTTAAGCCTCCAGCTTTTCTCCAAACATTCCTTAATTTTATAGTTTTTTTAACATAGTAGAGTGCCTTCATGCGTAATTATTTGGAGGACCTTCATCAGTTCGTTGAAACATGTCAAGGTTTTTTTTAAGTAAATCAAAATCAACAGTGTTTTTTCCCAAGATATCATCTTAACTTAATTTTTTCTTGGAATCTAACGTCCTGTCTTGATAACTACTGCTGAGGATAATCAGATAGAGTTCAAATAAATTGACCACTATTCATCCAGGTTTGAAATTCTGGATATATGTCTCCTCTAGTTCTCTCCATCTGTTTCTATTCAATGTTGCCCATCTCCATGCAAAGCCTGCGTGTCATTTCAGATCGCCACTGGAGAGTATGAGGGTTACCTTTTATATTTCGGGATTTGGCGATTTGGCAACCCTGGTGTGCAATCTGGCGAATTGACAGCTCTATCGTAAAGTTGGACATTTTTAAGGTTATACGTACTCAGAACGTTTTGACATACGAGCGCTATTTGTGTTGTTTACAGTAACTTAAAAGATTTATCTCGGCCCAAAAATGGAATTAAATCGTGAACATTTTCGTGCGATTATTTTTTACAACTTTCGACGTGGATTAACTCAGCAACAGTGCATGGATGAACTTAATTTAATTTTTGCCGATAAAGCTCCTTCAAGGAGAATTGTTTTCTGATGTGTATTTTGTTGTATTCAAATAGATCTTAGAATAATAGCAGATACAATAGAGAAAGCTTATCAATTTTGAACGGTCAAAATTTACACGCGCATTGTTCATACAAATGTCGGTGCAAAAGCAATTTGAATTCATGTAAGGTTATATTAATTTTAAACTTCATAAGGTCAATGCAAGAATGTATCAAAAAGAAAACAAACTATAAATTCAAATTATTTTATAAAGAGAATGATATACCGAAGCACTTAAGAAGAAATTAGTGCCAATAATGATCTCCCACACATCGGCTCAAAGAACTGCATTTTTGAGCACCCATACCATCGATTTGATGAGTCATCCGCCGTATAGTCCTGACTTGGCACCGAATGACTTCTTTTTATTCCCCCACGTAAAGAACAAACGGAGAGGTTAACGTTTTTCGACACCTGAAGAAGCGGTTGCTGCATGTTTTGAAGATACCTCAAAAATAGTGGCAAAAGTGCTTCGAAAATTGGTTCAAAACCCATGCAAAAGTGTATAGATCTTCATGGGGAATATTTTGAAAAACAATACAGTGATTTTCGATAATTAATATTTGTTTTTGTTCTCTAATCCCCACATATAAAAGGTAACCCTCGTATTTCTCCTTTGCGTTTACGTCATTGCATCATAGGATCACCAGATTTGGTTGGTATCTCAGTATCTCCGGGCCCTCTCCATTTAAATTTTGCTGAATGCTCTACTACGTCGATGACCCTTGATGAACTTATACATGCATTTCTTTTTCGATCTCTTACTGTAACACCCACTATTTTCGTTTCTATGCTTCGTTGTGTTTTTACTAGTTTATCTAGTTTTACTTTTGAAAATGTCCTTGTTTGTGCTGCCTAAGTTAAGACTGGAAGAACAGCTTCTGAATTTCATGAGATCCAGATAAGTTGATGCAGCTGACTGACAGAACAACAAGTAAAATGAGTAGAACGAAAAAACGTTTGTGTAAGAATGCGTAGGTTCTTACAAAGAGCCAATTATATTTTAGGGAACAAAATGTGTACCAAAAATTGATAAAAAAAGCAGTTCCGTAATATCGGTGATACTAGAGGGACTTGACAATTACGAGACTGCAAGAAAAGTATCTGAAGCTTTTATCTCTGAAAGCTTTACTTTCAATTTAGATGCGATAGATAATGATTTAGAAATTGACAACACCCCACCTGATCCATTACAAGTTCTGGTTATTGTCATGCAAAGTAAGGAAAAAAATCGTAATAAAATAAACCTTCGTTTCCCGCCCCGAATGCACCCTTGCGCCCTCGTGTCTCGGTAAGCGTAACGGAAACGCAAGACTCGCTGATCGGTAATTACATTTTCGGAACGAGGAATGTAAGCGAGAAGCTATGCAGATCACATTTTAATGCAATTCCATCCATTATAGTGGCAGTCGACCCATTATCCCGGCACAACCATTAACACCCACCCCATTCGGGCGACGACGACGGCGGAGGCGGCGGCGGCGGCATCCTTGCATTTCGAAAAGCTATCTGTGCTTTATTCGGGTTAACAAAGGAATTGCTTCTTCTGACGACATTACGGCTAACAAAAACGTACAGAGAAGGGGGTCGCTCAAACCGCAAATTCCGGCCGTGTATGGGAACACATTAGTAAAGATGAAAAAAAAAAATGTTTCTAAACAGAGATTACTAATAGCATGAAACATCTATTTAAAATATTATTTTTGTACGCAATTTTATGAAATTTAAAAAATATCCACTTGAATTGTTGAGCAGTGTAGTTAAACCTCCTTGTCGATTGTATTGCAATGCTGTCTAGATGGGATCTTTTAATGGATCAGGTGGCACTGCCTCGCCTATTCCATGTCGGCACAATTACAAAAAAAAACATAGAAGATGATGGAGGAGGGGTCTATCAACTATTAACTTTCATCGGAGTTGCTTAGTCATTCGAAAATAGTCTGAATTGTTTGAGTAAAGGACTTTTGCGTGTAAACGTTTTAATTTTTATTTAAGACAGATTTTTTTGGAAAAATAATTATCAAATAGTTGTAAAAGTGACAATTTATGGGTATATTGAGATATTTTGTTGTCAAAAACTATAAAATGTTACAAAATAAATGAGAAATTTGATGAAGAGGTTAAAGAAACCCATAGACATTCAGATAAAGGAGGTATTTTGTTTGGAATTAAGCCAAAAATGGGACTTTCAAGCGTTAAATGTCAATGTTTACAATTTCATTTCGGAAAGGATAGTTTCATAGTTTCTGAAGAAAAGAAAAAAAGAAAGAAAAGAAAAAGAAAATAAAGAGGAAATAATTTTACATATCTCACCTCCGGAGAAACAATGTCGTAAGTGCAAATCTATAAAATGTTGAGGAGAGCCTTTTAAAGATTTTTAAATACTGAATACATGATAAAACACAATTTCAACCTCTTTGCAAGGGATTTGAATGCTTCCAGGGGTTTTGTAGCTCTTACTTCATAATGTTAGCATTATTTTAAAGCGATTTGTGTTTTGCGATTGCTAGTGGCATTTAGGGGGCTAGATTACCACAAATGTGTCTTTGTTGCTCTAGAACTATCTAAAAAATCTACTTTAAAATAAAAAAATTAATGTTCAATGGCAAGAAAAAATTAAATAAAATAGCTTTATTTCTTATTAATATTTAATCAAATACTAAAACAAAGATCTATAAACAGTTTCGTAATAGGTATTTAGGCACAATATTACTATTTAATAACTTTAACAGATCATCTTTCTTTCTTCCTCAAACAAAGTCAGAAAATACACTTACGTCTTTGTTGACCAAATAATGACAATAAATTCTAACTACCAAAATTTAAACATGCATTTCAGTCGTTGTTTCCCCAAAATAAGTTAATGTGTTTTGTCACGTCGATCGATAGTTTATTTCCACAAAGACATAAGCAAAATATAGCGGTAGATTATTGAAATACAATTCTGACTTTAGTAATATTGGTAATTAAACCTCCATTTTAAAAAAAATTGCACTTACGACATTGTTTCTCCGGAGGTGCGATATATGACCAAAAATTATATATAACAATACAGAAACAAGTGATTCTATGGAGGAATTGAGCAAACCAAATCTAAAAATACAAACAAGTCTCAAAGCAAATTTTGCTTTGTCGAAACATTGTCACCATAGGCGTATATGTCCGTGTGTATTACAAATATTGTCGATCACATAATCTTTTTTTAAATTAAGCGCTTTTATACTTCGTAGTAATTCTTTCTTTGTCGTTACCTTTTCCTATTTTTCATAAATTCTAAAATATCTGCCTTCTTTGAACTAGAATTTGGAATTTTATTTAATATCCGCGAATGATAGCAAGGATTGTCCATAACGACTACTGAATTTGGAGGAATGTTTGGAAGAATCTGCTCTTAAAACCAGTTTTCAAATAAATCTGCAGTCATATCCTCATGATAGTCGACTGTACATTGCTTAATATTTTTCGCTGACAGTAGTAACGCATTTGGTATAAAACCGTTTTCACTTCCGGTTTGAAGAATTATTATACGCTTTCCTCTCTAACATGGCGCATTTAAACTACACTTTTGAGATTAATCTACCCAGCCATACTGAACAGTATCATGTGTGTCAAACCAAGTCTCATCTAGGTAAACTATATGCCTTTTTAATTCACGATACTTCCTTATTTTATCTAAATACTCTTCAAGGAGTACAACAATACGCCGCGATTCCATTATAACCATTCGTTTATCTAATTTCTTATAATTAAAAGCGCATTCTAATGGTATACCGCGTAGTTTTCAAGCTTTTATAATTATAATCAGGATAATTTCGTAATTTTCCTTTGAATGATTTTTAAAGTTAGTACAATATTTTCTTAATATAATTTATTCATCGTTCGCTTTATAACATCTTTTGTAGCATCATCAACATTTGCAAATTTTGTTTTTTTGTTTTTCCGCACCTGCGAATGATCTATAACGTCACCACGCTTAATAACCCGAGAAATAGTGTAAATAGAAATTTTAGTTAAGGTATTAATTCGCTTTATTATAACCGCATCTGATTTTTTATTATCTTCATTTTTCAAACACTGATACATATTTAAAATAACCCTCTGACACTGAATGTGTAAATCTTTATTGCAAAATTCGCTACTAACCTCACCTGTTGGCGATATCATATCTTCTGAATTTTAATTTTGATCTGGATTTCCATTTTCTGATTCAAAAGGTCTCCAAAACGCTGCCATAATATATGTAACTAATTTAAGGTTATCAATTAATATGGGCAAAAATTACAATACGTAAACCAATTATTAAAAATGAATTACCGAAACAAAGATATATCTAAAGTTAATACTTAACTGCCCCAAATAAAAATCTGGACTCTCCGCCACCGCACTAGACACCGACTTTATGAGTTATATAAAAACTGCCGCAAAAAAATAACCCTCAGACCCCTGCACGCATCAGAATACAGTGGACCATTAAAAGCCGTCAACAAGTCGCGTGCGTACCCCACTTGTTTTCGCGATGTACAACTACCAGTTTAGAGAGAGCTTGGGTTCCAACGATACAGAGTGGATGTTTAACGGGACAAATATGTTGTTTTCATGCCATTCTTTCTACTTTGAAGCCTAGTAAACTAACTCACTTTGTATAACACTTTTAAATGGTTTTTAGCAATTAATACTGGAAAGACTATACAATAAAGTTTTTATATTTAATAATGTGATTAACATGTTCTTTAATTCTGGTATCCAAGAGGTGTCCAGATTGACCAATGTGAATAATAAGTCTAAATAAGACTTGAAAGTTTTATCAAAAATTTCCTTGTCAATTATATTATGGATTTGTAGATCGACTCTGTATCTAGCTAAAATATCTTAAGCACCAGTCCGAGTGCACACACATCCCCTCAGGCAATTTCTCGCAGGCACGTTTCGAACAAATCATCAAAACGTCACGGTGACCGCGTCGAAGATCGGAAGTGGCGTCGCTGTGCGCATAGAAATCGACCGTAAGTAGATCGTAAGAAGAGTTACCGAAAACCGTGGTCAATTCCGGTGGATTTCCTATTTTTTTCAGAGCTAAATTGGTACGATGGATCTCCGGATACTTGGTCTCAGGCGGCAACAATTAGGACTAAACAGATAAATAGATCGTAAAAATTCTAAACGGACGCGGGATTTATCATTGTTTCGGGGGCGATCTCAACTATCGGGAATCCAGGATAAACTAATGCCAGTAATGGGGTAACATTGGAAGCACTAAAGATTTGTAAAGGACGTGGTAAGACATACAAATCGGGAGATGAGTAGACATATTTTTGTAATAGAACGAAGTCTCTTAGGCAAAATTATATTTACAATTCTTGTTCTGTCGAAATATATCAAACCCTTCATTTTTGAAATTAAATCCTTTCCATTATCGGTACACGACCGGGGCTAATGTGTCATATCAAACAAAATAAATGCTTAGTTTCTTCAGCAAATGACTTTCAGTTATAATTCATTGTCGATTGTTATATAAAAAGCACTGCTTTTCCTAGTTTTAGATTTTTATCATACTGTAAAGAGACCTGCAAACTATCTTGTATCATTCATCGCCTAATTAATTAAGTTCAGGGCGAGAAAAAAAAGAAACATCTCCGAAATAAATTTCACAAAGCCGTTAGACGTGTAACTGAAATAACGAATTTGTCATCTTGACGGTGTTCAGCAACTAGCGGCGTCGCACATTAAACAGTTGTTTATAATTCGAAATCAGATGTCGCCTCTAACATGGCGCATATATAGAGTTATGAATGTGCCCAATTACATCTTAAAAGCTGCGCTCCATTAATTTCCACAGCTGCTGCAGCTTAATTGGGATCCCTGATAATAAACTCGCTCTCCTATCCCGTCGAACGACCACGTTGCCGAATTTCCATCACCGAAATTTACGAAAAAATTAGCTACGCGGTTTTTGATATTGTTCATTATATATTTAATTAATATTTAAAGGTTAATTGGTTTTTATTGTTACTTCTGTTGTTTTTCAGTTATTTTTCGTTGCTGAAATTTTTTTTATGCTTTTATTAAAAGCCTCTTTAGTTGATTTTCTGTCTGTCCCAATAACTTTCCTCTTTATGCAATTTTGTGAAGCCTTGTTTTATTCTGATTTTTATATTCTTCAGTTAACCTAACCTAACCTAACCTAACCTAACCTAACCTAACCTAACTATTTTTCTGTCTGCTTCAGTTTGTTTCATTTTTATTTATTTCATTTATTTCAGTAGATAACATAAAATTAACCCAAATAAACAAATTGGAAAAAAAATATTCATATTACAAACAAAAATGCCCATAAAACACAATAATTAATAGAAAAAGTTGGACAACTTTAAGCATTGGCGATTTTTTATAGTTTTACCCCAGACATTTTTAAACTTAATCCTGCAATGGCTTGAAAGATTTAAAAAGCAAAACTAATATCAAATCCTAAAACCATTTATTTGTACCTTACTGCTACGTTAAATCGTTGCTTACATCATGAGATAGCATTCCCTCTACTACAAATTGAAAGTTCTTCCTTTCTTCCGTCACAATTGTCTAGCCATTTCTGAACCTTTTCCTTTTCACTGATACTACTGACTGTTTCATCTATACTTGACTTAGAATTTCTGGATATCCGCGCCTCTTCATCAATTTTCAATTTATCTAGAGCTAGTTTCTTTAAAATAAACTTTTCACCTCTCGGCAACAGAAGCATTACTTCTACGAATTAATATACTTCTGCTTATTATTTTACTTTCTTTGTTGCTTTCAATGTTTTCAAGTTGAGTTTTAAATTGGTTTACTAACCCATTATTATGATTTATTACTGTCATTTTTATCAAGTTGATTTCCAGAATGATTTTTCTCAATAGTCCAGTCCAACATTCGTCAAATCCGCTTCAGGTTAAACTCGTTTTTTTAACCTTGTAAAAACACCTCTTCTTTCTTTACTTAAAGAATTCCTGGTAGACATTTTGGACAATCTGGTTGACAATTTCTTGCAAGAAAGGCTTCGAAGGACCAACGTAGCTGACTGCTACGACAATTACGCTGATTCGTAAGAAATTAACGATGCTTCTCCAAAAACTTTATTTTTACTTTTAAACCAGCTTTTTGACAATTATTAAATTCTATCTGACATTAAAAAAATGATAAAAAATACATGTAAAAAAAATATAAAAGGCAAACAACTAACATTATTTGTAATAATACCCAATTAAAAATGTTTCCTTAGGGTCTTGTACATTTTTTGAGATGTGACAACGCCATGTTAAAATTTCTCGCGTATTTTCTCTCCTTACTACGGTCGTTTTGATTAGGTGCGATGCCTATGAGTCTCACTAACACTCTTGCACATGCTTGAATTTATTGCAACAGCATAGCTTTCGAAATATCATAATTGGGTGCTAAATTTTCACTTTCGCCAAACAAAATCTGTTTATCTCAACGAAAAATTCTTGTTTAATATTTATTGGCTGCAATTAAATAATTTATTCTGTTTTAAAATTTGTATAAAGTGTGATGTATCATCCGTATGATGATGGCATTCCGATTTGTGCCATAAAGTCGCATTCTCTCAGACACAATACAGTGTGTTATCTTGGACCATCGCGGTAGAAAAAATAGCCGAAGATGGTAGTGAAATAATGAAAAAAAAAAAAAGAAAACAAGCTGGCGACGAGAATTTCTGGCATGACGATCTCGAAAAGCGGCTATTTGTATCCGACACAATGACATGGTCGAACGTGTCATTGTTCGACTGTCTTTTGTGCCCTTTCTACGGACACATTATTGATGGCACTATCAAGACCTGTGGGAATGTACCGGAACAACAAATGCTAATAGAAAGCAAAAAAATATGCTGTTTTGTTTCCAATTTATGTGAAAATACACAACTATACTCGAGACAAACCTACTACTATTGAAAAAATATATTTTCGTATTGGTTAGTTATAAAGAAAGAAAAATCAATCAATAATTAATTTGCAATCGATGGTTATTTGTATTGGAATCTTCAGCTACTTTTATTTAAAATATGTTAAATATAAATATACTATTTTGAGCATTTTTATAATGGTTAAGTTTGATTTAAACATAATAATCTACACTAAGTCCAAAGTTTGGTTTAGCAAACCAGAAAATGCATCTAATTAGGTTTAAACTTGGAAGTTGAGTTAAAACAAGAGTTTTTTATTATTCTTTGTGAGATGGACTTCCAAAATGTAAGGGTTAGTGCAATAAATTTAATCTTATAGATTGTTTTTAACGTATCTTTAGATTATGTTAGTCAATATATTAGCAGGATTTCTTGGACATTTTTCTAATATCCTACAATCTTTGGTTGACTTTGAAAATAATGTCAAAAATTACAACTTCTTTAAATCGTATAAACTCTTGCAAATTGTTTGGACAATTAGAATTTATACATGGAAAAAAGTTATTTTAAGAATTATTTGACAATTTAATACTTTCGACACAGTTCTATTCCCTTTTTCCATTGATCAAAGCAATCCTGGAAGTCTTCTTCATCAGGACCATTTAAGAACTCCTCTGATTTTCACCACTATGAACTCATTTCAAGGCAAAAACCTGAACATACTTGCATTGAAGTACAAACTTGTAGCCAGGAAAACTACTGAAGGAACAACTCCAGATCCCTTCCTAGACATTGTGAATAGCGTAGCAAGAAGAACATTATCCTTCTGGGTATGTTGAATGATACATTCTTACTGGTTCGAGCTATAGGACCATTTAAGAACTCTGATTTTCACCACAATAAACTCCTTACAAGGCAAAAATTTGGACATACTTGCATTGAAGTAAAAACTTGTAGCCAGGAAAACTACTGAAGGAACAACTCCAGATCCCTTCCTAGACATTGTGAATAACGTATCAAGAAGAACATTATCCTTCTGGGTATGTTGAATGATACATTCTTACTGGTTCGAGCTATAGGACCATTTAAGAACTCTGATTTTTACCACAATAAACTCCTTACAAGGCAAAAATTTGGACATACTTGCATTGAAGTAAAAACTTGTAGCCAGGAAAACTACTGAAGGAACAACTCCAGATCCCTTCCTAGACATTGTGAATAACGTATCAAGAAGAACATTATCCTTCTGGGTATGTTGAATGATACATTCTTACTGGTTCGAGCTATAGGACCATTTAAGAACTCTGATTTTCACCACAATAAACTCCTTACAAGGCAAAAATTTGGACATACTTGCATTGAAGTAAAAACTTGTAGCCAGGAAAACTACTGAAGGAACAACTCCAGATCCCTTCCTAGACATTGTGAATAACGTATCAAGAAGAACATTATCCTTCTGGGTATGTTGAATGATACATTCTTACTGGTTCGAGCTATAGGACCATTTAAGAACTCTGATTTTCACCACAATAAACTCCTTACAAGGCAAAAATTTGGACATACTTGCATTGAAGTAAAAACTTGTAGCCAGGAAAACTACTGAAGGAACAACTCCAGATCCCTTCCTAGACATTGTGAATAACGTATCAAGAAGAACATTATCCTTCTGGGTATGTTGAATGATACATTCTTACTGGTTCGAGCTATAGGACCATTTAAGAACTCTGATTTTTACCACAATAAACTCCTTACAAGGCAAAAATTTGGACATACTTGCATTGAAGTAAAAACTTGTAGCCAGGAAAACTACTGAAGGAACAACTCCAGATCCCTTCCTAGACATTGTGAATAACGTATCAAGAAGAACATTATCCTTCTGGGTATGTTGAATGATACATTCTTACTGGTTCGAGCTATAGGACCATTTAAGAACTCTGATTTTTACCACAATAAACTCCTTACAAGGCAAAAATTTGGACATACTTGCATTGAAGTAAAAACTTGTAGCCAGGAAAACTACTGAAGGAACAACTCCAGATCCCTTCCTAGACATTGTGAATAACGTATCAAGAAGAACATTATCCTTCTGGGTATGTTGAATGATACATTCTTACTGGTTCGAGCTATAGGACCATTTAAGAACTCTGATTTTCACCACAATAAACTCCTTACAAGGCAAAAATTTGGACATACTTGCATTGAAGTAAAAACTTGTAGCCAGGAAAACTACTGAAGGAACAACTCCAGATCCCTTCCTAGACATTGTGAATAACGTATCAAGAAGAACATTATCCTTCTGGGTATGTTGAATGATACATTCTTACTGGTTCGAGCTATAGGACCATTTAAGAACTCTGATTTTCACCACAATAAACTCCTTACAAGGCAAAAATTTGGACATACTTGCATTGAAGTAAAAACTTGTAGCCAGGAAAACTACTGAAGGAACAACTCCAGATCCCTTCCTAGACATTGTGAATAACGTATCAAGAAGAACATTATCCTTCTGGGTATGTTGAATGATACATTCTTACTGGTTCGAGCTATAGGACCATTTAAGAACTCTGATTTTCACCACAATAAACTCCTTACAAGGCAAAAATTTGGACATACTTGCATTGAAGTAAAAACTTGTAGCCAGGAAAACTACTGAAGGAACAACTCCAGATCCCTTCCTAGACATTGTGAATAACGTATCAAGAAGAACATTATCCTTCTGGGTATGTTGAATGATACATTCTTACTGGTTCGAGCTATAGGACCATTTAAGAACTCTGATTTTCACCACAATAAACTCCTTACAAGGCAAAAATTTGGACATACTTGCATTGAAGTAAAAACTTGTAGCCAGGAAAACTACTGAAGGAACAACTCCAGATCCCTTCCTAGACATTGTGAATAACGTATCAAGAAGAACATTATCCTTCTGGGTATGTTGAATGATACATTCTTACTGGTTCGAGCTATAGGACCATTTAAGAACTCTGATTTTTACCACAATAAACTCCTTACAAGGCAAAAATTTGGACATACTTGCATTGAAGTAAAAACTTGTAGCCAGGAAAACTACTGAAGGAACAACTCCAGATCCCTTCCTAGACATTGTGAATAACGTATCAAGAAGAACATTATCCTTCTGGGTATGTTGAATGATACATTCTTACTGGTTCGAGCTATAGGACCATTTAAGAACTCTGATTTTTACCACAATAAACTCCTTACAAGGCAAAAATTTGGACATACTTGCATTGAAGTAAAAACTTGTAGCCAGGAAAACTACTGAAGGAACAACTCCAGATCCCTTCCTAGACATTGTGAATAACGTATCAAGAAGAACATTATCCTTCTGGGTATGTTGAATGATACATTCTTACTGGTTCGAGCTATAGGACCATTTAAGAACTCTGATTTTCACCACAATAAACTCCTTACAAGGCAAAAATTTGGACATACTTGCATTGAAGTAAAAACTTGTAGCCAGGAAAACTACTGAAGGAACAACTCCAGATCCCTTCCTAGACATTGTGAATAACGTATCAAGAAGAACATTATCCTTCTGGGTATGTTGAATGATACATTCTTACTGGTTCGAGCTATAGGACCATTTAAGAACTCTGATTTTCACCACAATAAACTCCTTACAAGGCAAAAATTTGGACATACTTGCATTGAAGTAAAAACTTGTAGCCAGGAAAACTACTGAAGGAACAACTCCAGATCCCTTCCTAGACATTGTGAATAACGTATCAAGAAGAACATTATCCTTCTGGGTATGTTGAATGATACATTCTTACTGGTTCGAGCTATAGGACCATTTAAGAACTCTGATTTTCACCACAATAAACTCCTTACAAGGCAAAAATTTGGACATACTTGCATTGAAGTAAAAACTTGTAGCCAGGAAAACTACTGAAGGAACAACTCCAGATCCCTTCCTAGACATTGTGAATAACGTATCAAGAAGAACATTATCCTTCTGGGTATGTTGAATGATACATTCTTACTGGTTCGAGCTATAGGACCATTTAAGAACTCTGATTTTCACCACAATAAACTCCTTACAAGGCAAAAATTTGGACATACTTGCATTGAAGTAAAAACTTGTAGCCAGGAAAACTACTGAAGGAACAACTCCAGATCCCTTCCTAGACATTGTGAATAACGTATCAAGAAGAACATTATCCTTCTGGGTATGTTGAATGATACATTCTTACTGGTTCGAGCTATAGGACCATTTAAGAACTCTGATTTTCACCACAATAAACTCCTTACAAGGCAAAAATTTGGACATACTTGCATTGAAGTAAAAACTTGTAGCCAGGAAAACTACTGAAGGAACAACTCCAGATCCCTTCCTAGACATTGTGAATAACGTATCAAGAAGAACATTATCCTTCTGGGTATGTTGAATGATACATTCTTACTGGTTCGAGCTATAGGACCATTTAAGAACTCTGATTTTCACCACAATAAACTCCTTACAAGGCAAAAATTTGGACATACTTGCATTGAAGTAAAAACTTGTAGCCAGGAAAACTACTGAAGGAACAACTCCAGATCCCTTCCTAGACATTGTGAATAACGTATCAAGAAGAACATTATCCTTCTGGGTATGTTGAATGATACATTCTTACTGGTTCGAGCTATAGGACCATTTAAGAACTCTGATTTTTACCACAATAAACTCCTTACAAGGCAAAAATTTGGACATACTTGCATTGAAGTAAAAACTTGTAGCTAGGAAAAATACTGAAGGAACAACTCCAGATCCCTTCCTAGACATTGTGAATAACGTATCAAGAAGAACATTATCCTTCTGGGTATGTTGAATGATACATTCTTACTGGTTCGAGCTATAGGACCATTTAAGAACTCTGATTTTTACCACAATAAACTCCTTACAAGGCAAAAATTTGGACATACTTGCATTGAAGTAAAAACTTGTAGCCAGGAAAACTACTGAAGGAACAACTCCAGATCCCTTCCTAGACATTGCGAATAGCGTAACAAGGGAAACATTACCCTTCTGGATAGGTTGAATGATACATTCTTACTGGTTCGAGCTATAGGGTTTAAGAAGACATTTTTAAGAATTCTCTCTAAAGGGGCTGCTGAATATAGGTAAGCAGAAATTACGTATTGTTGGACTGCGGATTATTCCAGGCTGAAGATGAAACGGTCCGCCTATCGAAAGAATTACGATTAATAACTTTGGCTTGCATCAACTTCATAGAGGATCGTCATCAGAGGCATAAGGCTAATTCAGATCTTTTAATCTACCTTTCATGGTAGACTTGATCTTTGGAAAGAGGAAAAAATTACAGGGTGCTAGATCAGGCGTGAAGTTTCACAATGAAGTGTTGCTTTTGATTTTGGTTACACAAACTAAGTTTTCGTACTGAAATATTAGACAACGCTGCATTGGGTTTTTTCCAGCTCTTCTAGGACCTCGTATATCACTGAGGGCGTTTTTTTCTTTATATCCATTATTCCCTCCATCATTGCGCCACGGTATTTTGGTGGTCTTCCTTTGATTCTTTTTGCGATACTCTTTACTTGCCAAATTATTTTTGTTAGTCTATAGCCCTTCAACCATTTCAATTGTTGACGTTCTATTCTATCCAGTATTGACTCAATTTCTAGCTCCTTTTCTATAGCACCATTCCCAATTTTGAATATTTTTATCACACTTTTAACTGCTCTAAGGTAGTTTATGTGAACGACTTGAATTTTCTGTTTCTGTCATTTTGTTTTTGTTCTGTAAGTATTGAAATAATAAATTTTTATTGGAAAAAATGAGATACTATTTTCCCCCTCAACATCTTCCTAGTCTATAAAAATTATTAAAAAGGAATCCTATTCGCAATGATAGGTACAGTCACTTGTCATCCTCATCATCCAACCCCATAAACCTTCAAGCGGAAAAATCGATGTGGCGTATTTCCTATATACAATTTTATGAATAACACAGTTGGCCCATGCTACTGACAACATTGACGGAGAAATACAACGTATAAATTTATCGAGTTATTCTCAAAATGAACTTAAATTTTGAAAATCAAACTAATTTTGAATCCTACATAAATATCCTATCGAAATACAATTTATAAATTATTTTGATTTGTTTATTATTCAAAATTCACCGGAATAAATTATTAATTCTCAAAATGATCGGAAATTTTGAAAATCAAACTAATTTTTAATACCAAATAAATATTCTATCGAAATACAATTTCTAAATTATTTTGATTTGTTTATTATTGAAAATTCACCTGAATAAATTATTAACTCTCAAAATGAACGTAAATTTTGAAAATCAGACTAATTTTTAAGTCTAAAGTGAAAATAACCTATAAATTATTTTGATTTGTTTTTTATTCAAAACTCACCGGAATAAATTATTTTATTGTTGTTGCTGGTTGTTTGGGAGGGTGGTCGATGGCCGTTGCCCCAGCGGTGGCGCTCGCGTCGCCGAAACTCCGATGTAATAGTCATCGTGAGAAGAGACCTACTCCCCTAATGGATGGAGGTTGGTTTTGGGGAAAATTGATCCTACAAAATTCCTAGTAATTTTGTTTATGTGTGACGTGTCGGGACGTGGCTGAGCCTCAGAGATGCCAGGATAATCGAAATACGGCCCGAACGCGACATCCTGCAGGATATATACCGGCAAATAAAAAGGACTACCTACGCAAACTTCGGCAGGGGAAAACTAATTTTTTTTCTCGTTCGGTTGTTGTTTTTCTGCAGCACGAAAATCATTGACTGAAAACAGTAGTTATAAATTTAGTTTATGTTGATTTTTTTGTTACAGGTTTATCAATGCCCGGCGGAGAATCGTACAACCAATGATCGACCAATCAAATCGAGCAGGTAAGATATTTGGGCTGAAAATTATTTCCAGTGTATCATGTCTCTGTGTATGTTAGAAATAGCTTGGAAACTACTCCTTTTGCCACAGAATCTCTTCTAAGGACGAAAAATGAGCTAGTTTTGCGTATAGATGGTTGAATACTTAAAAATATAGGGGATGTCTTTTGGTAACGGGGGGTGGATAAAATAATATGGATATTTGAACGTTTAACTATATCCTTCCATTTTTCTCCGCATTTAGCTAAATTTCTTTTTTCATAGAATGAGAATAAGTTCTCCAATGTGAATATAAGGTCCTGCATGGCTTTTTACCCAAATGAAAATTATATCCTTGACAGGAAGCTATTTCTTTTGTGCTAACATCATTGGTAATTTTGCTAGGGTTAGTTCGGAAGAAAACTTTTACCCTTTTTTCTAAAATTATGCTATACAGCGAAATTTTGGTGCAAGACGAATCTCACTAGACTACAGGTGGGTTCCGAAGACCAATTTTGGGCCTCTTAGTCCCCGGATGCTCGTCCTGGTCGTAGTTTAGTGGGTTTGTAAATTTAGTAATGTTGCTTTGGTCTCTTAGTCCGATTTGGTGGGTTATTGAGTCCCCCATGAGATCGCATCAGATGTTTGCGTTACGTAGAAACCAAGAGGCTTCAGTGATCAGTCTTAATGTCGATGCATCGTAGATTCAGTTTGGAGATGAATGACCAAAGAATATTTTTTAAAGCGTTAGTTTTTGTGACTATATTATGTTCAATAGTGAGTGCCATGTCAACTTTCTGTCAAACATAACGTCCAAATATTTAACATGTTTTTTCCATTCCGCGATCAAATCTTCTAATTGCGATTTTGCCGCATTAATTTTCCATTTTCCGCCCATTCTATATATTCGATGAAATCTCTGCCTTAGTTAAATTATGAAAACTTTGCCAATCAAAAGCTTTTTCGATTGCTACAGCTACAGCTGATGATTTAAAATAATATTATTATTTAGTCAATTACAAGAAAATTTGCGAATATCCATAAAATTATAGTATTGAAATGATTTTGTGATATGTTGCGTATGTTTCGTTTTTCGGGTTGTTATATGCGGCCGCCCCGTAGAACGGGTTTTTGTATCTTTGGCAAAACGAGAGAATGGAAAAGAGAATTCGCATCTCTCGGGGCTCCCCCAAGAGGAGCGTGGGGCTGTCACCCGGAGCCCGATTGTGCCGCCCGCGTGATGGATCGGCCCGTGAGGGTCAATGCCTGCCGCCATTTTTCTTCTTCTGTCTCTGGCAGGCTGAACAGAAAATTCTCCTCCGAAATCGATATAGTCGAGAGAAAGAACATTCTAACATCGACTTCGACAGCCATTAATAATCTTGTGTGTGCGTTCACAACTAAAAAAGAAATACGTCAATGGCGGTACACCGAGTAAAATAGAAGGAATCCGTCGTAACAAACATCCCAAAAATCCGCTAAATGCTAACTAAAAACCTCCAAAATAATTTTAAAACCGTTCTCAATTGATACTACATAATATTTGATATTGAAAAGAAAATTCGTCATTCGTATTCTAATAATTTTCACGTGTTTTGATGGCCTAGTTTTTAATAAATCGCCTTCTTTTATTTATTTGGATTTTTTTTCACTTTTCGTAATATTTTTTGTCTCAAACATCACTCTTATTAATCTATATCCACACCTCTTTCTGATTGTGTTCTAGTTTCTTATTCCATTCTTTTTTTTTTCATCCAATGACCCTTCTTAGAAGAAGAGGATCTAACTGATTCGAAGCCCGACGACGTCCTAAACTTTCTCCGGAAAATAGAACTAGAAAAGCTGCTACACGTCTGAGAAAACATCAGACCTATAGCAAGTAAGGGGGCACAATAGATCTTATAGGTCACCCCTAAATTCATACATACATACCCTTCTTAAATACCCCATCTTCATATTTTCATCTAATTATTATAGTTTTTTGTATTGCCAATAGTTTCAATTGGAAACAGCAATTTTACTTGGTCCATTATGTCAGCCGTCTTTTCTCAAAAATTAGCGTGAGCGCAGAATAAATTTTTCTTCAATATTTCCGCTATATTATTTCTGTAGCCCAAAAGCTTCCTCCTGATCCTTTAATTGGTCGTCCAGTCATCTGATTTGAAGTAGTCTTCAGATAAATCTCTTTTATGTTTGCTACTGCTGGCCAATTAAGGTATAGAATTTCCGTTCAGTTGTCACTAGTCTGATCATCTCCAGGAATCTTTAGGCTTTGTATTCTTTTGAGTAGCTAAGTAACTACATGCTCTTTTAGTTAATCCTCCGATTTCGCTGAAGTTTGGGCATGTTTTTGTACCCTTCGAAAAAGGTTTCTATAAATTTTTTCAAATCGGACAATTTTTCACCAAGTTATGGCTATTTTAAAAAAAATACCCGAAATTTTCGAAAATTTCGAGAATTTTTGGCATTAAGTTCCTGGACGAGTTTGAACATTTTTTTTCCTGAATCTGTAAACTTTTCAATGCATTGTATAACACCATCTTGTCAAAATGTGGGAAATTGTCTAAATGATTTAAAATTTTTGTTCTAGAATCCAGGAATATTATTTTAGAGACTTTTAAATACCATATTTAGTTTAAGGAGGCTCTCTATGTGTGAGCATTTTAGAGCTAAGTTTAAAAATGTCAGATTTCGGTGTAATTTTCTTGTTCTTCATATTGTATCTTCTATACATTTTTCTGCTATGATAATTTACAATCTTTTAAAGTGTTAAATTTTTTTAGTCTAAGGGATTGGTTTTTAAGAAGATAATTATTTAAAAAAGTATGTTTTCGTCTTCTTTACTTATACGGTATGGGCCAAAACAAAGGACACTGAAATCAGGAAGCCTGGGGCTACTTTTCAAATCACGACAGCATCCTTAGTTCTGATTCGAGAAAATTTTGAAAACCGCCTAATTTCTCTAAACAACTCGATGCTGAAGCAAGCCATTTTTACAGAAAATCCACCGGCAACTATTGATGAACTCCGTGAAAAAATTTTAACCTTTTTCAGAAGCAAAGCAATCGACAATATTTACAAATAATCTCTCCCGCATAATTTGATTACGTTTCTAATAAAAAATATGTTCTTTAATCAATTTATATTTTCTAAAAAATATTGCTAAAAAATCAAAGTACCAAAATGACCCATTAACAAGTTAAACAATATTAACTTTTAACAGTGTTTAATAAAAAAAAATTATTAATCCCTTATTTGTCATTGCTTACGACCCACTGTTTGTAATTTTAATTACTCCGATAATACGATATCTATCTATAGTATATAATATAGTATCGCGTTACAATTCCCATAGCTCATACCACCCATGGGAGCTGTTTGGACGCGCGGGTCTGGGTCTTATCACGGATTTTTTTAATGAAACGTGATTTCCATTAAAGCCTAACGTTGTCATGCTTTTTTATGAAGATATGGGCCGATCCCTTGGTCGACACACTCTTTCTCTCTATATATACATATAACTTGTAAGTGGAAAGTCTTGTACAAGGTATGATCCGTTATCTTCTCCTATTTCTTTTATTTCGCCAGATCGTGCAGTTGTTTCTGTATATTTGTACATGGGTGAAGTATTTCACACAATATGTAGATGTTCTACGTCTTAATAAGAACATAATACCCCGTCTAAATTTTGAAAAATCATACCTTTCAAATTGTTAGAGATTAAGGCTTCAAATTTGGGGATGTTAAAATAGGGGTATTTTTCTAGGGGTGTGTGTATGCATAGCAATTAGTCTTTTAAAATAATTGAAATACAAGCTTGAAGATTGTTAAAAAACACTTGTTTATAAAGCTCTTAATTCCCATTCGTCTTGCTAGAAATTTTTTAAAAATCAGTAAATTTAAATCCGTAATGTGGCGCCCTCTTTACCACCACTCAGCGTACAGTTAGAGCAATAAGCTCGCGGACAGACGCGGGGGTAGTTATTGGGGTAATATGTTGAGACTTATAGCAAACATTATTTTTTATGGAATTTGTTGTTACATTCGGTTAAATGACGATGCTAGTTTTTAGCGAAATAGCTGTCATTGAATTTAAAAACCTATTTTCGAATAAATAGTGGAAGTTATCATTCAACCGTTTAGCTGTTAATAGGGTCTTTTTACCTTTTTTCAATAATAGATTTCCTAAAATATAATTGATTGAAAGTATAGTAATACTTTTTAATACTATCATGTCGTTTGCGTGTGTGTGAAGTGAACAATTCAGAAAAAAACCACTCAAAGAATTTTTACAAAATTTTCACCAAAAATCTATTATGTAAAAATCTGTATCTGATTAGTTTTGGGAGAAATTGGAACTTATGAAGGGGCTTTTGAAGGGGTTTAAAATTTAACAAACATCGTAACGTAAAAAAGAAACAAAATTTGATAAAAATTTTTACTAGGTAAATGTTCTTCATTATTTAAATTAATAAAGTCATTGGTTCACATTAACGGGGTATATAAAGATTAGAATGTAAAAAATTGTAAAAAATGAACTAAGCTAAAAGAACTTCTGTAAATAATAAACTCATTGGCACTGCAAATTTTAAAAAAATTGCAATAAAAATAAACGGATAAAGTAAGCACAACAAAATATTATATATAAACTCATTAGCGAACGTTAAGGGATTTTTAAGGGGTCTGCAAATTTTAAAAAATTCGGCAACAAAATATGGACAAGAACACGAAGCGATAGCTATAAGTGAATTTGAAGATATATCTAACTTGGCTTGAAGTTACAAAATGTGGAATATTCATCGGAAAAAATAATGAATGTTTTTTCGGAGCAAGTCCCGATGGAATAATAGATTTTGATGACTCTATTTTAGTGAAATGTCCAGAAAATTTAAAAACATTACAGTCATAGAGGGTATCAAAAGTAAAAAAAAATGAATATTTAAAACCTAACCTAACCTAAAAAATCAATTTTATCAATTATTTAGCCATTTTATTGAAAAATGTTATTATTTATGGATAAATAATTTTTTTTACGTTATAATTTATGTTAACTGTTATTATTTTTTCTAGTCTTTTCACCGCACGCGGGGCCCAGTGGAGCGTACAGTCCAGATGGCACGATGGGTTATATGATGGATGGACAGCAAATGATACATCGGCCGCCTGGTGACCCAGCTTTCCACAATCAATATGCCCATTACCCCGAATACTACGGACATCATCTGTGAGGTAAGACGAATGTCAAGCAAATTAAAATCTGTACCTACTACAGTAAAATTAAAACAAAAAGTGTTGCATGTTATCAGTCAATCCATTTATGTTTAAAATAAATACTTTTGCATTTCCAGAACGTTTCTATTTTCAAAGCAAACTATATAGCAATATATTCCAATTTTTCTTACTAGTGCAACGTTTTTACAGTACTCGTATATCACGGAAAATAATACAAATTTATGTAATACAAAATTAATTGCATCAATAGTTAGTTACCATTTTTTTCCTTTTTGTAATTGTTATTTTTTATTAATAAATATATGGAAAAAATACCTTGTTCTTGTTAATTATTTCTTAAGTATTTTCACACATATATGTTGATAATAAAAATCTGACAGATATGGTCGGTACAAAACAAAATTTGATACACATCATCATAATTTTACGTCGACACGTATAGAAAGTGCTGCGGGACTTTTATAAGTTTACAAGATTTAAATATCGATTCGAAAACTATCCAAAACAACTTGTTTGAAGTGATATAAAAAAAAGTACCAACATAATTTTTATATTTTTTTTTTCCTTTTGGGTATATGGGTTTAATAAAATAAAGAGTATAATAATATTTGCTTTTATTCGCTATAATTAGATTCATCACTACTAGTGTCCGTTTATTCATTGGGATTTATAATTATAGGTGCAATCTCTAGTGTATCCAACAATCTCTCTCTATCAAACCGTTTAAAAATTTCCTCTTCAGTATGATGGATAGTTTTTTCCATTTTCTGGTTTAATCGTTTTAAGAGCTTCGGACCACATATTTAAACAGTGTGTTCCGTTTCTGCCAATGTGTCTGTTATAATATTGTTTTGATGTACCCCATATCAGTTCTATGGGATTGAAAAAATGACTGGTGGTTTATTTCTTAAAATTAAATGATTATCCCAAGGAAATTTCCAAAGTTAAGCTTAAAATTCAAAGTATTACTTTCATTTCTCACCTATTAACAATGTACAGAAGTTCAACTTTTAGCATATTTTCTGTGAAATCAAGGTTTTAACTAGTCAACCATTCTTTAATTTGTGGTTTGTTCCAACTTGTATTAAGTGTTTTATGGTCTTGGTTCATCTTTTTTCCATTCAAAACCAATTTCCTTTAATAAATTTGATAAAGACCTTCGAGAACCTTCAAATAAGTGCCTTACTTTTAATTCAGCAAGTAAAGAATTTAAATTCTTTTGACTGTTAACGTCCTTCTGAAAAGTGTAGTTCTTTTTAACGGGTATGAGGACAGGCATATAAAGAAACCAATTAAATTTTGGCCGACGTTTCGTCGATTTATTTCGACATCTTCAGGGCTATAAAAGAAGAAAGTAGTGGCAACGATACATAATACAAGTATAAATTTTGTAAAAACGTAATAAAACAAAATACAGTTTCAAAAATTACACAGTCAACATAGTGACATCATAGTCATGGATAGAAAGTTCCAAAACTTTTAACATTAATATAAAAAAAAAAAATTTATATTAATGTTAAAAGTTTTGGAACTTTCTATCCATGACTATGATGTCACTATGTTGACTGTGTAATTTTTGAAACTGTATTTTGTTTTATTTTGTTTTATTACGTTTTTACAAAATTTATACTTGTATTATGTATCGTTGCCACTACTTTCTTCTTTTATAGCCCTGAAGATGTCGAAATAAATCGACGAAACGTCGGCCAAAATTTAATTGGTTTCTTTATATGCCTGTCCTCATACCCGTTAAAAAGAATTTAAAGTTACATCCTGTAACAGAATAAAGTTGTTTCACCTAAACCAGGGTTTTAATCCAACAAATTGGTAAATAGGTAAGGTAAATAGTTAGAAATGTCTTCAACATCCCATTATAGAATTGAACCCCTCGGAAAGGACAATTATGACACATGGAGTGTGCAAGCTCAAGCCGTTTTAATTAAAAATAAGTTATGGACTTACGTGAATGGTACTGCAAAAATTTCATCAAGAAGATGTACTCGCTCGATCTGAAATTCTGTTGTTAATATCCCCATCAGAACTGAAGCAAGTTAAAAATTGCAAGACTTCGAAGGATATATGGGATACACTTAATCAATTTATCAAAGTAAAGGTCCCGCTAGGAAAGCAACATTGCTAAAGCAATTGATCCTAAAGAAAATGACTGAAGCTGAAAACGTGCGAAATCATTTGAATAACTTCTTTGATATAGTTGAGAAGTTAAAAGATATGGCAATAGAAATCAACCCGGAATTGCTCAGTATTATGATGCTATACAGTCTTCCACCAAGTTTTGAAAATTTTAGAATTGCCATTAAGACAAGGGACAATTTACCAAAACCGGAAGATTTAAAAGTAAAAATTTTAGAAGAAGCTGAAGCAAGAAAAAACAAAGAACAAAATATTAATTCAGAAGGTGCATTTTATAGCAAAAATAAAAAATCTTTTAAATACAAATGTCATATATGTAAAAAGATAGGCCATAAAGCGCCTGAATGCTGGAAAGGCAAGAGAAATAATACAGAAATCCAACAAACTAGTAGCAAAGAATACTAATTTGTTGGATTAAAACCCTGGTTTAGGTGAAACAACTTTATTCTGTTACATACAGTTGTTTAACTGTCTAAACATATTTTACATATTTTTATATATCATAAAACAAACATGAAACCATAACAACAGTGTTTTATAGTAAGTATATTAAGTGTCTACTTAATATCCAACACATCCTCTCCTAAAAACAAACAAATAATATTATTTTTTCTGGTCTTACAATTTAAAAGAATTTAAATAGCAGTGTTCAGAGGAAAAAGGCTTACTTTTTTCATACATATTGTGTATTACAGTTCGAATTCCACTTGTATTTAATACATCGGTATTAGATACTCTTTTTTCATACCGACGTTTCTTTGGAGGCGACTTTAATATTCCATGGTCTTTCACAGTTTTTGAAATACTGGAAACTGTAGCCATACTGAGGTAGTGCAGCTGCCACACGCTAAAATAAAATTTTTTTGAATGAATTAGCTGTTACTGTGGATATCGTGAAAACATTTGTATTTTTATTTAACTTAAATAATATTTTGTCTAATATACTGTTTAAAACTTTTTACTAACCTCTCGAACAGCAGCACAAGTTATGAAAGGGCCACCATTGTCACGTTCTCTTTCAAAAAAATTTATCAGTTCTTTGCAGCGACTATTTTGTTGTTTTGACATTTTTTCACTTATTACAATGTTTTTGTTCTTAAAAGAACAGTTTTTTTTATATTTCAAAATAACAACAAGAAAGAATAACACAAAAACCACAAACAAAATGACAAATACAAAACTAAATATACTAATCGGTGACAACGGCAACGACGCGACTTGTCAACCAACTTTATGTAAACAAATTTAAGTATTTTATATTGATTTATTGAATGGAACATGGAACGTTGCTGGGCAATTAAGACGAAATTAGTGACGTGAATCAAATTTTGTTTTGCACCAACTATAGATAGAAAGAATATACTTGTCAATAAGCTCATTGTCAGCTGTTTAGCTGCAACGAGCATCATCAAAATGATATATTGAAGTTACATTTTGTTTGTCTGTAGCTAGACATAACAATATTAAAGCCTAGATGTTATTAGCCCTAAGGGATTATTCTGGATCTATTTCCCTCTAAGATAACTGTACAATGATATAGAAAAACCAGGAAAAAAGCCATATCATGCTGATCTTTACAATAACTTAATATATTTGTTTTACAATTACGTCTTATCTTTGTATAAAATGAAGACTCAATCAAAGTAAACAGATTAATAGTGTATAAGACTTATTTCTCAATTATTCCGTATCATTAGATGGAAAAGTATTTATTTAAACTTCTTTTAAAAACATTTTTTTCATGTACATTCTATCTAAATTTGTTTATATATATATATTTGGTGACTAATCGCCCGTTTTTCTCTTGCAGGTTCTCTCCCTAGTGTCACAGCGACAATGGACATAGAAATATGCAACTTTTAAATGTGATTTTTCTTTGTACAAAGTGTAAATGTAGTGCCCCAGTGTTTTGTTAAAATTTAAAAGGAAAAAAGAATAAATAAAACGGGAAGAACTTGTACAAAAAAAGTATTAGACTAAAAAATCGTGCTGACTGCTGTACATAGATAGTGTTGGATGTGTGAGAAGCCACCCGGAAAAGGTTACTCACCCCCCCTCTGTAACATATAAATATATAAATATACACTGCACCGTCAGTTACTAAAGCAAAACAATGGACAAACCGCAAAACGTGTAAAGTCATATGTGGTCTCGTAGCTTTTAGGTTCCTCAGTGTGTTACCTAAACAAAAATTAATTAATCCCTCGTCCTGACCCACACCACAGATGATCAGCCAACTTTCCCGTGCTCCTTTCCTCTGAAATCCTTCCAACAACTCCTTCGTCCGTAATAATGGCTCAGATGGTCCGAATAAGCAGGTTCTACATGTGAAATTGGTCCGACCCCTACAATCTAAATAGACCTAGACACACATCTAAACACTCCAACAACGTAGAGATGCAAAATAAAGCTAAAGTACATTGTCAAATGCCTTTCATAGTTCATAAATCAGCTACACAGTCAAGTCAAGTAAATTTTCGTTCCATATATTTTGGATAAATCAATAGTATACAACTTATTATTTTAAACAATAAAATAATAGAGTTATTTTGACATATTTGATGAATTACAATGGCATATTTTAATCAGATTCCATAGGTTGTGGTTCAAAGTATGGCATCTTGGATTTACGTCCTTAAGATTGTACTTTTAAACCCTTTAATATACAGAGAGTTAGTAGAGCAGGTTCTACATACTTGTTATAAATAAAATTTAGATTTTTTATTTTGTATCTTATGGAAAAAAGTAATTAAGTCAGGTCTCTTTAGAATGTTGTTGAAAATAAACGAACAGTGGCGTAGGTATACGAATTTTATACCAAATATAAGAAAAATATGTATAGAAAAATTATATTTTAATTGAATAGCTACTGCTTTGATCTTTATAAAAAAAACTGTTGAATTTACCATCTCTGTTCGTTGTATTTTTAACCAATGGTGGACCAACGAAATATGAATGTATACAAACGTACTGTACGTACAAAAAAAAACATTTTAATAAGGTTGTGCTGTTGTAAAAAAAATAGTTGTTATATCTGTTGTGATCAATTTTTTTGCTAAATGAGAAATCTGATGGATTTTCCCAATTTTTGAAACAATCGCTATATTTTTTTTACTTCTAACCGAAGAATATCAATGTCAAGTTAATTAATTTTTAATATTTTATCGGCCTTTGTTTCAAAAATCGATATTTTCCCCACTTTATAGGCCCGATTATTATATACGATATACGTAATTTTACCTAGATTCCAAAAACTAACCTTATCTAGGAATTATATCAAATACACAAGTATACAGAATGTCGCAATGTTAACTCAGGTGGTGTTTGGCTAATCATTTTTATACCAGACGTACTTGTTACTTATTTTTCCTTCATTTCTATTTAAATTAAAATACTATAGTCACTTACAGGGTGTATTAATTATCATTTGTTCCAAGAATATATTTGTCAAAGTATACCATGCGTAGTCAATTTTTACTAATTGAAATTTTTACCGCCGAACTGCAATTATTATTAATTTAAATTTATTGTAAACGATGATAATAAAAAAATATTTGTTGTAGGTAATTATTAAAAATAAAAAAACAAAGTTACTGTTACGGCATTAAAAAATATTATTCATTATTTCTTTTTAATGACAACAAATATTTAGATTTAGAGAAACCCGATTTTGCAAAAAAAAACCATTACAAATATCATTTTTGTATTCTCCATCTTTGTCGTTTTGTACCGTAAGTTTGTTATCAAAACTCTAACTTGCCGAAATTAGATCAGCAATCAGTAAATGGAAAACTACATCTAAAAAACATATAGAAAATTTAGCAATAATTTAAAAGTTTGTCTTCTTCGTACCACTACCATTACCAGTTCTATTTTTGCTATGAAACAATTTCCATTCCTCCAATTCTTCCATATGTTCCACTGTCTCCTCTACAGGAGTATCATCACCCAATTTTTTAGTACAATTTTTCTCCTCCTGAATGTATTTTGGTCTGCCTCCTATCTTCTACATCTCCTGATCCTCCAAGATCAAAGTACTTCTACTAAGTCATCTCAAATAATTCCTTTGACAAATTTTTTCAAAATATATTCATTACTAGATCCTACATTCTTTCCAAAATTTATACACATAATACTACATTTTTAATCCTTTGCTTTGAAGTATTTCCATCATTTTACTACACTCTTAGCATCTACTTCTTCTAATGCTCCACTTGTTTTACAGATTATTTCTTTTTCTGCCTCCTATCTTCTACATCTCCTGATCCTCCAAGATCAAAGTACTTCTACTAATTCATCTCACATAATTCCTTCGACAACTTTTTCAAAATATATTCATTACTAGATCCTATATTCTTTCCAAATATATACACATAATACTAGCTTTTTAATCCTTTGCTTTGAAGTATTTCCATCTAATGCTCCACTTGTTTTACAGATTATTTCTTTTCCTCTTGGAAGAAATATGATCTGCCTGCCATCTTTTAGGTCTCATCCTACTAAAGTCTTTTACAGTATAATTCCTTTAACAATTTCTGGAATCTCTTGTCAAGGAAATATGTTCATTGCTACATCCTTTCCATATTCTAGTGATCTGGATTCCAGCAGAAGGTAATCTCTTCATTATGTATTTTAAGGTTTCCTCATCCTACATAATGTTTCATTTTATAGGATTTGCACCAATTTTTGATGATGTCTGAGCCAGAATAGTTTTTGAACCAAAACCATCAGGTATCCTGGGCTAATGACTCATATTTTCAGAATCTATATTTCTGCTTTCATCTTAGGCAGGCCAGATTTCTCTCACCACTCTGGTGATAAGCTGACTTTGAAAATCCATTACTACAAAATTTTATCCTAATTTGGAATAATTGTAAAAATAAGAACTTGAGGCAAACTGAATGATGATTTCCACTATGTTATATTTGAAAATAATTATTTGAGTTACTGAATGACTCGACATTTACTGATCAATGGTCTAATACATTCTCAAACTAGAAACCCCGTTTTGTACATTTAACTTTATGTTGTTGTTTATTGTTATTTCTATAAGGATATCTGGTTTGAGATTTTATTTAAATGATAAATAAACTAAATTAAAATGATCAAATTTTACGTCTTTTCGCCGAATACGAACGTATACGAACTTAGTGATGTTATGTAGGCTATTCTTATTATTATTATTATTATCGGATACTATATTGCGAGTAGACGTAAAGTATCGTTTTGTTTCTCGAGTTGTCAAGTTTGTTTCTGGTGCGATAGGGTGTTTTTGGTGCAATAGGAACCTGTGTAAACATTTGGGAACATTTTTCACTCGAGTAGGTTAGTTAGCCACCCTACCAAAACCAAGAAACAAACTCGATTACTGCTAGATCTTAAATTCTAACCTAAATGTTTACGTATATTATTTTCGTTACCTTTGTTAAAGGTGCAAGGTCTCGATGGGGCTCTTTTATTCAAAACTATCGTATACCATTTTGAAGATTTTAGTTTTTGAAATGATATATATTTAAATGTGACACCCCCAAAATATTGTATATATTATATTAAGTAAATTTTAAAAGCCTATCATTAGGATACCAATCGAGAACTGTTCCTTACCCCCAAATACACGTACGTATTAAAATATTTTAAATTCATCAAACCCATCTAACAAGAAAACAAAGTGTTTCGGAGAGTGTATTGGTGGTAAGTTCAGTAGTGTCCGCCCTTTGGGCAGCTGCTGCCCCCGTCTAGGCCTGCCCACGATATTTTTGTACATATATACCTCCGAAAGAATGTTGGCTGTTCGTTTATGAGTGATTTCCCATCAAAAATCATCGCCTTATCCAATGTATACGAAAACATAAAAAAAATTTAATAAATCGAAAGAAAAAATCAATACAGATCATTGAGTAAAATATCGTACCTCTGTGTTAAAAAAAATAAGTAAGAAAGTGAGAAAGAGAGAGAGAGGAATCTTTTTATTATTGTGTTCTGCTTTTAATGAAAGTATATTATTAATATTATAAACGATTATGGGACGAGAATACCTCTTAACTAATGTGGTAACGCAGTGTCCTCTGTATAGTGTTTTTTGAAACGTGAGCATTAAATGCTACATCTTGTGTACTTATATAAACTGTGTTTTTAATAATATACCCTTCTCTAACCCACATCCCTACAAAAACACAAAACAAAATCTTAGAACTGCTTCTGAATAAAAAAAGAGACAGACTAAGGTCACAGTAGAGAGATGAAAAATAATTGGTAGTACCTGTCCCAACCATCTAAAAGGCAGAGATACGCTATAGATACAAGTGGCATTGTCGTAGAGAACAATCATCTACAGTATTACTGTATATTCTTACAAATAGCCAGGCAGTCAAAGCTAGACTTGGAATGTAAACAAACTGACAAGAAGCAACAAGGTCACCTTGGTATGGACTAACAGGCTCGTACAAACTAAGTCAGTCTAATCTAAGGCCACAGTGGGTTCTACAATTGTGTCAAGTCCTTTAAAAAATAATAAGCAAAATAATAGAAATGATCATTTCTAGAGACAATACAATAAATTCGTAATTCCTTGGTATCTAAAGTATCTATCTCCTTACACTTGTTGTTTAAATAAAGAATCAGCAGAAACATTGAATAATACCCTATCAAATACATTCACAGATGAACTGTATGACAATAATTTGCGACAAATAGCATACCCACGTTTGAAAACCTCTTGACAATATCCTGTTTACATCCGATCTTCGTTTTAATGCTTCTTCTGGTTCATATATTATAATTTCTTATTTTTTAAAACAGTGTGCAGATGCTCTTGCTCCTTCATCGTTTCTTATTATACAAAATTCCTCACTATTGGCATTATTTCGCCAAAATGGAATGTTTAATCAAGTCTAGGTACTTCCTGTTGTCAGAAAAGCCATAGGTCGACCAACTTATTGGACTGTGTTAACAATTGAACCACATTCTTGACTAATAGTAACCAATTGACATAGTATACCTAGATTTTTCGAAAGATTTTGATACAGTACATTAATAGAGTGCATTTATCAATTGGATTAAGCATTTTTAACATAAAGATCATTTGTAGTTTACAAAGATTTTTGCCTTGAAAAATCAGTAAAAAGTGGTGTGCTACAAGGTTAGGTGCTGTTGCCTTTGCTCTTCAACTTGTATACTAGTGATCTTCAGTAACATGTCTTCACACATACCAATTATTTCTGCTAGAAGATTTAGATTTCATTTTTAGTATCGAGTGACTATTCTTTAACTTAAAGGTCATCATCAGTTTATAATGAGAAAGGAAATTTTAGTAATTTTTTATTATTTCGGATAACTTAAGGCAAGATACGACAGCAGCAACCTAAATAATCTGGACAATACTGTTGGATTTCAATTATAATTCTTGTAGTGCATTATATGAGGAACTTATGTGTTCCATACTATTTGAGAAAAACTTTACAACTAGATACTTACCGAAAATGTCTATCGAATCAAAATTGTTTCAGTATCACTTACTGTAGATATCTGAAAAAATATGACTTGCATTAATTAATACGTAACAAGGTAAGATGCAAAAAAATTTCAAATATTAAGAAGGAAAAATTAGTGAATGTTGGAAAAAACTTTAGTGTCGAATGATGGTTCATTTGATGATGTAGAAACCGAGTATTTGTATAAAATAAACTGTAAATATCAATATCAAGAGGATAAAGGGCCCTAGACTGTAAGTATATACTTTAATTTACAAAAATAAGGAATGTGTAACATTATTTATACAATGTTCATGCTAGTGAAGAACCAAAGTTTATTTTAAATAAAATTTATTTTAAATCTATAAACATTACACTGGAAATATCATAAAGTTTTTTAACTTAAAAATAATGTATATTTCCAACTAAAGTGCTAAAACACACAATAAATTAGTGGATTTAACATACTTATATTTTCAATCTCTAAATATTGAAGCTTTAAAATTATGCAAATGCTTCGATGTTCCGCTACTGATAAATTGTCCAATTATTTAGTATGTATTATATTTTTACGGATTTGAAATAAAAAGCCCTTCATTGAAAATTATGCGACCATATCAACTAATCCCTACAATAATTATTATGACAATTTTTTCCATACAAAAAAATTGACAAGCCTATCATAAATTTAAGCTGTTTTTTTTAAATGCCAATGATACGAGTATCTACTGAATTAATATAGATTTACAAATATGTTTATATCAATTGAAATATCGAATTAACAATTTCCATATCTACTCTCAACGATTTTATTTATTCATGTTGTACTTTACAATAAATTTAATGTGAATTTTCAATCCTGGAGTACATTTTCATTTAATATGCCTACCTACAATAAATTTGGTAATTATTTAGAAATACAAGACATTAAGGTGAGCGATATTAACATAAGATATACTTTGATCTGTGTCAGTTGATCGGGAAGCGAGTATTTTTTAATTATTTACCATTCCAAATTCATCTTAATATGTAAGGATAAGACATGATAATCCTATGGTAAATGGGTTGACGCAGCTAGTCAATTTCTTTTATTTAATCTTATAAAATGGTTATTAGATATCATTTCTATTTACTAAAGTATTTTTGATTCGGAATAGGGGTGTCCATTTATACAGGGTGGTCCTTAAGTAATTGTACAAAAAGAAACAGTAGATTCTACACTCTAAAATATTACGATTTAACCCAACTTACTTTAATAAAATGTTGATATTAAGAAAGATACAGGGAGGTAAAGTTGAAATTTAAAATTTAATTTTTCGCCATAACTTTCATGTTTATGGAGATTTATTTACAAAAATTTATAAGTAGAGGTTTTGAGTATAAGGAATTATAATTTGATGCATAATTTTGATGTATCTCATAGAGGACGCCACATATGCCACATATTTGACATAAATTTGCACTTAACTTTTTTGCTCTTCGACTTAACAATATTTTTCTGATAAAATATGAAAGATACGATATTTCAACAAAAAAAAGGTGTACTTGTTAATAACTTCAAAACTGAACAGTTTTCGAGATAATCGCATTTTACAAATCAGCTGCATAACTCCGTGTAACGCAATTATTCCAGGCAACGAATGAAAAATAGAAAAAAACATCAATAATTATAAATTTTGGTATGGAATATTTTCAACTAAAGTTAATAGTTTCCAAAACATTAAAGAAAAAATAGTATAGGCTATTATTTTTTAACATACATCATTAAGATAATTAAATTATATAGGTCATCCATCTCAAATGTGGTTGAATCCAATAGAAATGATCCAATAAAACTCAAAGTCAAAAACCACAGACTTTTATTCAGGTAAAGTTTATAATTATCGCAACTAGTTTCGGTCTACATCAGACCATCATCAGGCTGTAAAGAACAATATAATGGTAAAACAAGAAGTGCAACAAAACTTTAACAGTAGTAAAAAAGAGATATTGAACAGGACTAACATTAATACCAAAGATGATAATTGTTTAAGTATAAATAAGAATGTTTGGTTGACACATTCTCATTCGACAGTTAGGAACAGACAGCGATGTCAAAAATATCAGCTAATATTAGTATTGATTATTTTCGAATAAATTGTTTTTATTAAGTAGAATATTTTGTTAATAAAATTACTAGTTTTAATGATTTGGTTTTTATAGAGTAGACATTTTTAATTAGACAAATATTATATTTTGCATGTTTTAATTAAATAAAACACAATACCTATGTGAATAATAAAGAGAATAGTATTTTGCTGTTTACCTATTATTAATAGTAAGTCATGAATAAATTTAGTTATTATAAGATTTCTGATTCCGTGTTTTTTCAATAAAATTTAAAATGTTACATGTCAAAATCATTTACTTTGGTTTTCTATTGGTCGCGTATTAATACTTGCAGACGCCATATTTATAAAAGTGGCATGCGATCGAAAAATAGTACCAACTTAACAAATTAATTTTAAGGAAAATATGCATGAGCGCACTACATGAATACTCATTTCATGGATTTTAGACTATAATTAAATTATTTTTGTAAAAATTTCAGAAGTAGTTTTCTAAATAATTACCCATATTTCATTTGTGTGGATATTATTTTGTAACACTCTATCACTTTATATTATATAGCTTTAATTTTGTTAATATTTCCTTCTGACACTTTCTAGTTTTATTGTTGCTAAAAAACCATAGACTGTACAAAAAAATACTTTTTGAATCAATAATAAAAACTAATCCAAATACATCCGCTACATAGCTTATTACGCATCATTGCTTACCGAAGATAACCAGTGTAATGATAAGCAACTTAAGACCTAATCCAGGAATTACGTGTACAAGGTCTGGCTATTAAATAACGAGACTGCCCACGCAGAAGGCGTCCTATAGGGGTAGGGTGGGAAACGAATGCAGCGTTAGATAGCTGGAAGTGTCTACTATTCCAGTACTAAAACACGCTAGAGGCATTCCAGTGCTCGAAAATGCGCCGTACTCGCCTGATTTAGCACCCTGTGACTTTTTCCTGTTTCCGAAGATCAAATCTGCCTTAAAAGGAACCCGGTTCTAGTCGATGAAAGAGGTGATGCGAAAATTGGCGGAGCTCCTAAATGCTCTTACAAAAGAAGACTTCCAGCATTGCTTTGACCAATAGAAAAAATGAAAGGAACGGTGTGTGGCGAGGGAAGGGGCGTATATTGAAGGGGAGCATTCGATTGTAGAATAATTTTTAAAATAAAAATCTTTTTCTTAAGCAATCTCGTTATTTAATAGCCAGACCTCGTATATAAAATTTAAGGCAGATCAACGTGATCCAATTATAAATACTCTTTTTCCTCAGGCATTCCCTGGTTGAATTCCAATGACCTGTTTTCGCTGATCAAATACTTTCAGGCAAATAAGTTGGAGTGAACTATTTTTACATGATTCCTTTGCTGCCAAATAAGCAAATCATCATCATTTCAGTATCATAATTATCATCATCAGTAATCAGAAGCCAAATTTAAAAAAAAATTAACCTTTATTTCAAACTACGTAGGTAGCAACATTTTCGTGACAATACCAAAATTTTCTACAGCTTAGAATACAGCTGATTGCAGCTCAATTTCTTTAAAGCCGCCTCGCTGTTTGATACAATATATATTTTTGTTGAAGATGGAACATTTTTTTACGAGATTTCCTATATTCAATAACGCAGATTGAAAGTCGAGATAGATCCCGTTCAAATAAATAACGATTTCACATAAAAAAGACTATAAAAGTTGATCTAAACAAATTAAAATATTGCAATCATTAATACGGGCAATTTTGATTTACATTTTACAACTGGCGGCAATTAAGAAAACCATTAAAAGGTATCGATTCATTGACTTTAAAATTAAATAATTATGTAAATTGTTCCTTGGACTCGTACGAGCGTATATAATACGTTTCCTCATTTTTATTTATTTACTTTTGTTGTGTAACTTATGCTGCATTTTATCCAAATGTTTTACACGGTTTTAGTAAATAATGAGAGCAAGCATACGAGGGGTGGTAATAAGTATAATCTCTGATCGTTAGGTTTTATACAGCTGGAGTCTATGGAGTTTGGACAAGTCTTTCCAAAATCGATATTGGATCTATAAGAAGTGCAGATTGGATAGCGAAATGTAACCCTTAGGGGTGAGCCACAGTAGACCTGAGTTTGCGGAAGTGAATGGTTTCTTGGTCATTTCCAGGAATATTTTACCTCAGTTTTCCAAGATAAGGCCTTCCTTACTTCGAAGAACAGTTAATTATTAAAGTACCATGATTCTCTACCTTTTTATTTACAGTTGTAACAGTATATTTTAATATTTTAAGCACCTGGTATCCTAAATATGTAGGTAATTAAATTAGTACCGCGAGCTCCATGTTTCCGAAAGAATTCGTAATAATAAAATAATGAATTCGGTCTCTATAGTTGGAAATTCAAAGTAGCTACGCTACGAGGTGTGATGATGAGTTGCCATTATCGGGTTCAAGGGTTTTAGTTATCTCCAGTCTCATTTTCTTCGATTGGTTTGCTGTGAACATCTCTTAAATTTGAAGATCTCGTAAAATTGAACAACTCTTAAACTTGAACATCTCTTAGTGTAATAACAGACAGACAGCGTAGCGTAGCACAGCGTAGTGCAGCGCATGGTAGCGTAGCGTAGCGTAGCCGAGCGCAGCGTAGTTTAATACACACAGAAAGCGCAGCGTAGCGCATTGTAGGTAATAGACGGTCGTGAAGAACATCACATTTAGTAGAGAGGATGTCTCTGTCGAAAGCGGCTCGTGTTAGTCTCTGCGAGAATACCTTGAGGTGGCAGTTTTTGCTCAATAGAAGGAGTGTCTGGGTGCATGAAGTGTGCAAAGGTAGGGACAATTATGGTGAATATCAACAATTATTTCCGGTCCTTAGGAAACACGAGTCTCGTTTTATGGATTACACGAGAATGTCGACGACAACGTTCGATTATATATTCAGTTTAGTGAAAGATGATTTAGAGAAGCAGACAACTAATTGGAGGAGACCAATTGGTGCAGAAGAGAGACTTGTTGTAACTTTGAGGTAGGCTATAATATTTAAGCAGTATACATCTACTTATATTTTTTTTTATTAATTCAATCCCACTAATCTAACCAGAAAATGTACACCCTAGCAAGTTAGTATTATATAACCTTCTTAACCAGTTAGTGTTATTTTATCAAAATTGTGTCTGCACTCGAATACGCTCCACTGCGCTCTGAGAAAAAAAAAAGTTTGTTCCTCCGGTATCCGCTGCGCTGCGCTACGCTCCGCTCCGCTGCAATACGCTACTAGTGTGTCTTACCTCTAATCAATGCATGATTTTGTTTTAAAACATACGCTGCGCTACGCTACGCTGTCTGTCTGTTCATACACTTAAATTGAACATCTTTAACTTGATCATCTCTACAACTTGGGCGTTATTTAAACTCGAACATCTGGAAAATTGATCATATCTACAATTTTATCATCTCTAAGAATTGATCATCTCTCAATTCTTGATCATCCATAGACGTTTTGAACCACCAAGACAATGCCGTAGCGACCCCAAGGTACGGCGAAGGATCTCTCATCAATTGGTATTAAAAGCTAAGTTGTATTGTTATATATCAAGTTTACTGTTCACGTATTTTTTTCCTCTCAATTTATATTTATCTATATCGTTACAACTGTATTAGAATAAGTCGTTTTAAAGAACTGTTTGCGGAGTAACTTATTATCAACTTAATTCATATTAGCACCAAGGAAATATATTTATCTTTTATCCTTTGGTACATTTTCAATTCATTTTTCCTAATAGACAGTTTTTTCTGGCATCTCTCTGTCATCTTGATATGATACTTGTTTAAATCACTCAACTTAAAACAACTTTCCTTGGCAGTAGAGTAACAGTAGAGAAACAAATATACCATAGTCAGAGCTAATGAACTTACCCACCCCAAGCCGAGGTCATAAATTTTGCTGTGACAAACATTTATTAATTTTGTTAACTATTAAAATATATTTTATAACTAATTTAATAAGAAATTAAGATTAATAGTTGTTTTATTGTAAATTACATTTTTTTTGGTATATTGTTATTTATTAAAAGTTAACTAAATATTTTTATAAATTCACTCTTAACATTTAAATCATATCACAAATTTATAAGGAAATCCATCTCTCAAATGAGGATGATACAGATAATCGTAGTAATAAAACTCAAATCCTATCCACAATTTTTAATAGTAAGGTTCACAAATTTAACACGACATGTTTCGGTCTTCAGACCATCATCAGGCTGTATGTATATATCGAGGAAATTGTAAATTAATTTATGGAATTTTAAACTTAAACATTTATGAATAAGTAAAGAATAAGGGATAAATAAGAGAGTTATGATGTAAAAAAGAAGAGGAGAAAGGAACTTCAGAAGCTATTAACGAAAATAGAGTCTGATGAGTGTGCGGGTTAACTGGATAGAAAAGTGGGACCAAATTCATATTAAGAGTACTGTATCCCAGAGGAAAATTAAAAACTTAATTCTACATAATAAAAAAACACTTTTCCACCTACCGTATACACATCAATATAAAATGTTTGCAATAATAATGTCTGTATCTAATTTAATATTTTCTTAGTACCTTCCTATATAACAAAACAAACTTCCTCATTAACTTATGCATTGAATGGAAGAGGAAAAAATATCCGCTATACGTAATATGGATACATTTTCTATCGAAAGGAAAAAAGAAAAACCCATCACTCGAGTAACTCATTGTTTATGGTTGTCATCTTCCATGCCCATCAAATTTCTCGCTCAACTGCTTATGATACATTTACGTTCGTCCTCTTACCGAAACCTATGGTCCGGACTAAGTGCATTATTTTCTACCCTCGCCATAAATTAGTGCCTTCACAAAAATGTTTCGACAGAAACAAAACAGAAAGTTTCTCTTAGAAACATTCAACTATAATAATAATTTCGTTATTGTTACTAGATTTTCAATGTCTATGTCGATTTTTGTTGCAATTTGCCAATTGAAAAATCAGGAAACGCAGAGGCGTACTATCGGGGTGCTTTAAGCCAAAGAAACGTTGCTGAGGTTCTGAGGTTCTGAGGAACTGTTGATGTTGCTGAACATATTATAAGAGTAACCTTCTTATTCTTTTATCAGATCTGTTGATCTGTTAATTTCGAACATTGCCTTGTAGCATAACCTGTGATGTGGACTGCCAGCTGTCCCTCCATCTCTTTGGAGGTCTCCCCAGTGGTCGTTTCCCTAAGGATGACCAACTAGATTAATTACAAATGAGGCTGCAACAGACCCATCAGGTGTTTGGAAGTGGCATGAAGTAGGGTTAAATGCTGGAAAACCTGGGAGAGTGCTTGTGATATCCAGAAGAATAACACATCGATTTTGTCCACAGATAAGTCTCGATTTGAATTGGCACCAGATGCAAGAAGAACAAGAAAGAAGGAGACCAGGCACGAGGTTCATACACAGCAAAGTATAAGGTGGCATAACCAATCTCGTTTGTTTGGAACGGTTTCTAAATGCAACAGACCTCCGCTATATTGTTCTTGAACATATTGTTGTATCCTTTGTTCAACCAAGTTGGTTACCAATATCAATTTATGCACGACAATACGCGTCGCATTGCGAATATCCTCAAAAGTTTATGGAGTTGAGTGTTTACCATGGCCTGCACAATCGACAGATTTAAACTCCATTGAGCAAGTATGGGACATATTGGAAAGTTCAATACAAGACAATAACTGTTTAAGGAACTTTCCACTTGCCACTCATAAACGTTCTCTTCTCCTAACCATACTCTCCACTGGCTTACTCAGCTCCATCCATTCCTTCTCACCTCTCAACATTATCTACACCATATTTTCCCAATACACAGCCACTCCGAATCTTTCCTCCAAGTTCTCCAGCAATTCTTCATTCCTCCAGCATCTAAACGCGTGCTTACATCATCCTCATGTATATATATTAGGGGTGGTAAGTACACTTACTTGCCATTAGCTCTGATATTTTCTCAGACTTATAGCAGCTCTTCTAGTTCTATTTTCCTAAGATAGTTTAGGACATCGTCGGGCTGCAAATTAGCTAGATTTTCCTCTATTTCGTGTGTTCCTAGGTATCTAACCCTAGAATTGTGCAAGGCATTCCGAGAGTAAGAGTATGGAGATTCCTTCCTCTTCCTCACCGAATCTGCACTTTTTTTCATCTTATAATCCTAGTTTCTTAATATTCCCGTTAAAATCCGAAGACTTTTTTTACTGAGGTTGAGGCAGGCACGATATTTCTTCTGGTTGTAGTTTCCCAGAAGTATCTTAGCCTGTCACAGACCTTCCAGCTGATTCCAGTACTTGGATTTTTCTTTCTCCATTTCTTCCCTTAGTTTTCCTAAGATTACTCTACTGCTGATCCCACAAGATGGTTCTGGTCCCAAATGTGGGGTTACAGCTCCTTTTTTGCCAGCTTATCTATTTCTAAGTGTCCTGGGACCCATAGGAGGGTGACAGTGTCCTAGTTCATTTAGCTTGCCTAGGCATTCCCAAACCATATTCGAACTGATTATATTTTATGGCTGCTTGACTGTCCGACATAATCACAATTTCTTGTCTGCAGTAGTTTCTTTCTATATTAAATTCCGCACATCTTTCGATGGCGTGGATTTCTGCTTGAAAGATGCTTGGGTATGTGCTTTTTCTAACTTGGAACCGCCCGTATACCACTTTATGGCATTCTGGTTTAAATTCTGCATGGTGTTTTCTTCCCATTCAGATTTAGTACTCAACTTTGTGATGAATTTTCTTTGGCATATCATGAATTTACCAAGTCTGATCAAATTAAAGTGTTCGAGGTTATCCCAGGAGACAGCAGCTAGACAGTGAATATTTGATCAGGAGTTTGCCTAATTAACAACCATGGAGGTGATACACACTTTGATGGGAGTTGAGGAACAACCAATTATCTGTAAGTGTTGCCGTGTTATCAAGTAAATAAAACAGTTTAGAAAAAAGAAAACTGTCAAAATGAAAAAGCATCAACCATATTGGTTATTTCTTTTTTTAATTTTTTTTTATAGTCTAGGAAAATATAATGAGTTTTTGTTGCACAAAAAAATAGAAAATTTTTGTTAGATTCAAACTTGTGTTTGAAAATACGCGTTGTACGATAGTGCGAATGATTTTTCCTCGTTTTCAATGCGGTCGCATTCTTTCCTGGATCCGGACATTAAAAACAGGGGAGAGTTACGTTGTAAGTGCAAAAGGGTGGCGAGGGGTAAATGGAGAAGAACACAGAGAAGGAGAGGGAGAAACGATAACCTACCAACAATGGCCAGGAAATGTAGTTACAGGGCTCAAATGACACATGCATGATGTGATTATTATTATATGAATATGTATAGAATGGGAAAAGCTCGAGGGGTTGCTAAATTTAATACTCGGTATCTAATGCTGCATAATTTTTGGTCACTTAACAATAATGGGAGAAAACCGATTTGGGAATTACGTATAATTAACGAATTTACTCAAAAAAAAGAAGGTTTTATTATATAAAAATTTATTTTAATGATTTAAGATTGAATAAGTTTGGTTTCATTCCTTTATTTTTATCAAAAAATTATTAAAAAATTGAAATACAGCAACTAAATAGAGAGACCACGCTTACAAAAATTGTTTAAGAAACTGGAGAGATAAAATATCTAGTAGTGATCCTGAAGCAAAAATTGACTAACACTACTCAATTAACAGAGTTGTGGCTTTTGACGTTCCTGTCTTAGAACTTGTTCTATTTGTTGTTTTTAATTAACTAAGGCAAACTAGCATTTCGACCTATACATTATCAAATAATTACGAAACTTCTCTACAACTTCATGCTCCATTTCTAGATCTTCATAATCGGCTTTATTTAGTATCATCAAAGGTAAATAATTTCTTAAGAGTAAGAACAATAAAATTTGGAAAATAAAACAGAAAATCAAAGAAACTTTACAATAAACACACACACAAAGTATAGACATAAATAGAAGAATTAAATATGGTGATGTTGTATTGGAAAATTTTATATTTTCTCGTAGCTGTAACAACAAGGAATATTATTTTAATCACTTAGATCTTAGATGCTAATAATTGTAATATTAGGTACTTTAAAATTAGATGTTTTATGAGAACATCGACGCCTCAGCATCGATAGCAACGGACACCATGTGCAAGATCGGTTTTAATTCGCTGTTTCTAAAGCAAATTTCCAAACTTTCCAAAACAAAATTACAACTCTTCTTTGAATTAGCAATATCTAAAAATTTATTCTTCGGGATTCTGACGCTGCCGAACGCTCGGAGCCTCTTCAGAGAGATTAAGCGCAAAAAAATCCTTCGATTTTTATCAACCATCTGCATCCCTTTTTGTAATTGCTTTTTTTCTCTCTCATTCCCTAGCTTTAGGCCACCGGCAACTTTTTTTAAAAATTGCTCGTCTCTTTGCGTCGGAATTTAGTCCTGAGGATGGTATTAAAAATTGTTGGTAAAAAATTAACTTAATATTGAGAAACAACATATGACTATTTTTATAACCAACATTAACAGGTTTGTAAGTAAGTTTTTTTTTGCAGCTCTTCTAGTTCTAGTTTCCCAAGAAAGTTTTGGACAACATCGGGATTCAAATCACGTAGATCCTCTTCTTATATTTCATATGATCCTAGGTATCTGGTCCTAGAATTCTGCAAGGCAGGGTATTCTGAAGGTATTGGTATTGAGGTTTCTTCCTAGTTTCTCCCTAGTTTCTTTATGTGACTTCTTATCCGGCAATTTCCCATTTGAGACAGCTAGTCCGAGTTTTCCAGAAGTATCTTAGCTTGAATCAATCCTTCCAGTACTAGGATTTTTTCCTCCCCATTTAATTCTTTAGCATTTCTAAGATTACGCTACAAAATTATTCTGGTCCCTGATATGGAGTTTCAGCTACTATTTTTGTCAGCTTATCTGCTGTTTTATTCCCTTCGTTCCCTTCCATAGGAGGGTGACACCGTTCTTCTGAACTAGTTCATTTAGCTTGCATAGGCTGTTCCAAATTGATCCAAATTGTTCCAAATTGATCCAAATTGTTCCAAATCGAACGGATTGTATTTAAGCTCAGCACTTTGATAGCTGCTTGACCAGCTGACATAATTACAATGTCTTGTCTGCGGTAGTTTCTTTCAATATTTAACTCTGCACATCTTTCGATGGCGCGGGTTTCTGCTTAAAAGATGCCCAAATCTTGGACTTGTTTAACACACGAGGGAGTTACCTATTAATTCTAGCTCTTCTCTAACCATGCAGGGATTTTCTATAATCACTTGGTATATCAAAGAGTCAACCCTGAAAAACCCAAATCAGCTCATCTTTCCCCATTAGGCAGTATTGCAGCGGACGAAGTCCCAGTACAGCGTCTAGGGCTGCTATGGATCCCGTTTTCATTTTCTTGTTACTATTAGATAGTTCCAAATAAGTTTTTTATCACTCGTATGGGTTATTATATTGTTTGAGTTTGAGCAGTCAGAGACCTGGGTTGAGCTCAAGTCCTTTCTTCTAGTACCACTGCTCTATTACATTTAGGGCAATTTGCAATCATACACATTTCAAATGCGTATAATTTTACCTTCCAGGTAAAAAGGAAAAAATGGTAAACCACACTGGGATATTTTGAGGACCACTCACTGTCAGTCAATTCCAAGAAGGAAATGCTTCTCTTTACCGAAAAGAAGAGAAGAGAATCTTGCAGTTCCCACTCTCTTTAAAAACAAACTAAACTTCTTTTCAGAGGTAAAATAGGTACCTAATAAAGTCAGCGTTGACTAACCTAATTAAGTCACACTCCTATTTATTATTTAGGGATTTGAAAAAATTCCTGGAAATGCCAGAAAGCAACTCATATTAGTGACGGGGATTCAAATAGGTCACTGGGGTCCCAGAAACACTTCTGTGTGGGATGAAATTTAATAACACACCTCTATGCAGACGATGTGAACTGCTAGACACTGTCAACTAAACGTTGGCGACTACTTCAAGGCAGCTCAGGAGGAAGCTTGCCTTCCTCTTTTTAATTTACGGATACAGATAGTAATGGAAGAAAAATCTGCGTCGAGCACCAGTACTAAATATATAAGCTGCGTTAATTGCCTAACGATTTAATCCAAATTTTTTGACTAAAATTCCATTTATTTTTCTTAAATGGCTGGATTACTGTCGGTATATGTAAAATATTTGATAAAAAATCAGCAATTTTAATTTTGTATAAAAAAGGGAAGAAAAGACAGATTTTACTATGAATGGAGATATTTCAACGAAAAAAAAATTACCATAAATCCAAATTGGATGTGCGATTTTTGTAAATATTGATTGAATGCGTTTAAACAATTTATTTAAAATTGTTTAAACAGGTATCTGGTTAGTAAAAATGTAACATTAATACTGCAGCAGCACTTGTGACACAATATACTATTATCTAATCGAAGATGAGGATCAAGTTCATCTGCCTTGATAGTTGCCATGTCATATTACCTGCTATTTATCAATCCCACCAAGACCAATTTAATTTCTTTCACCAGCAAAAGGAAACTAAATCTAAGAAACGTCTAGCTAGAAGGGACAACAATAGAATGGAAAACAGAGGTAAAATACCTAGGCTTAACAGTAGACATTAAACTACTCTGGAACCAACATGAAAAAGAAGTAATAAGGAAGGCCACAAAAGCCTTGATGGTATGCAAATCCTTTGCAGGAAAGAGGTGGGGATGTAAACCAAAAATACTGCATTGGATCTACACAGCTATTATAGTACGGCCAATAGTCACCTATGGAGCCGCTGTGTGGGGAGAAAGAGCTAATCTGAGGACAACGAGAGAAAACCTTTCAAAACTTCAAAGATTAGCATGTGTGTATATCACAGGAGCAATAAGAACATGCCCAACGACGCGACGGCACTGGAAGCAATACTAAACCTTACACCTCTACATCTTCATGTAGGAAATGTAAGAAGAAGGACATTCCAAAGGATGGTTAGTGGAGGAAATGTAAGGTATATGCCTAAATCACTTCAACACAATCCAAACTGGGAACTACCCCAGGACAAAATGTCAAAAAAACTTAAGTTCACAAGAAATTTCACGGTAAAGTTAAGCAAAAAAAGTCAATGGGATCCCACAGTAATATCACAGATAGGCAAGAACACAATCTTATGGTATACTGATGGATCCAAAACTGAAAGAGGCACAGGGATAGGGATTTACGGACTTAGAACAAAGCACCTCCAGAGTTTAGGCTCACATCCTACCATTTTCCAAGCAGAAATATACGCCATTGGAAAATGTGCGCAATTCAACATTGAAAAGAAATACTGCAAATAGAATATAACTATTATGTCTGACAGTCAAGCAGCAATTAAAGCACTCAACTCCAGCGTTATAACATCTAAATTAGTCTTGGAGTGTTTAGAAAAACTGAACTAACTGGGCATGAATAACATAGTTACACTTCTAGGGCTCCCTAGAAGGAAATGAAATGGCAGATACGCTTGCCAGAGGGGCAGCAATGGGACTAATGGGACCTGTTCAATCCTCAATAAACTCAGTGGCATTGAGAATATGTAAAAGATCGAACATTGGGAGAACCTACCAGGGATAAGGCAAGCAAAAGCCTTACTAGGTAGTTACAACCCCAAAAAGTCCATACAATGTCTAGGGCTGAGCAAAAATAACCTAAGAATTCTTACAGGTATCTTAACAGGACACTGTAAACTAAGAGGACACGTACATAGACTGGGGATTGAGGAAAAGGCAGAATGCTGGTATTGTCAAATGGAGGAGGAAATCTCAATACACATACTCACAGCATGTTTTTCCTCTTCAAGTTCTAAAATCTACAGTGTTGTCAGGTCTTCAAGTTGATCTACCATGATGCAAAAAAACTTTTATAGACTGTTCGGTCTATATCTCTGTCTAAATGTACTTTCAAGAGACTTTCTAAGCACCTATTCCATAATGCCTGCTTTTTTAAGTGTATTTACGATTCCAAATACGGTTTTAAGTCTTCCCTAGGCCAATTTATCATACTTCTCATTACAGCTACTCAAGTGATGCACCTTCCCAACTGATTGAGCGCACACTAACTGCTCCAAACAAGCCCTGAGTTTGTCTGTCTATATTTATTTGTCAATTAAACAAACCCAATGTTGTTTTTTATGATCTATACTTAAAGATATGTTTATTCTGGCCGTAATATAACAGTGTTAATTGATCTATTTGCTTAATGTGTTTGAGGTAATAATAAAATATGCAATTTTATGTTTACCTAAGCCCCTTAATGTTAATGTCTCAGTAACGCCACTTTGGATTCGTCGGGATGAATGCCGTTTGGCTGATAAAAAGGGAATTAGAGAACGAACGCGAAAAAATGAATTTCTCTGTTTTTGACAGGCCCTTAATCGCGCACACGAGAGATACGAAGCATTAAAGGGGCACACGGATCCCTTTAATTAAAGCCCCGCTGGCGTCCCGTAGTGCGCCGGCCCTTTTGCGGACCCTGCGGGAGTCGCAGACACCCACTTTCATATCCAACTGATGTTTTCATCTACCTACCAGACTGATAAATGTCTGAATGTCACAATCTCGATTCTACGTTTGTCTATTGTCGCTAAAATTTTAGTAAGCTTTTAATATTGTTATTGTAACTCTTTTTTAACGAACGAGCCGACAAAATAAACCTCCGGTAATTGTGTGTTCATAAATAATCAGTAACTGTATGCAATCAAGCACGGATACAATTAGAAAATTTTATACTGGAAAAACTCAGTTAATAATAGTTATTTTTTCAACCAAAAATATTCTCTGAGTATAAAAAAAAATTCAGCAGCTTATTTGTAGTTTCGGTCTTTTTTGGCATTCAGCTTTTTATAAAAATATGTCGAAATGAAGAAAGCGTTTGTCACTGTTCGGTAAATAATCTCCAAAGGCCAAAATATTGCTAAGAAATCCCAATTTTAAACCAGGGTATTTCTTCGTAGTTTTTCTTAGGAGATCATCTGGGACTACGTTGAAAAAGACTAGGTGAAAGTCAGTCACGTCTGAATTTATCCTCTTAAATCCACACTTTACAACTGGAGTCTTTAACCCATAACCAAGACAAACTGATGCATTTCTGTGGCATTCCATTTTGGCGTATTGCTCATTACTTTTGCAATTAATAGTGTCATAAGCTTTTAGAACATTTACAAACAAGATGTAAACAGGTTTGATCTCTATGTTAATCTCTACAGTTTTAGGTTGGCATCCTTTCTCTAAATGTATTAGGCTCTATTCTGGGCTCTATCTTGTACTTTCAACTTGATGCAGTATCACTTAACTACAATATGAGCTCCTTATTAACTTATCTTTTTTCTATTTTGGCGTATTGCCTCATTACTCTTGCCATTAATAGTGTCATCAGCTTTTTGAACATCTACAAACAAGAGGTGATTGCTGATTGTATTGATCAATAGTGGACTTATTTCTTCCAGGATTAAGACAAGAACTATAATAATAATAAATAATATACAACATAACAATAGCTATGCTACAGAATTTTTAAGACTTATACAGGCTGTCCCATATCGACTTTTGCCTATGTTGCATTTAGTTGTTTTTTAACAAATTTATTAAAAATTGCAAATTGCAAAGAAAGTATTTCAGTTTGTGTTGTGTAATAAACGAATAAAAAAATTAAATCAATAATAATAAAGGAAGAAAATCCAAATTACAATTTTGGTACCCAAAAAACTTAATTTCCCTCATATTCTAAATACTCACAAAATTAATATAGGAAAGTAAATAAATTTACTTTTTATTTCTATAAGAAATTGGCAATATGCATGAAGGCTGTGGCAGATCTGCCACAGTGATTTTTCAATCTGCTTAAAGGGCCATAGCCAAACTCAAATACGTGTATTCTAACTGTAAAAAATTAACTGTGTGTCATAAACCGAGAAAACTAATATTGGTTAATGAGTTGGGGCTATATCTGCCAGCTAAAACATTTCCACTCGTCTTAAAATCCGCCATTCTCGGAGTATGGTTTTCAAGCCTATCACGAAAGATGAAATAAGCAAGTTTCTGCATGCCCATATGAAATATCCCAATGTAAGAAAACTTTTCAGCCATCACTCCTTATAATATTCTCTTCGACTATGATCGGTCGTAGATTCGAGAATATCCTGCGATGTTTCTGTGAGCACCACAAAATCGCTTCTCCAAACCAAGCTAGATTGCCCCAAATTAAAAAACTTCTTGATATGTGCGTTCACAACTTTCAAAGGGCTTATAATTTATTATTTATTTTAGTTCAGCTTGATTTGATAATGTTAAATAAAAATGTGTTGCTTTGTTTGCTGTTTGATCAGGAAATAAACGTATTTGTATTCACCAATGACTAGAATATAATTTTTTTCTCTTATGGTTTATGACGGTCATACCCACCAAGTTTTCTTTATCAGACCAAAAAAATATGTCTAATGTGGCAGAGCTGCCATAACCGTCTCGTATTTTTAGAGAAAACTAGACACAAAATTGAACTAATTATGTAAAAAAATTGGTGGTTATTTTTTGACGATATATAATTTGGTACTGTCCTCTAATTTGTTAATTCAGTAGCAAAACATAAGTAACGAAGTTTCAAAATATACAAATATTTGTCTTTCCAAAGTCCAGTCTATTTATTCACTCTAATAAATGTGACAACGTTCCCTAAGAATCAATTTTTACATCCCTTGTGACTAATCAAGTTATTCTTAAAAATTCAGCAGCATGCGCCTCTGGGAGATGTAACCTTTACCAATTTAACATAGACGTAACACGTTGTTAACTAACAGAGATTTGACAAGCTTTAATGCAACCGGCCCTATAACTTATAACTTAGGCCCTTAGATGCTAAACGATGTTATAATTTTTAAATGTTATCAATTATTTAATTCAAGTAAATAACATTTTAATAAGCGTTTTTTGCATTTAAAAACAAAATTCCCTAAAACTGCAAATTTTAGGTACCTACCTTACAAAAAGTGTCTCTTAAATTTAATCTTCTAACCAGAAAAAAAAAATGTAGTATTCCATTCAAAATAGTGAAGTTAGTGTCAATTTTCGGTATAACCGGAAGTGCTACAGATTTGAAAATATTAGTTGAATTCAGGAGTATTGAAAACCCCTCTATACCATATTTCATTGATCTAGTATTATCCGTTCTCCATAAACCTTTTGGTGAAGGTCGATATATAGGACAGCCTGTATAATATCACTTGTTTCAGTTATTGTTCAGCGATCAATGTAGAATGATTTATTAGGCAAATATATTAGGCTCTATTCTGGGCTCTATCTTGTACTTTCAACTTGATGCAGTATCACTTAGCTACAATATTAGCTACTTATTAAGCTTGGATTGCTTCCTTTCTGCTAACAGTGTTTTTCTGCAAATATGACATGTTCTCTTCTTGGTAGTCTTAGTTTCCAGAACATCCCGTTTTCCTAGTAAATTTCCATTAATCCATTGAATATTTGGATACAGAAATTCAGAAATCAAATTGTGAAAGATGACATTCTAAAAATGCCAACAGAGTATGCTAACGAAATACAACTTTAACTGGAATTTCGAAATTGTAGTCAAAGATTGAAAGAAACAAGAGAAAGAAAATAAGCCCCCTGTAAGTACACCGAATAAATTGATCTGCAGCAAGTCAGGTAGATAAGAAGGTAGCTTCCCACTTGGCAAAAACATCTGTGTTTTTCAAGAGGAAGGTATATTAGAATTTACGGTGACAGCTCTAAAGAGCTTTAAGGTGTTATTCTAGTTGATATGGGATTGTGACTGGCTACCTGGAACAGTGTTACACTAGAATGGGTACCAGGACATCAATGAATCAGTGGCAATGAAAAAGCTGACGAACTAGCAAGGAAAGGATCGTCAACTTCACTTAACAGGCAGTAGGTATCCCTGAATCCTCTAGCATATCATGGTCAAAGGGGTGGGCTAAAAAGAAAAACAAAATTCACTGGATGAACAAGATCAGACAATAACTTGTGATGAGATCTTTAAGCACCATTTGAAAAAGTAGCAAGGGAACTGCTCAAAATGAACTGGAACAAACTGCGTGTCACTACAGGACGTCACTAATGAACACCTGCATAAAGTAGGGCTTTCCAACGGAGATCTTAGGTTAGGTTAGGTTTGTGGTTAGTGGGTAAGGCCTTCCACTGCGACTCGCAAAAGTCTATTGTGGCTCACACCTATTAAGATTTCACCAAACAGATTAAATTTCTTAACAAAGCCGATTAGTTTGTTTGGGGAATGATATTTCAGGTCCGAAGGCGATATAGAAACCCTGCCAAACATCAGATACCTGATTCGAGCTGCCGCCAGGCAGGCACATATTATATGCTCTGCTGTTCCATCATCTTCCAGACAGAGACGACAGATTGGATCCACCGACAGTACAAGTTTGTGCATATGATAATTCAAATGACAGTGGCTTGTTTAAAAGACCTGTTAGACACGCAGGTCGTGCCTGCTTATAGTCTAACATTTGTTTGGAGAGACTCTTCGAGGGATATATAAAAGCCTTTGAATGAACCAATCCTGGTAAATTATGCCAGAAGTCTAATGCTCCTCATTTTGTCCAGGTATTTAGTGTTTGGAGAAACTGCCAATTCTAGGTTCTGGTCTGATAGAAGTACGTGCAGCACTCTCCCTTGCAAGAGAGTCTGCCTTCTCCTTTTCCTCCCAGCCAGAATGGCCAGGAATCTAGACCAGCAATACTTTATTGCGTTCTCCTATTGAGGAGAGTCTTTTTTGGAGGTCTTACTTGCAGACGGTCCAAAAAGCCACAGCCATTGAAGGCAGATCCCAGATGGCCCTAGAAGATTTCTACCACTAACCAGAAACTGAGTTTCTGGACAGTGATATACAGGAGAATATCCTATTCAGAAGAGCTTTCAAAAATTTGGTGGGTATTATCCATTGGAATTGGATTATTATTCGTTACATTTATTGTGCTAACCCTTACTTTTTGACAGCCGTTTCGCTAGAGTGGGATCGTTCTTTAGAATTTTCAGATTACTTGACATTATAAAATCATTCACTTTAGATTTATAATCTTCTTTTTTTAAAATTACTGTTGAGTTACCTTTATCTGATTTTGTAATGATTAGGTTATTTTGATCTACTTTATTTTTTATTGATTTTAAAGCTAAAATGTCATTTTTAATAATTTGACTTTGACTTTTAAATTTATCTGGTTTTATGTCTAATAAGATCAGAATATGTTGCTAAAATTTCTTTTATATTATTAGTAAATTTAGGTGGTATGCAATATTTTAAACCCTTATCTAAAAATTTATTTTCATTATTTGAAAAAATGGTTTCTGATATATTTACAAACCGAGGAGCAAAATGTATTGGTACGTTAGAATTTACTGTGTTATTATGTAACTTCAATATGTCAATCTGACGATGCTAATTCTAGCGAAACGGCTGTCATTGAGGTTAAAATAGCTTTTTGTTTAAATAAATATTGGAAGTTTTGTTAAAACGAAGAGTTTTTTTTATTATTCTTAGTATTATTCGTTATTAATAAAGTGTCTAAACTTAAAAGATTTGTTCAGCAAGACCATGAACCCCTCTTCAAGTCATACCATTAATTTCCGACCTCTCAATCTGATTTAAAATTTAAGCCAAACTCACATTTCAGTCATTTTTAAGATATTGGCTTAAATACGCTATTGAATAATATTTTTTAAACAGATATAAAATGGTTTAAACATCTGAAATAATATACACGAGGATTTCGACAGCAGATGGGCATTGCGAAGCGTTAAATACGAATAATTCAGATTTCACAGTTTTCAATGTTTTTATCGAATCGTTCACTGAACTAGAAACAATAATACATTTTTTGTTAGTAAAATATTTCCGACTTTGTTGCGGTTTTCCAATGTTTTGTTAATTTAATTATTCATCAGTATTATTGTCGTTGATGCCGACATATTTGCGGTGAAATGGTGAATAAGCATTAAAACGCACGCTTACTTCTTCGGTTTCGTCAAACATTCTATGCTAATAATATTAATAGTAAGAACAAGTTATTTTACAGAGAGTTTTAAGTAAGGTTGGGTTGTCAATTATTGTATTTATTAAGAATTATAAAAGTTAAAGTTTAAAGATACAATACTAGGACACTTTTATACGATCTTGCCTCGTATATATAGTGTACTTTACCGACGAATCTAAAATTCCAATACCTCTAGCCGGAATTTTTTCCGCATTACACAAATTGAATACAAATGTTCACCAAACGTAACGACATTTATTTACTTTAACATTTAAAGACGTCCCTGCGTCCCCTTTTCGTCTCGTCATACTACTACAGGTGTGCTCCTAATACAGCGAAGTGTTTTCCGGGTCCCATGGGAGGTCGGGAAATGGATTGGAAAACTTCCATCCATTGATTTGTATTCGCTGTGAGGCTTCTCTCGCGTAGCAGAGCCCACTGAGCTGCTCTGTACTCACATATTCACAGAACAGTTACTTTATTCCCTTTCCACCCAATCTTGTCTTCATAAATATTTTTGGTTGTTACGGGAAAGTGTGTCTAAATTCGATGTTGAGTTAAGCTACAAGGTGGACCGACTTAACACCGATAACAAACTGGAAAATGAATTGTTTATAATTGCGGAAGTTTAACCAAGAAATATTTCCAAGCTTACAAGCTGCAGTCACTTGTACAAAGTCGAGATACACCTCACTACCTTATTTCAAGTTTGTCCTGTCAACTACATTCTGCAGCAAGCTCCCAGCTACCTTCAATAGAAAGCATCAAAAGGACTATTCGATTAGATTAAAGAAAAGGAAAAGTAGACACTGTAATGGCACTACGGAAGCCAGACGGAAGCTTCACAGAAAGCGAAAAAGAACGAGCTTTTCTCCTATTAGAAACTCACTTTCCCGGAGGAATTGTCCCTTCGGGAACAACAAGTGAGAAAGCTAAAAGACCTACCAGGGAAGACACTGCAATGGCAGAACACATATGCAGTGAAGAACGGCTGAGATGGGCTATGAACACCTTCCAGCCGTTCAAAACCCCTGGAACGGACGGAATATTTCCTGCCCTACTCCAACAGGGCCAAGAGGCAATAATTCCACACTTGATCCGAATTAGTCGGAGCAGCCTTGAACTAGGATACATACCAGAAGCGTGGAGAAGGGCCAAAATCACCTTCATCCCAAAAGTAGGGAAACGGGACACTACGCACCCCAAATCCCTTAGACCGATCAGCCTCACATCGTTTGTTCTAAAAACGATGGAAAAAGCTGTAGGCAACTACATTAGAACAGAAATCTTGGAACAGGTGCCATTGCACCCTCGTCAACATGCGTACCAAGCGGGAAAGTCCACGGAAACCGCTTTAACACAGTTGACTGACGAAATCCAAGACGCACTGAACAAAAAAGAGACCGTGGTATGTTGCCATAGAAGGGGCCTTTGACAATAAGCCACATGAGGCAGAAATGGAGGCAGGACAAGACACTATCTTCATTAATGTGACCAGAGGCTGTCCACAGGGGGGAGTTGCATCCCCGCTTATGTGGAGTCTCACTGTGGACAGTTTGCTCTGTCAATTGACTAGGGAAGGCATACCATGTCAAGGGTATTCCGACGGATATCCTGGCAAAAGGGAAGTATGAAAATGTCCTCTGTGATATTGTTCAAAGAGGATTGAACATTGCGGAACAATGGTGTGACTCGGTGGGACTCAGCATCAACCCCACCAAAACCACACTAGTAGCCTTTACATGGAAAAAGAAACCTAATCTAAAAATCATAAAAATAGGGGAGAACATCGTCGAGTGGAAAACAGAGGTAAAATATCTAGGGCTAATCCTAGATAGCAGGTTACTCTGGAACAAACACGAAGACGAAGTAATACACAAAGCAACCAAGGCCCTCATGGTGTGCAGGAACATTGCAGGGAAGAACTGGGGATGTAACCCACGTATCCTGCAATGGATGTACATGGCAATAGTGAGACCATTAATCACATATGGGGCAGTGGCTTGGGGCGTAAGGGCTAATCTGAATACGACGAGAAAAACCTCTCGAAGATTCAGAGACTAGCCTGTTCATGTATCACTGGAGCAATGGGAACTTGCCCCACTGCTGCAATGGAGGTAATTTTAAACTTGACCCCACTGCACATTCTGTTAGAAAGTGTAAGGAAGAAAACGATATATAGAATGATCAAAGAAGGAATTATCAGGGAAAAACCTAGATCACTTCATGTTGATCTTGGGAAATGCCCCAAGATGATATTCCAAAGAAATTTAACTTTGTGAGAAAATTCATCACAAAGTTGAGTAATAAATCTGAATGGGATGAAGACACCATACAGAATTTAAACCAGAATACCATAAAGTGGTATACGGACGGTTCCAAGCTAGATGAGGGAACTGGGATAGGAGTTTTTGGACCGAGAGCCAAATAATCAGAAAGCTTGGGCACATACCCGAGCATCTTTCAAGCAGAAGTCCGCGCCATCGAAAGATGTGTGGAATTCAATATTGGAAGGAACTACCGTAGACAAGAGATTGTGATCATGTCGGATAGTCAAGCAGCCATCAAAGCGCTGAGCTCAAATATAATCATAATCAGTTCGAAGATGGTTTGGGAATGCCTAGGCAACTCTTCCAAAGACGCTCGCCGAAATACAATTTCCGGAGGAGCACCGAAAAACCGACAATGGAGAAGACTTCCTCTTATTTGACAGTGGTATGATTGACTTGAGAATTTTACTGTTTACAACATGATGAAATTTACAACTCCTTGTTAATTGGTACGCTGATGGTATGTTCAAAACGGTACCATTATTATTTGAGCAATTGTATACGGTTCATGAAATAAATGAATGCGTAGCAACTCCATTGGTATATGCGTTGTTGCCGAATAAAACTGAAGCTGTGTATCGTGAAATTTTAAATGTAGTTAAGCGGCTAGAACCTCGAGTGATTCCAACTTCTTTTATGATTGACTTCGAACCTGCAATGATAAAAGCTACTGGAGCAGGTTACGTGGTTGTTTTTTTCACTTTTCCCAATGCATATATCGACGAATTCAAGAAGAGGGATTAAAACAGACATACGATAATAATATAGACTCTAAAAATTAGGATGCTGTCGGCTTTGGCATTTGTTCCTTCCAGAGAATTTATAAGCATTGATTAATGAAGAATTTCCCGAAGAAGCTCAGCAAGTGGTAGACTACTTCGAGAATACTTGGATAGGTCGTCCAGATCGCAGAAATCGGCGTCGCCAACCACGTTTTCCCATTTCTATGTGGAACTGCTACGATTCTGTGTTAGATGGTCTTCCAAAGACCAATAATTCCATAGAGGGATGGCACCGTGGATTTCAGGGGCAAGTAGGAGCTGAACATCCAACAATTTGGAAATTGATCGAAGCAATAAAAAGGGAACAAGCTATAAATAATGTGCGAATCGAACAAATAGTTGCTGGTCACGGCATACACCAACAAAAGAAGAAATATAAAGACAGTGCAGCACGTCTGTTAAATGTAATAAATGGTTTTGATGTAAGAGTTGACACTATAACCTATTTACGTGGAGTTGCCCATAATATTTCTTTGTAAGTACGATGGTATATTTTTGTATGTAATTGTATTCCTAATAAGCTATATGTATATAATAGTGATAAGTAAATTAAATACCGTCAAAAATTTGTTAAATGTTAATTCATTTATAAGCTCACTCATTATATTTTTTGAAACTATTAATAAAATTATGTTTTAATAGGAATATTTAAATTCAATTCTAACAAAATACTTTTAAACAAATTTATATTCTAACAAATTTCTTTTCGAACAAATTTATATTCAAACAAATTTCTTTTCGAACAAATTTATATTCAAACAAATTTCTTTTCGAACAAATTACATTACTAAAATCAGTGATAAATTGGTTCACGGCATTTTGAAGAGGACCACCCCGTAAAAAGGACTTTTCTATGCTTTTTGAGAATTGGCGTATTGGGAATGCAGTGGTTGATGGTAGTTTTACAGCTTTTAAAAATATTACTGAAAAGGTTGTGGTGTCAAGGTCAGAAGAAGCATATATTATTAACTGTAATTAATCAAGGACGAACTTGGCTAACTGAAATTGGGATACAATTAAAAACCACTGTCATATTGATATCTATCATCACATACGGGCTATTAGCCCGGAAAAAAAGAATTAACTGAGCTAGGGCGAAGAAGACTAGCTCAAAATTTCAAAAACTAGCTTTCGTATCCTCAGATGAGGATCTTGCATATTCTGATAGTCAGAGTTCAGGAGGAGTAAAGAAACCAACTTTTTGAAATTCCTTCGAAATAATACGTGCTGGTAAAATTTATTGTACTAAACCTCACTCTGTGAAAGTCCATAATATTAAGAACATTGAACAATCTGAAGATGAAACTATATCAAAACAGCTGTCATTGAACTAAAAATTAATACTTTTTTAATAACCCGTGGAATTTTTGCTAAAAAGTACTTTGTTTAATGTTCTTAATAAGGTATTAGTAAAGTGGAAGAAGAAAATGTAACAAGATTGGCATAAAATGATAACATTGACAGATGTATAACAATGAATGGACCTGAAAATCGACCTAAACCTAAAAGGTCAGGGAAAATGGATAAAATAGCAAGTGAGAAAATCCAAAAGCAGTAATCAGCAGATACGAAAATTAGGATAACTCGCAAATTAAGAAATAAAAATTTATTTTACTTTCTATTGTGCTTATTATTGTAAACAAATTTTTTGTCACATTTTTCTCTTTCTCTGAAGACATTAAAAAAATGTATTGGAAAGCTTTAAACGTACATTGTATGCGCACATTCGCTCTGATTAATACAGTTCGGGATTTTTTTTAAATCAACCCATTCCCGAAAGGTTTCCATCCCACACACCTGGCCTTTCGGTTCTTTTTGGTAAAAAGGGGTGAAGAGCAAGCGACTGACCGAATTCAGAGTTTCTCGCATCACTCAAAGTACGCTCCATTACGCAGGGACTAACGATAGCATCTAATGGCCGGGTTTTGGAACCCCACGGATCGGGGGGGGCCTCCGGACTCGTATGCCCCGGTTGAGATGAATGGCCGGTTTGAAAGGCTTTTCTGAAAATCATCGGGCGAAAACTCTCCGATGACGATATGTTAATTTCATTTAGAAAACTCCATTAACGCCGTGAAATATTAGATACTTTATCTTCTTGTCGGATTGAAAGTTCTTTTAGCCAACAGACGATTAAGTCAGAAGGAAAAAATAACCTGAATTAAAAATTAATACGCGTGCAGCTTAGTTAGTTTAATGAATAAAAAGGTTTTAATTAACGCCAAATACGTACCGTATTAAAAAAAATTGTCTTGTAATAAAAAGAAACTGTTTTATTAGAGAGTTCACAGATATTGCCCTGGTTACGAGGTCTCAGTCTAGGCTAGCATACGAAGCTCTTAGGTTAGGTTAGGTTCAATGTGAGTGGGGCGCTCAACCACCCCTCCATTGCGATCACCTTTGGGTCTATTGTGGCTCACCCCTAAGGTTATAAATCGCCATACAAGCCAATCCTCCTTGCGAAGTTAATGCTAGTCTGCGGCGAGACCTGTTTAAAGTCGTTAGGCTCCAATTTTGGAAAACCAAAAATGCGGTGCCTAGTAATTTCCAGGGCGGAGCAAGAACATAATATGTGTTCTGTAGTCCCATCTTCCACACTGCAGAAGCGGCAGTCTGAAGTTTGAACAGTGTCCGGTAAACAGTCCTATAATAATACGTAGGTCTTTCCTATCCCACTCCAGAATCTGCTTAGTTATATTTTTCGAGGGTTTGGAAATGAAAGCCTTCGAATGGATTAGTCCTGAGATATCATTCCTGTACATGAGGATTTTCCTTTCTAGCAAGCCGGAGATAATATCTTTGGCAGTAGTTTTGGTTATGCCAAAGAATGGTTCAGGTCCTATAAATCTAGACTCTGTTCCTTTTTTGGCAAGAGTGTCGGCTTTTTTTGTTACCCACCACTCTGCTATGTCCTGGTGTCCAGAGCAAAGTTACCCTGATTTAATACAGTTCTATACCAGCTTTGAATTAAACCGGTTGGAGCTCAGTGCCTTAACACGTTAAGTGCCATGGCGGTCCCTAGGGACCGCCAACGTAATTACTCCGTACGCCATAGAGGTCCCCAGGGACCGCTGCGTATTTATTTCAAATTATTTGTCGCAGAGGCCAGCGGTCCCTGCCTATGCCTGTTTGAGCGTGGTAAGCGGACTAACTAATAAAAGTCTTGTAAACAAAAGAAGAAGCAGAAAATAATTAAATGAAATAAGAAAAACATTAACAGTTAGGTACACTAATCTACTTGTGACACTCATTGAAGCAGTCCAAACAGTAGTGAGCATTTTCGTCACAATTGCTGCAATATGTGGTTACTTTTGGCACTTTATTTTTGTGCTGCAGCAATTTCTGGGTTGACACCAGTGTTTTCAGGGTTGAATATAAATTTTTGATGATTTCCCACAGGATTATTCCATTCATTATTGTACGCGTCCACAGTTATTTGTTCGTTTTCGATTTCGTCACTATCGAGAACCTCTGGAAGAATTTCTGGTATTTTCTGAATATTGTCTTCTACCTTATGCTCATAACTTACGAGAGTAGCCTCCAAGTGCGACTACCGTCACTACACGGTAGTACCGACTAATTTTCGTAACGAAAAAAATATGGCTCCGCGATCATCCGAGTACAAATCAAGGTTAAACGGGGACCGCTAGACGGACCGCTATGGCGCATACGGAACATAGTTCAGCACACGCTACGGCGCTAGAAAAAAAATTGGAAACTGCCCAAATATAACTGTCAAAATCAAAATTACAGATGTTTTCATACAATTTGTAAACTCCTAAACCAAAACCAGAGAAAATTACTACTTGGCCCTGGGAGCATTTTTTCAACATTTCGCCTGGCGCTTAACGTGTTAAGAGCTGCCTGGCTATCTGATACAATATGTATGTTTTTGTTTACAAGAGGGTGATTTGTCAGCTCTCTTGCACACAATTCAATGGCGAAAACCTCTGCCTGAAAGATGGTAGCATATGTGCCGAGGTTTACTACTATTTCAACCCTCAGTTTGCTACCAACTCTTTCTGGAGTTTTGGAGCCATCAGTGTATAGTACGTAGTCAGCCCCAGAGAAAGAGATGATCCCCTTTTCCCATTCGTCTCTATTAGGAAAGAGAACTTTAAAGGACTGTTCTACGTGCGTCCGGGTAGCTAGGATATCTGAGACCATCCCAAGCGTGTGGTGATCTTTAATTTCACGCATTAGGCCCGAGTGGTCCCGGAGCCTCAATCCTTTTACTTGACTATCCACCGACAGAAGCCTATAGGACAACATCCTGGCCTCCTTTTCCAATAGTAAATGGAGTGGGGTTAGGTCCAGGATGATCTCCATTGCTGCTGTCGGTGTAGTGGACATTGCCCCCGTAAGTCGTTGAAGTCCAGACAAACTTGCTTTGGTGGATTTCTGGAGTCTCTTGGACCACCAGGCCACCGAGCCATACGTGATCATTGGTTTTATCACTGTTTGATAAATCCAGTAAATCTGTTTGGGGCTCGTTCCCCAAGATTTGCCATAGAATCTCCTGAGATTCCACAGGGAAATACTGACTTTATTTATTGTTTCTTCCACAATGGCGTCCCAGGTAAGTTTACCATCCAAGATGATCCCCAGATATTTTACCTCCGTCGCAAAAGGAATCGTTTCGTCATATAAAATTATTTGGCGAAGCTTAGTTAGCTTTCTCCTTTTTGTAAAAGGAACAACACGAAGCTCTTACTTGGTTTACAAAAAAAATCAGACACCCCTGGACATACTTGTCAAGGATGTGGGGCTTATTACACTACAAAATTTCCTTATGGTTAGAAGTTGCTTGAAAAGAAATGAGAAGGCAGAGTCTTTTGTAATGCCACACGTATTTCTATTAGTCCAGAACCTAGAATTGGCAGTTTCTCCAAACACTAAATACCTGGACAAAATGAGCAATATTAGACTTCTGGCGTAATTTACCAGGAATGGTTCATTCAAAGGCTGTTATACACCCTTCGAAGAATGTCTTTAAATTAGCAGGCACGACCTACGTTGTCTAGCAGGTCTTTTAACAGACCACTGTCATCAGAATCATCAAATACAAAAACTTAAACTGTCGGCAGATCCGATTTGCCGTCTTTTTCTGAAAGACAGAGCATATAATCTGTGCCTACCACGAATCAGGTATCTGATGTTTGGCAGAGTCTCTTTTACCTAAAATATCAATCACCAAATAAACTGTTAAGAAGCTGGCTCTGTTTGGTGAAATATGAATAGGTGTGAGCCACAATAGATTCTTGCGCGTAGCAGTAGAAGGCCTTGTAGACCCACTTACCACAAACCTAACCTAACCCCTGGACATATTGGTTAAGGAGGTTGCGCTAATAACATTTTTCTTATGGTTGTTGTTTTCCTAAGAGCCGTCCGTTGGTACCAGATGGTATCAGATACAATGCAACCTAAATAAAATTACCACAAGCCATTTACCGTCCCATTCCCAGGAATGGGAATGGGAATAATGGCTAATCAGCGTTGGTAAACGCACTACTCTAAAACCGAGAGAGGTGTTGGAGCCAAAGTTTTATCTGAGGGTAATATATCCATAATTTTTCTAGCAGAGGTTTTTGCAATGTGTGACTGAAGCAACAAAACTATAAAAATCTTTTCCTATAGCTAGGCGGCATTAAAGTCACTGGAATCAAATCGGATCGACTCTAAGCTAGTTTGAAAATGCCTTCAGGATCTAATACGCCTAGAAAACAATAACAAAGTAATCTTACTTTGGACACCTGGGTATACCGGCACTGAAGGGAACGAAAAAGCGGATCTTCTACCCAGAACAAGTGCTGAAGGAATATTTATAGACCCCGGACCCTTCCTAGGTACAAAGAACTGGGTATATAGGAGAAAACGTTGTTACTGAACTGAGCTAGATGATTTAAGACGCTCAAAGGCATTTGTAATACATCTCTCTAAAAATAGATCTCTGCTGCTGAATATGAGCAGACAGAACCTTCGAATTATGATAGGACTACTGATTGGATACAGAAACAATTGGACTAGCAGAGTGCGGATTGCAGATTTTGTCAAGCGGAGGATGAAACGGCGAAGCATATCTTGTGTAACTGCCGGGAGCTCGAGAGACTAAGGGTCAATAGATTTGGTTTGCACCAGAGGCATAGGGCTTGAAGGGGTGAGCCACAATATATCTTTCAGGTCAAGTGGAAGGAATTATGACCAAGTAGGTTGCTATAAATTATTTGTCAAATGCATTAAACTTTAAAAAATGTTATTTTTTTCAAGTAGGAAGCTGTCAATTTGGCAATTTACTTAAAATTTTCATAAAAACTTTTATTAAGCGTATTCAGCGTAACATAAAACAAAAATACAAACCGAAATTATTATCTAATGCGAGGGTTGTCTGAAGAGTTTTCGACCTCAATATGAAGATGACAGCACTCGTAAACAAAAGTTGGGGAATGTGTTTGCGCATGCTTTGAAAGGTACCAACTAAAATTTCAGCCATTTTGGACGCGCAGTTGTTGTTAGACAATCATTTTAGTGAGTTGATGTGAGTGTTTTTATGAAAATGGAAAAAACCGAGTATCGAGCTGTCATTAAATATATGTTTTTGAAAGGCAATACCAGCTTGGGTGACGATGAACGTTCGAGACGTCCAAAAACTGCAACTATTGACGATAATATCGCTTAAGTTCACCAAATGATGCTGGAGAACCGTCGAATTAAAATTAGAGAGACAGCAGAGGCTTTAAACATGTCCAAAGAACGTGTTTATCACATATTGAATCAAAATTTAGGCATGAGAAAGCTGTCCGCGCGTTGGGTGCCACATTTGCTCACTTTGGACCAAGAACGTGTTCGAATGAACATTTCCAACTCTCTGTTGGCGCAGTTGAGGCGCAATAAAACAGAGTTTTGGCGCCGATTAATTACTGTAGATGAAACTTGGATACACCATTATACTCCAGAAGAAAAAACACAGTCAAACCAATGGACTGCGAAGGGGGAATCGGCTGCAAAAAGCAAAGGTTGTTCCTTCGGCTGGGAAAGTGATGGCAACTGTTTTCTGGGATAGTCATGGAGTTATCTTAATCGATTATCTTCAAAAAGAAAAACCATTACAGGAGCATACTACGCATCATTACTTGACAAGCTGGAATGCAGAAATTGCGGAAAAACGGCCACAGAGAAAGACGCCGAGTACTATTTGGACGGTTTTAAGAGATGGGAGCATCGCTGGAAGAAGTGTATAGACATACAAGGAGACTATGTAGAAAAATAAATATTAATTTTAAGAAAAAATGACGGAAACTTTTCAGACAACCTTCGTACATGTACCAATCCGATTCATCATTAAACTTTTATTTTCACTCGTACAATAACTACACCTACAATATTTTTCGTTTCAATTTTTGCTTCCTTTTCTTATCGATATTCAAAAAAAAATTGACTGGTAACTAATTTAAAACGATCCCGGATAAAGGGGAAAAGAATAATTTAAAATCTTTCGTCAGTTGCTAAAACTCCTCGACACCTTCTGGAATTGCCTCCATAAATCAGTAGGTGCGTCCGTTTTTCCAGGTCTCCATCACCTTAGAAACGAGCTAAACGCCAGTTAAAAATTCTCCCAAGAAATCCGCTCGCCTGGAAACTTAATTATATCGGATATTTCGATTCCGTTGGGGAGATTTACAATGGAAGAGAAGAGCATGACCCAAAACTCTAACTCTATATTACTGAGATGCTCTTATACTAAGTCGATGCCACTGCAACTCGTTTTCGAAAAAGAGACGGTGCACGTGCAGGATTGGACGAAAACAGATTTTTTTCCACGATGAATTTTGTAATTAACACAAAGATCAATTACCTAACAAATACTTTCAATTTCATATAAGAAAATTAAATTATTTGACTGTTTTTAAGTTAGTAGAAGATACGGAAAAAATTGCACATCTTAATAATATCTTTATCAATCGGTGATTACGGTCCTGCAATCCTTTTTTCGAAACTTCCAGCGGAATAACATCTAATTCGCACCAAGTGAAATTTATGTGTTTACTTCGGTTTGTATTGCCTTCCATTTCGATTCTTTCCGCTACATTTTTGGTTGTTTTTTACTATTCCAGAACCGCAAAAACCTTTAGTCGAACAATGGTAACTTATTTCAACATTATTTCCATTTCCAAAATAAAACCAAAACCAGTTATATTTACTACAGACAATAAATTAATGATTTTTATCCCAGTGAAGTGTTTTTATCTATGCAATTAAATATTGACAACAGTACCAGAAACTTTCTTGGTCTAGCATTTAGACCCATATCTGGAAAATGGTTAGATTTAGATTCAAAATCACGCCTATTGGATCATGGTCATACATAATTGAGATGACAAAAATAGTTTTTAACTTAGTTAAAACTAATTTGGTATTATTACAAATCTATCACCGCGTGCCGAGCGAAGCGAGGTTCGAGGAAGTCGTTCGCCATCACGTTTTCTATTGGAATGTAATGCAATGTCCGTTGGGGCATATATAGTCTATATAGAAAGGACAAGGAGTAATAAATCATTAATTTAAGTAGATTTCATGGACGTATCAAAATATATTTTAAGAGGGTATACCGTAAGGTACATTTTGTATTGAACGAATGAGTTGCAGCTATGCTAAAGAATATACGATTTAGGTCAGAGGTAACGGGATGTACTAATTTTAATAACAAAAAAGTGATAGAGGTACATAAATTTTAGTAAGTTTGATAAAGAAAGGCAACACAGTTTATTCATAATAGAAAACAAACCAATCTGTAACAATAATTATTTTATATATTTTTGTTCTTTTTGTTACAAGATTAATTCAAACTTTGAATATTGTCACAAATAAGTAACAATGAAATATATTTTTAACAAATTAATTAAAGTCCAGATAGCAAGATATCGTTACAATTTTTATTAAATTCAAACAAGCAAAATTAATATTTTTTATTTGTATTACTCCTATATGTAGTGTTTGGGGAATTTTTCTCAGAAATTTTAAATGGCAAGTGGCCTACTGTAATCGGCTTAATACGATTACACCTATTTACAGATTATTTGATTCTTGAAAGGGATTTTCCAAACAACCCAGTTTTCTTAGAAACATTATCGGGAATATTATTTTAAAAAAAAGTAGGTACATTAAATCAGTACTTAGTATTAGTTCTTTGAGTAAAGTTGAATGAAGTTGTATGGTTTTCATAATATTGTAAACATTTGGAATATAGGTATTTAAAACATTTGTTGAATGTTAATTGTGCAAGTACCAAACAATGTCGATAAGCCAAGGACCATCTAAACGACCAAAAACAGGTCCATTATCTTTAAATGAAAAAACTCTGATATTGAATTGTTATATATCATTGAAAAACAAGGATCTAAGTGCAAGTGTTGATGATAGAATTAACGGCTGCTATGTTGTGTGTTGCTAAATCAATAATTTATAGATTACTAAAAGAAAGCAAGAATGGAACTCTTCAACCCCCTAAAACTCCTTCAGGCCGAAAACCAATTGAGATCGATGAGTCATTAAAACAAAGACTAAGGCGTAAAGTCCATGGATTTTACTTACGAAAGGAAATTCCACCACTTGACAAAATTATGACATCAGTGCAAGAAGATAAGGACTAGGCAAAATTCTCCAGAATGACATTATGCAAACTTTTAAAAGATGTGGGTTTCAGATATACAAAACATAATAGAAAATCTCTCTTGAAAGATAAACCGGAGATAGTTTTTTGGAGAAGAGACTATTTAAGAAGCATTCGACATGCCAGAGAACAAAATTTGAAAATCTTTTACTTAGACGAAACATGGATAAATGCTGGATATACAGTTTCCAAATCTTGGCAAGATGAAAACATTAAAAGCGGAAGGCAGGCATTCGTGGAAGGTTTGTCGTTAGGTTTGCAGCCACCATCTGGAAAAGGAAAAAGACTTATCATTGTCCATGTTGTAAGTTCTTCGAGGAATAGTTTGTTCAAATGGTTGATCTAATTCCAAAAGGGGTTGTTATTGTTATGGACAACGCAAGTTACCATTCACGGTTACGAGAAGCATTGCCCACAAGTCGTTGGCGTAAAGCAGAGCTTTTGGAGTGGCTTATTTCGAAAAATATTAAGTTTCCAAAAGATCCACTAAGGAAAGAACTTTACAGAATTGCAAAAATGAACAAGAATAAATACAAAACCTACATTGCAGAAGAAATGGCTTCTTCTCGTGGTATATCAGTTCTTCGACTTCCCCCTTATCATTGTGAGCTTAATCCCATAGAATTAATATGTGCTCAGGTAAAGGGGGAAGTTGGAAAAAAAATACTACTTTTAAAATAAACGATGTTGTGAAATTGTTTAAGAGTGCTGTAAGTCATGTTAGTAAGGAAAATTGGACAAACTATATCGAGCATGTTATCAAAGTAGAAAATTGGCAATATTTGTGATGATTTAATCAACCCTATTATAATTAATGTCAACAACGATTCTTCCTCTTCCGAGTCGGATATAGAATAAACTGTAAGTAATAAATGTATTCCAATAATTATTTCTTTTCATTTTTTGTTATATTATAATTTAAAACGTATTTTTTTCCCAAAATACACACCACTGCATTGCGTTATTGCTTATCTGCTAATCCTTTAACAATGAAGAAACCCTAAACTTTGCTACAACTGAAACAAATACATATTTCATATAGTTTTTCTCAAATAATACGGTGTACCTTTGAAGGGCATCGACTAGACATTCGAATAAAAAATATATTATTTGTTAATTATGTCACCCCTGCGATTCTCAACAATTTTTGTGTTGACTATATTGACTACATCTTATCTGAAGTTATTTTCAGTATGTATTTGTTTATCTAGTTATAATTAATTTTGACCTATTTTAAAATTGTTTTTGCGAGCTCAATTATTTTTAAATTTTGGTTTATAGGTTAGTCACTGCGTGCCGAGCGAAGCGAGGTTCGCAGCACCAAATCAATTTGAACTGATTTAATATTCATACTTTCTAACTCATTTATTTTTAAAAATCTGTACTATTATAAATTTTTGACCGCATGATTAAAACACGTTTATAAATTAGTTAATATTAATTTTTAATTCAACAAAAGAGGTCCGTAGGAAAAAATAGTTATATAAAGTAATGACATTATTTTAACAAAATTTACTTATTACCAAGTGTTGGCCTTTCTTTCTTGGGACACACTGTATTTTTACCTTATTTGTAATCTATAGTAACTTTTCCCCCATTTATCTAGTTTAATGAAAACTCATTCGGCATTAAAATAATTTCAGTGAATGAAATGAAAGTATCTATTGCAAATAAGCGAACCTGTACGCCATAGGGAGACAAATGGGTGTCACTGCGTATGTAAAACGAGCAACTCGGTCACCCTTCGTTTCAGACTGTCATTTGTCAGTGTCCAAACTTTGACGGGGGGCGGCACGCGTAGTCATGGTGACGCATAGCGAACATCATTCCTTTTATTCTCGACCAGAAGCCCCAAGTGAAAGAGTTACAATTAGAGCAACAAAAAATATACAAAAGAAATATCGAACTCTCGAGGAGCCTTCTTTAAACGGAAATGAGAAAGAAAACCATCATCGTAAATAATAAATTTACAATGTTACGAAAACATCTGCAGGACTAAAGAAAAAACTGATAGAAATTTCCAAAAATATCTATGATATTTACTCGTAAAATATAGTTAAGTAAACATACCTTTTATGCACTTTTTGGCATTAAAATGACTTTAAATTTAAATATTAAACGTGTAGAAGGCCAAATGTCCAAAATTGAATTGAGAATAGATGCTGATGTAAGATTTGACAGAAAGACAACAAGTTATGCTTCTTAAAAAAGTAAAAATTCTAAAAAATCTTACTATACACAGCTTTTTAAATTAAAATATCCACTTTTGTAATACTGGTATTTAGGAAAAATCCAAAAACACGTCAATTTATATTGAAAGGGGCAAAAAATATGAGAAGTAATTAAAAAAAAAAGGTATGCTGCTAGGGGTGAGAGGGTGGCTTTTCCAGTAAGTTTAAATAAGCCATAATGCTTGCCCCTTCCAACATAAATTGACGTGTTTTTGGATTTTTTCTAAATACCAGTAATACAGAAGTTATTAAAGGTGGATACTTTTATCTGAAAAGCTGTATACATATTGTGGGGTTAAATTTTGTTAATTCTATAAAATTATATTTTGTCAAGGTATTTGTGTGAAACGTGTTGCCTATAGCGGTACGCCTACGACAACAATATGACCTCCCACAATATTTTCTTAAAAAAAATATGACGCCAATGAAATTAAATTAAACCAGGCTGCTCAAAGCAATGAGACTCTTAAAAATTTTTATGATAAAAAAACAAATAACGAAAGAGATACTTAATGTAGTTCCTCCGGTCTCTGTATGACGTCACCCGCTCAGGTTACGTGTGTAGGTTCGAGTTCTATGATTATTATCTCCGATCAAATGCTATGTTTTGTGAGGTTAAAGTTTATGTTTGAAATAAACAGAAATTCAAAAGAGACATTTATTATTCAATGTCGCTGAAAAAAATGCATTAGAAAGATTCCAAAATGAATTGGTGTTACAAGTGAGTACAATTTTTTTTATATTTTTATTCCTATGGAATGTACCTTAAATTAAGATATAGCGTGTTCTTAGTTATAAAACAGTTTTCTTCAATTGAAACGTATGAATGTGAAAATTCCTGAATATCCTGTTCTCTCTTCCAAGAACAAACTACATCAAAGTTGTAGCACGTGCTAATTTAATTAAAACCTTTATGATACGGATAAATTTGACAATAATTATGGATCTCGTACAAATGAATTAATGAAAAAAAAAACCAGTAGGAAATTCCAAAGTTCATCGAAAATGTTAAACATTTAAATAGAGCGATAATTAATTGTTGAAATTCTAGAGTTTATCGAAAATGTCAACTATTAAAATAGAACAATAATAATTGATATCACCTTAAAAATGTTCAGAATTTGGTCCATGCATGGATGTTGTAGAGTCCTGGTACTTAATTCTTGCTAAATATGTGTTGGAGCAAATTAGCCCCAAATACCTCAGATGTAGAATCCTTACAACTGTTGTCACCTTCAAATGGACAGGAATATGTTCCTTAAGGCTTAAATAACTTGCCTGTTCTCCTGGAACTGCTAGTATTGGATGCCAATACACTTTGGCCTCAATTTCTTGTCAGGTAGGTTAAATTTTTATGAAAATACACTTTTATACACACACTTTATCGATTTAAGCATTTATCTTGCATGATTATGCGTTAATTGTTTAATTTTACTTACAAAAATTTTAATTTTATCAGGACAAATTTCTTACCCTCCTTTCGCTTTCAGGAACAAAAAACAAGAGAGAGATTTTAGATTCAACAAAACCATGGTTACCTATAATTCTTTTGTTTTCCCAGCTTTCCTTTTGAACAAAAATAAATAAATTTATGTTGGCAGTGAAGGCAAAGTAACTAAAAAAATATCAGTTTTTTTATGTTGGTGACGTAAGCTCAAATGATGTTTATTGGAACTTTGTTGTACAGGGTGATTTTATTTTAGTGCGATTTGGAATTCTAAAATTATTCCTCCTGATTTTGGGAGTGGTCACAAATTTGTACTTAACATCCAGAAATTAAAACTAATCTATTATTTTCAAGGTACAATTTAAGAAATTTATAAAATTTATGGAATAATTATCTGGAATAAATTAAACTCATCTTGTAGTTTTGCTATTATCTTTCTTTCTATTAATTTATTCTCATAAAATATCAAACAAAGATTTATAATGATTTTTAATCATTGTTTCCCCCCCGAGTGTTTTATACCAATTCAGTATCTCTTTTGTAATATTTATAAATAAACATGCTCATTTGTATCCTACTCATAATGCAACCGTAACAATATATGCATATCGTTATAAATAATTTCTAAAATCTAGTTTTTATCCGTGTATATAAATATCGTGTAAAATTTCATCGGCATGATCAAGAAGTCGTTCGAAAGTTTAAAACCAGGCGATAAGAGTAATGAATCAGTGGACGAAGGGACTAAATGTAAGGACCTTGCGAGAGGAACGATAACGGAAAGGGAAGTGACCGGCGTCGCAGGGTACAATTTCCGGGGAGCATGCCTATATACGAACTGTCACCGAAAGTCCTGCGACCAATTTCGAATGACCAATGGTCATCGTTAGGAAACTCCACCGTACGAAGAAAGGGGTCGTAATGAGAGAATCGATTAAAATTTAATATATACGGAAATGAAACGTACTATCAAACTTTTGGATAATTATCTTCGAAATGAAGGATAACACAGACCTTTTGGTCAGTAGACTCTATTAGAAGTTACTTTTTTTTTAAATTAAATAAAGTTATACTTGGATAATTGTAGATAGTATTTGTTTTTAATAACCATCGTAATAATTAATTGGTTTTTTGTGATGGGCCTCTAAAAAAGGTTACAAAAACAAGTTTACAAAAACAATTTCCAGTAATTAACGGTTCATATCAATTTTACCTGTTTAGGTTATTTTTGAGTTGTTCTTCATATTTAGAGAAAGAATAGTGGCTTTGCAGGATGAGAGTCTGCCAAATCATCAAATCGCGCATCAGTTATCCGAATAGTGCGTTTGTACCAGGAAACTAACAGCGTTGGCTAGAACCTTGGAACTGGGCGTCCTAGGGTAATGAATGCAAGAGAAGATCGGTATCTAGCAGGTTATGGACGTCGAATTCCAGTACCACGAAACAAGATTTGGTTTAGTCAATGATAATCCGCGACATAGAGGAGAGAGAGGACCAGGTCGACAAGAAAGACTAACTAACTAACAAGAGAATTCGTTCCATACCAAGGAGAAGTAATAAGAAAGGCAAGAAAAACCTTGATGATATGTAAATCCTTTGTAGGGTAGAATTGGGGATGTAAACCAAAAATACTGCATTGGAGCTACACAGTTAACACCTAACCTAACTTAACCTAACCTAACCTAACCAATAGTCACCTATGGAGCCGATGTCTGGGAAGAAAGAACTAATCTGAGCACAACGAGAGAAAACCTTTCAAAACTTCAAAGATTAGCATGTGTGTGTATCGCAGGAGCAATGAGAACATGCCCAACGACGCGACGGCACTGGAAGCAATACTAAACCTTACACCTCTACATCTTCACGTAGGAAATGTAAGAAGAAGGTCATTTCAAAGGATGGTCTGTGAAGGAAATTTAAGGCATATGCCTAAATCACTTCAACATAATCCAAACTGGGAACTACCCCAGGAAAGAATGTCAAAAAAAAGTCAATGGGATCCCACAGTAATATGACAGATAGGCAAGAACACAATCTTATGGTCCAAAACTGAAAGAGGCACAGAGTTTAGGCTCAGACTCAGAGGCATTGAGAATATGGAAAAGATCGAACATTGGGAGAATCTACCAGGGATAAGGCAGGCAAAAGCTGTGCTAGGTAGTTACAATCCCAAAAAGTCCATACATTGTCTTGGGTTGAGCAAAAATAACCTAAGAATTCTTACAGGTATCTTAACGGGACACTGTAAACGAAGAGGACACCTACATAGACTGGGGATTGAGGAAAAGGCAGAATGCAGATATTATGAAATGGAGGAGGAAAACTCAATACACATACTCACAGCATGTCATGCCCTAAGAAATACAAGAGCCCTACAACTTGGAGCACGCGAAATAGAAGAGGATGACTTACCTAAATTGATGCCAATTGACATCCTAACCTTCATAAAGAAGATAGGATTAGAGGCGGTGCTTTAAATACCTATAAGCAAGTAAGGGGGCACCATAGATCTCACAGTGAACAACCCCTACGTTACATTACATTACATTAGTCAATGATAATTCGCGACCAAGAGGAGAGAAAGGACCAGGTCGACAAAAAAGACTAACTAACTAACAAGAGAAGTCGTTCCATACCAAGGAGGATCAGTAAGATTTTGAAGAGGTATAATGCATGGTAGTCGTAAGCAGCTTACTCCTATTCCAGGCGCTATGACAGGGGATAGATATGTTCGAAACATTATTGGACATTATTGGACCTATTATTTATCTCACTAGAAGAGTATAAAATATATTGAAGAATGGGAATATTCAGAGATTACCATGGCCAGAAGAATTATTCAGACATGAATCCCATTGAGCACACAGTATCAAACAGAATTAATCCTCCTTGCCTTGCGGCACAAGAGGATTGGAGCAACATCGCAATGGATACCATTAACGCTCTCATTGTTTCCATACATAGGCGAGTAAACACCTTACTACAGAACAAGGGAAGACACACCTCCTTACAATTCCCTAGTTTTGATCCCCAAAATTTTAAAAATCTAATTCTTACTGCCCAAAAATGAAAGTAAAGATCACACTGTATAATTTCAATAAAATTTCTTAATACGCCGTTTCAAATCATTTGTGGTTAACTAAAGAAATATATGGAAAATATCTACAATTATTAAGGTCTTTAGTCAAATTGTAAAACTTCCTTATAGGTTTCATACTGGAACCCTAATATGGAAGTAGCTTAGTTATGATTGATAGCCAAACAAAGAGTATAATAAAGTGAGCAGCTGATTAGAAATATAAAAAAAAATTTGTATCTACTAATGTCACTGACTTGCAGAAAGTTTTCAATAGGTGTTTACATCCTGCATTCGTTTATATGATTTCTTTGAGCTGCTTGATAGGACTAAAGGTGTCTATAAACGTCAAAAATCACATTATCGGCATTCCTTGTAATTGACATTTGACAATAACATGCACATAATGAGATCTCGTAACATACATGTATGTTTAGATAAGAAAACATAAATTTCTCTGTTTAATTAAATTTTTAATTCTTACGGTTCAAAAAATAAAGCCACTGTAGCCAACTTATCCAACATATAAAAGATTCTACACACCACCCAAAATCTCAACGATATTTTTCGCTACACCATTTCTCTCAGTGTACCAACTGAAACATTCCCTCCTATTGTTTTATGCCCCATATACGCTTTTAAAACCATAAAAAAACCACCTACAAAACGACACCTTCCTTATTGTCAATCTCAACCCTCCGTACGACCCCCTCGTTCATCCCTTATGCTTTGTTCATCCGCCACCTTGATGGATAATTTGCAATAACATGAAACAGTAATAAGAACGCGATGATGGACCTACAAAGTGCCTCCGAAACGAGTTCCGTGTCACCAGGAGATGAAAAGTAACCGCTTATCACCCTGAGAATGGAAAAATTCTAATCTGCACCCTTGGAATCGGTCGCAGTTCGCAGCCCTCGACGTTATGGCTATGGACAAGGACGTAGTTAACGGGGAACTCTAAGTTTTTCGTATTTTTCGCAATTTAATAATCAACCAAGAATTTAAATATGCATCCCAAAAGAATTATTAATTGATATTGATAACAAACTTATGATTGGAACTGGGACTTTGTATCAAAGAGGGTCTTTAGAAAAGCAGATTTCAAAACGAAATCTTGATCTGATTAGTGTATCGTAAAACAAACCACACTACAGCTGGAATGTGTTAATGTAAAAACTGGAAAGAGGAGCAAAGAAGTAGTGTTGACCACGGTCAAAATTGTCAATTGGACCGATCAAAATCTGGTCAAAATTTTTTCTCGTTAATAATGGGAAGAGAAGCAACCAGTATGGTGCTACTGTGGCTTTCAGTTATTTCTATTGATAAGAAAAAATTGACACCAGCAAACTGGTGGAAGGTAAATATAATATCCAGTCTTTCCCAAATTGCACAGAGATTTTTGTCCCTTCCTGCCTCTTCTGTTTGTGCCGAACGAAATTGGTCGGTGTGGGGAAATGTTCACTCGAAGAAAAGGAATCGATTAAAGACAACAACTGCAGGCGAGATCGTTGGAGTATATCATAATCTGAGACTCTTGAAAAACATTGACAAAGAAGATGCAGAGAAAAATGAGTTCCAGGAGGAGCCCGAAGACTTCATCCTACTTGGAATTGGACACGGAAAGTGACAGTGACATAGATAGAGGCAGCTGGGTTTGATAATAACCTGGAGTCTACCGAGGAAAATTTAGAAGATTGTTAAACTTCAATTCTGTGTTTTTTGTTTTTTCTGGATTTTTGTTGAGTTGCATAACTTATTAAGTTGCATTTTGTATCTTTATTACTTACTGAATAGTCAGCCGAGTAGTTATAATCTGCAATGTCCATAATAAAAAAGGGATAACTTTCATAACTTTTCTATTTTGATACGAGTGTTTTTCACTGCCTTCTCCATAATTGACATAATTGAAGAAGATTCTGACCGGTCAAAATCAGTCAAATTGTCAATTTACCAGATAAGAAAAGAATTTGACCGGTCAAATGCACAACACTACAAAGAAGTCTTCTAGTTCTTCTATTAAAAATCGATTTCTTCGAGCAAAAGTTTTCTCGCAGTCTATGAACCACATTTATAATTTCTTGTTCATGTCTTCTCTCTCTAATTGCTTTTCCTCTCCCAGAGGTCGTACAATTTTGCCTTCAACAATTTGAATCAGAGTCTCGGGTGGAATATTGTTAGAACCCTTCTTTTGAACCTTTGAAGCAGCTGCCTTGAAAACGCCGGTCGTTTTGGTACAAAACCAAGTCCTCAAATTTTGTAACCTGCCGGGTCCCTAGAACTCTTCAAGCTGTGGAAATTCATAACCCTTATTGTACGTCAATTCCTTTATGGTTTTCCTTGCATCTTATTCTTAATTTCTTGAGCCTATTGCGTTTTCAATAGCTTTATCTTGATTTTTAAAGTCATTTTGTTCATTGGCATAAAACAGTCATAAAATTCAATCATACATTTTCATTTTTTCAAGATTCGATATTCATTAGGGTACTGCAATTCTTGTTTAGCAACGGTTCATACCTTCTATTTTATAATTCAACTAATTATCTAGTTCTTTCATCTTCTCTCATTGTTCTTCTATGACTAAATTTTCTTTCTTGTATTGTTCTGCTCCCATTTTCTGTCATTAAAGTAGATGAAATTGACATTACTACCGTTTTTGACGAAAATTTTATAGACTGCTTCTTTTTTTAAGAAAAAGTCGTTCTATCTACGCCTCTGTTTCCAGTTATGAGCTTTAAACTTATTAGAATTTTGTTCTACACTTCTTGAGGTGAGCCATTTCATATGCATTGCTTGTAAAATTGAGGGAAAATGCTGCGTCTTACAGTCATTTATTTTTTAACAATAAAAAGATAATGTCGTTGAAAGTAGGAGCATCGTCATATTCTGTACTTTGGAATTAACTTTCGGGAAAGTAGTTGTATTTCACAATACTCATAAATAAAAATATAACGCTATGGTGGCGCATGCAAAATGCTTTTCAGAAATACGCCAAAATGGAAATAAGTCTGTTGGAACGGGTTTTAACTCTAAAAATGCAATGTAAAATAATTCTATAAATCTTGAAATTAATTATTACGATCATTTGAACCATGTGTCAATCAATCAGGATGATCACAAAAACCCCAAATTCATTCGAATATAATCTTCAAGAAGTGCTATTCACACCTCTACTTTTAAAAAAAAATGCCTTAATTTTGATTCGTTACCATGGCCACTAAAAAAATTTCCGGAAATTTTTTCTTGGTGCCACGATATTTATTTGGACATTTTTTGACAGCTGAAACCATAGAGAACACTGAAATATCAAAGTACAGAACATAGACAAATAAAAATATATTATTTTTCTCTATGGTACGGGCTAATAATTATAAGCCTTTGTCACAGATTTCAAATTGGATTAATAATTATTTTTCAAATTATTGTGCGAAATTTTCATTCCAAATTATTACTGGAAATTATCCAGGTGTGACTTTAGATGAAATTGACATTAATAATTTTCACTGATAAGGATTTTAAAATATTTGAAATTCCTATGTTTAAATATACCAACACCCAGTTTAAATGATTTTATTTTAATAAAATTTAAATCATTTAAACTGGGTGTTCGGATTTTTATGTCACTTAGTATATTTCAAACAGAAAATATTTAATGCAACAGTCACGTGTGGAAAATATAAAATTGCTATTTTTAAAATAATACGCCCCACGTTGGGTGCCAATTGTACATTTAAATAATCTCTAGATTACAGTTCAACTGAGTGTACTTCATTAGAAGTACAGTTGGTTAAAGAAAGTACTGACCAGTATTAATACTGTTAAAAGATACGAGTATATTGTGTCCCATGCGAATTTTGAAAATGAATTTATTGATAAATGTAGCTTCATTTTTAAAAGCAAAAAACTGGTGAAGAAAAAAGAAAATTTAAAGTGGAAAAAATAACAAATAAATTTACCTTAGACCAAACAATCAGCAATAGAATGATAAAAAAGATTTTTGAACGACAATAATGAGACATGAATTAATGAAGATTGTAAAGAAACATTTACCAGAAAAAGTAAATATTAGAAAATATGTAATAAATAAGGTTAAATTTGTTCAGTTGAGATTACCTCTAAATTATTTTAAAATTGCAATAAAAGAATAATAATACAATAATTTTTGTATATTTAGCTGCTTAATGATGATTTAATAACCAATTTTTCTCTAGACTATTTCTGAATTAAATTTTATCATATTATATAATGTTTATACTGTTTATTGGACACAAGTGGCTCGACTACTGTCCACTAGATGTCCCCGCACGTATCCGAGTATCATGAAATCGTATCAGTAGCCATAAACCAATTTAATATCCACTTCTCCGGCTGTTATAGTTACTATAAAAGTATTTCTGAAAGACTCTATTGCAAATGTGCTAAGTATGTCCGAGGAATAGAGCCATAAAACGAAAAGAGGTGATCAACGTCTGTGAAACGATACTATAAACTTGAATCAAATGTTATGATGAAGATCGTTTTATAGTTTTTGTGTTTAGGAGTGTATTTCATTGTGCGCGTGTACTGGTTTTCAGGTAATTTTTATGGTTTGATCATTAAATTCATCTTTGAGAATGTTATAAAAATGTTTATGTGTCGTTTTGGGATTGTTAAAAAGGAATATCAATCTCTCGTGGGAGTTTATATTTTTATTACTATGGGAGTTGTCGTCCGAATAAACTGCGTTACATATTTTCCAATTTAAATGAGGTATTTAATAATAAATATGTAATGATCTAGAAACTCTAATTGGCACCAAACAAGATGATACCCTATTCTAAGACTATTTCATTTCCAATTTGAATTTGAATGCATAAGTTGGTATATATATGACGGAGCTCGGTTCGCATATGAAATACTGGAAATAGAGCACAAGGAGGAAGTTTAAGTTTACGGGGAGGGCATGGTTTGGCCCGGACCTAAAACAGGAATGGATTCAAAACAAAATTACGTTATCCTATTAAATAAATAGATTTTTTGGTCTTGAACATAAATCGGTTGAGTTGAAAGTGTTAAGGATTACAATTTCTAAGAGGTTAAGGTTTAATGTGAGCGGGGCGTTTCCCACCCCTCCACTGCGGCCAAACTAGGGCCTATTGTGGCTCACCCCTAAGGGTCACAATTCGCCAACCAGTCTGCACTTCTTAACAAAGTCCAAGATCGATTTTGGCGAGACTTTTCTAAAGTCGGTAGGCTCTAGCTGTATGAGACCAAACGAGTGGAGCCTGTTCATTTCTAAAGGCGATGCAATAGCAAAGAATGTGCTCTGCCGATTCGTCTGCCACACTGTAGTAGCGACAGTCCGACGTATTACTCAGACAAAGCTTCCTCAGGTGGTTTCTCAGACGACAGTGTCCAGTCAACAGTCCAGTAAGAATGCGTAGGTTACTTTTAGTCAATTCCAGAAGCTGTGCTGTTTTTCTACTCGAAGGTTGAAATATGAATGCTTTCGAGTGGGTAAGCCCCGGTATATTCTCCCAGTGCAGAAGGGTTTCCCTCGCTGCCCAGCTGGAGATAATGTCCTTGGCAGTGATTTTTGCTATGCCAAGGAATGGTTCCGGTTCAATAAACGCGGACTCCATTCCCTTTTTTGTCGGCGCTTTCATTACCCTCCACTCCCGCATGCCCTGGAATCCAGAATAGCGTTACTTTGTTATTTGCTCCAAGGTTATTAAGGGATTCGATCCAGCTCCACACCAGCTTTGAATCAACCCGGGTGGATTTTAGTGCTTTTAAAGCTGCCTGGCTGTCCGAAATTATGTATATGCTTTTGTTTACTAGAAATGCAGTTGGGAACTGGTGAACCCAAAAATAAAGGAAAGTTCTTACTTGTTCTCAGCAGAGTGCGGTAAAGCCAAAGCATCTAATATGTTACTAGGTATTACTCTGCAAAGAATGTGCATGCTGGTACTACAGGCTACTACAATTAATGTGCAAAATCATTCAAGATTTTTATTTATACAGTATCTTTGATGTTGCTAACTTTTGTTTTAGGCTAATTTTCAAAATCCGAAATAAATTCGTCAATGTGACCACATGGCCCAAATTTATCCCAGAAAAAGCAAGAAGAAAGACAGAAAAGACAGTCAGAGAGAAAACCTGACCTCCTTTATTTAGCTAGTAGAGTTTGGTGATCACAACTAATATTAACCATGGTAGGCTTTTATTTTTGCAAATTAGGCACTAGAGAACTATTAAATACTATTGCTAATAAGAAGAAGAGTTCAACCTCAAATTCAAGTTTATAATGACAATGTAAACATTGATTTTGGATCAATAGATACATATTCAATTAATCTTTCCTTAATCTTATTTTAAGTGGTAAGTACTGATTTCCCTAATTTGGTCTGCATATGAAAAATGAACCCGTAACACCTTGCTTTTGCAAACTCTCTAGACAATAACTGTTCCATCTCCTTATGACCATCTTATCATGGATTGTAATTTCTAATCTGCGTAAATATTTACAAAAAAAAACAGTAACCTGTTCTGAATCCCGTCACCTTTCGAAGATCTCTTCTGCATAGTCGGAGAACTTCTACTGAAACGGGTCTAGATGGACCAATGAGCATTCTTTTCATTTGTATGCAGTGTTAACCAACTTCCAGTGGTTTTGGTGGCTTCCTGCACCCAATGAGAAACAAGATACCGTGAAGAATTGTACGCTATTCCACACGCTGCTTTGAGCAATACCATGATGCCCAGGCAACCCACAACAGGAACTCTCTTAAGGATATTATGACAGGTAAGAGGGCAGCTTGACTATCGGAGGGATTATAGATAGTTCTTCCCTTGTATTCCTTATTAATATTCCTCCTGGTACACTCGGAATGTGCGATGACCTCCTCTTGAAATATGGTTGCTATTTTTCCCAGGTTTTAAGACTATTTCCTATCTAAGCCTGCTCCTGACCCATTCGACTTACCAGGTTAAAACGTTTTATATATTGTAGCTCACTCTTTTTTTTTTATCAAATAAACTGTCATGATATAGTTTTACTCATCACTGGATATTCTATCAGGCATCGTTTCTATGAAGTTCGTATGTCTGTTCGCAAACTGGATCATAGCAAAACAAAGTAGATTCAATATTTATTGGGATGTGGAGCTATAAGAACAACTTAGCAAACAACCTGTAATTGCTATACATTTCAGCAGATTTTAGGACCATTTCCTATCTAATCCTGCTCCTGATCCATTTGACTTACCAGGTTAAAACGTTTTATATATTGTAGCTCACTGTTGGACAATTCATTTTTATCAGATAAACTGTCATATGATATAGTTTCTCCAATTCAGTCATCCTGGATATTCTATCAGGCACCGTTTCTATGAAGTTCGTATGTCTGCAAACTGGATCATAGCAAAACAAAGTAGATTCAATATTTTTTATTGAGATGTGGAGCTACAAGAACAACTTAGCAAACAACCTGTAATTCCTATACATTTCAGCAGTGGAAGTTCAAAGTTTCGGTGGTCTTATGAGACGACTTATTAAACTCTAATACAGTGTTGCAATGACCACGAGCTCTTACATTAAAGCGACGTCATTCATTATCGTTACATTCGGTATTAACGTACGTGCATCTATCCGATTTGAGCCCGTCTCTGTTTACTAAAGTTCAAAGCGGAGAGGTAAAGGGAATAAACACTGAGTTATGTCTGATGGAAACATCTAATAATTTTGTTTCCAGTTCCAGTTGCGAAATATGCGTAAGGATTTTGAAGGAAGGGGGAAAATACGAGAATTCTTACTACTCGAATTTGCAGGGTTAGGGTTAGATGTGTAGAAATTTTTTTAAGGATTTTAAATAAGCCGGGATTGTTACAGTTTGGAGTGACTGAACATTTTTTTATTTTTTTTCCAAATGAAGGGAAATGTTCTGTATCTACTGTGTGAAGAGGTTTCGTACATAAACTTTGGAAACCACGTGATGTTCAAGAATAGGTAAGCAATAACATTTAGTTTATTAATAGTATATTACAACACGAGTTTTGTACTATACTTTTTCTACTACTGAAAGTCTGACATCTGAGTACTGAGTACAATTTTTATTTATTTAATTTATATTTATAGTTATATTCTGGCAGCTATTGAATACAAACGACCCAGATTTGAAATTCTTTAAATTTATTTTTTATTTCTTATTATAATAAATTTTCATGCAGATGCAACTATAAATTCACACTATGCTAATGTCAAACTTGAATAATTTTCTTGTGAAACTTTTGACAGTTCAGAATTCTTTTAATTTCAAAGCTTACTTTATACTTTCAAAGCCGACTTTCTAAATTCAAAACTGCTACAAAAAAACCCAATTTGTAACAGCTACTTTTTATAACAGTTTTGAAAAGATCGATTTTCAACAAAACTGTTACAACTGTTACATAAGTTCATGTTCAAATTTATGCTAGATTTAAAAGAGTTGTGAATTTTTACACCTTAGGGTATTTTTTACATTGTGTGATTAAAAATTATTGCAATCATAGATTACTTTATAAAAATATTAAGATTTCAAATAGTTACCTCAAATTATTAATTAAAATATATACAGTGTGGAAAAGTCTCTGATGAAAACAATAACAAGCTACATTGGCCGTGTATCATTACTGGTAGATTTTTAAACAAATTATTAACGAAAAATCAGACCTATACCGAGTGATATACCTTTCCTATACCGTTTCTCCTCGACTGATGGGTAATGTGATACAAAAAAAAGGTACCAACAAAAGATAATGACTGTTCTAGCAGGATTGGTAAGTATAAAATACAAAAGATCAAGCATTCTCGATAATTACAGAGTTCGAAGAGCATCCTCCATTCGAGCGTATAGCATCTCGACCGCCATGTTATAACCTATCATTTAATAAAATCCCAATACCTACGAATTAAGGTAATTGAAGAGGTGGCCACGATCGGTTGATTTTTTTATCACGTTTTGAATGGGGATTTTTTTTTTCGAAAATGAGGACGAGTTAGCGCATCTACCATTATTCGAACATGAAATTTTATAAACTATAAATGATTGAATGTCGATTTTCGCTTTATCGAAGAAGTTTTTGTAGTTACAGTAAGTAAAAATAATATATTATACTAAAGGGAGAGAAATGTGTTATTTTTGCAGAGGTACAGTTTGCAGCCCGATGTTTACAATGCACCGAGGACAAAATAGCCTCTCTCCCGAGTGGTATATACTATTTTTTCCACGGTATCTCATTTTGTTGTTAGATATTTCAATTATTAAGTATTTTGATTTTTTATAGCTTCTGAGGAGCTTGTCGAATTCATGGACTAGTCAATTTAACAAACAATTTGGTTGCTAATATAATTTATGCTATAGATAAAAATCAAAGCAACTTTGCCTTTTGATTCATATTAAATAAAGGAACATTCTAACCAAAAATCGTGTTAAAAATGAACAATAAAACGTTGTAATTTGATGTATATAAATCTTGGGCAATTTACAAAATCTCATTATCCGAATCTCGATTTTGTAAATGTTGCCATCGAATATAAACATACTCATTACTCCCTTGGTACATAAATAACGATTTTAATCGATATTGCAACGTTTCTTATTCAATTAACAAACATTGATTCAAGTTTATCCGGATTCCTTGAAACAAATCGATAACTGGTCGTAACAAATCCTCGAAAAGTATCCAAAAAAAACACGATACATCTTCTTTCGATTCGTACGCCGAACATTCTTTAATAAATCTTTCGATTTCGTTAATGAATTGCAAACTGGTACCTGATGTGGGTCTTTTTTGCAGAAACTTTCGCCGTTATAAGCCGGATTCGATTATTACGGCGAAGCCGTTTTTGCTGCTAGCTGCTCCTTAAAATTATAATAGAGATCTTAAGGCGTTTTTGCCAGCGAGAATTGATAGACAACGACGATGATGCGGATTTCAAAGCGGTGCTTAACTTTATGCAGTTAATAAAATACGACCAACTTTTTGTTTGTTATACGATTTTGTTAAAACGGGAAATCGCTACAGAGATATTAAGAATAAAACAAATACAAATCAAGTTTAGTCCATGGGTGCTGTACCCAAGAAATTGGTTTTGGGGGACAGAAAAGGGGCGAAATTTCGAAATCTAGCGTTTTGAGACAGAATGTGACCTTAAAATGAAATCTGTTTAATAGAAAAGTAAATCGTAGTAAAATCAACAACTTTTCTCTGTTTTAGTTTCTCAGATAACCTCATTTCTCCGCGGAAGTCTGTACCTCTAAAATGTTAGGAGTTATTCCATTTTTCCGGAAAAATCACCTTTTTTCAATCAAAAATTCTTCAATAAAAAACCATGGTATATGGTTCATATGGGGCTCATTTTCTTCGTCTGTTCATTTAGTTTTTTATAAACTTATCTCCCATTTAAAAATGTGTTCAAATATACAAAAAGAGCAAAAAGTGACTTTTAAAACAACAATATTTTGTAAGATTTCGAGATTTCACCCTTTTTTAGGTCCCCTAAACCACCCTAGAAGAGTCCCTAGTTGAATGGTTAGGTTAGGTTAGGTTAAGTTAGGTTAGGTTAGGTTATGTTAGTTTAGGGTAGGTTAGGTTAGGTTAGGTTAGGTTAGGTTAGGTTAGGTTAGGTTAGGTTAGGTTAGGTTAGGTTAGGTTAGGTTAGGTTAGGTTAGGTTAGGTTAGAAAATGCAAAAAAACCTTTTAGTGTCCCATAACCCGAATTTTTTTCAAGTCTGTACCTCTAAAATGTTAGGAGTCCATTTTTCCGGAAAAAGCACCTTTTTTCAATCAAAAATTCTTCAATAAAAAACCATGGTATATGGTTCATATGGGACTCATTTTCTTCGTCTCTTCATTTAGTTTTTTATAAACTTATCTCCCATTTAAAAATGTGTTAAATATACAAAAAGAGCAAAAAGTGACTTTTAAAACAAAAATATTTTGTAAGATTTCGAGATTTCACCCTTTTTCATGTCCCCTAAACCACCCTAGAAGAGTCCCTAGTTGAATGGTTGAACTAATTTAAAAATCATTTTTTTCTAACTTAATTATTTTTAAAATAAGTATTATTTATTATAAATGTATGACCGCGTGAATAAAACATCTTTATAAATTAGTTGTAATTAAATTCGTGCTGCGAACCTCGCTTTGCTCGGCACGCGGTGATAGATTTAAAATAATACCAAATCAATTTTAACTGATTTAGGGCCAGTTAGTAATGTCCTGGCAATGTGTCTGGTAATTAACATCAGCTTAAATCTTATCCGTCTCTTAAAGTTGCTGTTAAAATTTTCCCGTTTATTAAATAGAATTTAACCTTTTGGTAGAAAACAACCATATACAATTTGGCAACCTGCAACTGACTCCGATTTACGTCAAGTTTCGTGTCAAATATTGAAAGAGAAGAAATTGTGTGGTTACTAGACTGGTTGCTTTTCGCAGAGTAATTTTTAAACTTTATTTTTATTCGTAATGTCCGAAGAAAAGGCAAAAAAAGTAGATCGGTCAAATTCAGCAGAGAAGAGGTCGATTTTTTATGTTCGTTAGTGGTAAAACATGCTGAAATAATAGAATCCAAAAAGTCAGATGCTATCACTTGGAAAGAAAAACTACAAGCCTGGAATAATTTGACCTCCGAATTTAATGGAAAAAGAAGTGGTCTTCCCTTGTTACCTTTTTTATAATATTGCACACAGTTGATTTGTGTACTCCTGCATGATCTCCTATGGAAATCATGAAGTCTCCAGATGCATAAAAACGCAAGCAGAGCAGGAATTGTTGTAGAGGGCTAAGAGCCAAATTCCTAAAATACAGGTTAATATATTTTATACAGTTACACAAATAAAACTTTTTAAGATAATACCTTTCAGTAGGATATTTTATATTATCTTGAATTAGTTCCAACACATGCTGAACTGTTTCCTTTGCTAATCTGTATCGATTTACAAAATCTGTGTCATCCCAATAATTCATATGATTTGGTCTGTGGTGTAATGTACGAGGTCTTCTAAAAACGACGTTCTGATTATCTGCTAATTCATCATCCGAATCAGATTCATCAGAAAAAATATTTACATCAAAAAACACATTCATTTTTATCTTTAGATTTGTACAAAACTCCTGCTTGCATGTCTTTATTCAACTGTCAAGAGCTTAACAACTGGATATATCGGTTGTTTGTTTATCCTCCCGTTTGTTAAAAATTATCTTCTTGTTAGCACTAACCAGACATTGTTAAACGCCTTTTCTATGTTGTCAGCCAGATAAGTTTACCAGACACTTTGCCAGAACAATAATAAACTGGCCCTTAAAGACTATTTTGGCAGCTCAATTAAGTTTAAGGTTCGCAGATCAATCTGAACTAATTTAAAAATATTTTTTTCTAACTCAATTATTTTTAAAATCTGTATTATTATAAATGTATCATAATAATACATTATTATTAAATGTATACCGGCTAAAATTACTACCGGTCCTGGTGTGGATTGATATTTCTCCTTCGTCCAGAGCCCCGAATTATTTGTGTTAGATGTTCTCCACAACACCACAAAACTGTATACAAATGAAAGTCTAGCCACAATTCGGCCTCTTTCAAACTGGTTTAGTTTTTGTTCATCAATTACACAAAAGCACTTAAATAAACATTTATGCTGAATTTCAATAAAATAAATTTATTGCTTCTGGGTGTACCATTTGTTATGATAAATAGTATATTATAATAATTGCATAAGATATAATATTAAGTTTTTTTTCTCAGTGTAGCATGGACACGATCCATATCGTACACACGATACACTTTTAAGCAAAACTTAAAGCAATAAAAGTTAACGTGTTCCTGAGGTTTCAAATCATCCTGCCCACCGATTAAATTTGATGGGTCAATGTCCATAAATGGTGATTGGTCTACGAAAGAACGAATACCGAACACCCTAAACAATCTTTCGTGATTTGAAACAATTAAAACCATTTTGGATATGGAAGTATACAAAAGGTATAACGATATGTTGTGGCTGTAAGAACAGTACACTCAGAAAAATATTCAAAATTTGCGAAATAAACAAACGAAAAAATTGAACTACAATATTAATAAACTGAATTTGCTTCTTAAAAGACGAATTTGTCCATTTTTTTCTTAAACTGTGATATAACGATGATTGTTCAAAAAGTGACAGTTACACAGACATAACTATCATAAAATGTTACAGATAATAAAGTAAATTGAACCTTTTTTATTGAAAAGTGGAATATTTACCAATTATAGCAAAAATATTCTTGTTTTCAAAATATATTTAGATTTAATATGCGTACCGCCATCTATACTAAAAATCCTCAAACTTATGTATTTTTTATAAAGTAGATACCATCAATTTCCACACTAATTGATTATGTACCCAAAAAAAATACCAATTTTAAATTATATTCAACAGATTTACCCAAAACTCTAAATACAAACTAGAAAAATAAAAAACATTTACAAAATTGTGATCATAGATGAAAAATTCCACAGAACAACATCTTTCTTGTAATGTCATCGTGACAATGTCAACTTAAACGTCTGTGACGTGTAGAAATATCTAAAATATGATTAATTTATTTATTATTTAAAAGAAATTTGTATTAAATATATTAAGATGAACTATAACGCAAATACTGGGGGTAGGCAATGTAAGTTCAACGAAAAAGTTCAAATGTACACATAAATTCCATTTATTCCTAAACTAACCTCAAAATTTTAATTTCAGCCCTTGGTAGGAAATTAAAGAGAGTACCAGATGTAAATTCAATGGGATATACTCCGTATGATCAGCCTACTCCGGTACCCCAACAGCCTAATCTGTATCCAAATATACCTCCTAATATGAACAATTTTCAACAGGGTAAGTACAAAAACAACTTGATGGTAAACAACATAGTCTCCAATCATGTGTGTTTATAAAATTTGAGTATCTGGAACTGTTTGTTACTCTTTTGTAGGATATCCTCCCAACATGGAGAACCAAACATACATTAGTACACCAAACTTGCCCCCACAGGGACAACAATTTAATCAAACATTTATTAATCCGTTAGCTGGGACAACTCCTAATTTAAGTGTTTTGGGACAACCTGTAGTGCAAGACATGGCTCTGCAGTATGGACAACAGGTACCATTCTTGGTATATTCAATTTTATTTAATATAATGAAACTTTTTTACAGTTAGCTGGAGCTGGAAAGACAATGTTAAAGAATGAAGTTGAAAAATATGTTCCTTTATCAAAATTAAAATATTATTTTGCTGTTGATACCAAATATGTAATATCTAAAATGTTTTTACTCTTTTTTCCATTTACTCACAAGGTAAGAATATAATATATATAATAATGTTATAATAATCTTGTAATTTTCAGGATTGGTCTGTGAAATATGAACAGGAAGGTCCTGTACAACCTCGTTTTGAAATCAATGCTCCTGACTTATACATCCCAGTCATGGGTTATGTAACTTACGTTGTAACAGCTGGCTTAATACTGGGGATGCAAAACAAATTTACTCCTGAGCAAATTGGAATTTTGGCATCTTCTGCATTAGCCTGGTGTATTGTTGAACTGGCTGTATATAGTGCCACTCTGTAAGTATCATGTAAAAGTAAGTAGTGGGGAAAATATTGATATTAAATTGATTTTTAGGTATATTATCCAAGTGGAAACTAACCTTCGAACTTTAGATCTGTTAGCTTATTCTGGTTATAAATTTGTAGGAACAATATTTAGTATTGCAGTAAGTCTTATAGCAGGAAGATTAGGTTATTATGTATGCCTTATTTATACCAGTTTGGCACTAGCATTTTTCCTTATAAGAAGCCTTAAGGTAAATAAATCAATTTAATTTGAAAAATAGTTTTAATACTTTTTTTTAGGTACAAGTGTTATCTGAAAGTTCACAGGATGCAAGTTACTATGGACACCAAGCAACTACTACAGGACACAAAAGGCGTCTTTATTTTCTTCTATTTTTGGCTGGTGTCCAACCTGTGTTGTCTTGGTGGCTGTCTTTTCATTTATTAGCTACAGAAGTGGCTGATGTTAACATACCAACATAATAATTTAACTTAATTAATATATTTTCTAATCGCTCAGCAGTGTGTCTTTGATAGCAGATATAATGTCTTAAATATTCTTTTTTGTTTGTAATTTAATTTTAAGGCAACTAAGTTGTGAATATTTTCTTTATTTTTGAAAATTAAACTGATAAATTAAAAAAAATACTTTTTATCTGAGGGAGACAGCAAACAATTATTTGAGTGTAAAATATAAGCTGCTAAATGCGTTTCTTTAACCAATAAACTTATTTAAATGTTAATCATAGTTAATGCTTAATTTTATATTTAATAAAATAGTATTTTTATATATATTGTTTTGATTATCCCAAATACCACTTGGATTTTTTTTCTAAATGTCATTTATTTAGTACATAATATAGACCAGGGCTGAAGCCTTTAAAAATGGTAAAAAATGAAAAAGATTACAGTAGAATGAAACCCATTGAAAAAGGATGGGAATATGATCAAAATGAAGGGAAAAATAAATTACGGTCGATCTGAGTTCTAGAAGTGGGAGGGGGTGAGTTTTTAAGGGTAAAAAATTGTTTATCTTGATTTCCGGCTAAACTACACGTCCTATGCGAAAAAGTTAAATAGCAAAGTTGTAGGTAATAAAAAAATCTATAACTTTTGTATTTGCAATTTTTTCACATAACCTCAAAATTTGGGTGAAAAATCCAAAAAACAAAGTTATTGAAATTGGTTTTGGAGTTTATTGGCAACATACATAATAAATTTATTTCTGTATTAATTACATACTATTCTGCACAGCTGTTTTAAAAAAATTAAAAATATCTTCAGTTCCTTCCTTGCTTAAATTAACAGCTTCATCAAACTGTTCTTCTGAAAATGCTCCTTTAGTATGTGAAACTATTATCCTACCAAGTGAATCAAACACAAAAACTAATGTAGCTTTAACATCTTTTTGTAAAATGGGAGGTATTAGTGTAATTTCTTCTTCCAAAGTTAAGTAACAAGTTACAGATGCAAACATGAATTTCATATCAATGCCTGCATTCAGGCATGCTAGACAGGCTGCATTGATGGCACATGATATTAACTAAAACAATTTTACTTTATTAATTTATTAATATAACATAGTAACTTACTTGGCCACCATCTTGCAGTTCCTGTAATGTAATCAGAATAGCTGTACGGGGATATAATGAAGCTACTAAGGCCGTTTCAGATATATTTCTGATAAGTGATTCATACAAACGATCTCGTACACCTTTAAAATATTTAGTTAGTCTATTTAAAAGTTTATTTATATGAAATATACCTGGTTGTCCAGTTTTCGGTCTATAAGAGCATTCTACTGAAGCTTTATCTATTAAAAGTTTTTGTAATTTTACTTCTACTGGACCATAAATGCCTGCTATTACACTTGTGTTGCCTAGAAATTAGTTTCGTTACTTTATTGATTAAACAAATTAGTTTTAATACCTGCACTAAGTACTGCTGATCCATCGGGCCTAGAAAGCACTCCTAATTTACAACTAAAGTTTGCTTTCCCATCTTTAAATTCCATATTTAAATATTTACATTCGTTAAAAAGTAAGGTTAACTTTTTATTTGAATATTTTGGCCGTGTCTCATATAGTAGCCAGCCAAAATCAAAAACTTTTAAATTGGACTTGTTCATAACATTCAACCAGGTTCAAAATATACGAATTATAATACTGTGAGAAAATTTATTATATAATATAATTATATGATTATTATAAATTTCTACATGAACTACCAGTATCAAAATTCCAAATTAATAGAAATATTTCAATAAGATTATTCTTACAACTTATATGTCATAATGTTGTCAAAGTCAAATTATTTTATTTATTTAAAATTTTTTTAAACATAGAAGTATAAATATTTATACGAAAATGTTAACATTTAACAAATGCCGAGCTCTGTTTATTTTAACTCCACACAAAATAATGAATCAGTGATCAAATATAATCTCTATAATAATGGAAAACAGTTCAGTTTATTGATTCAACACAAGTATTCATAACAAAACTATCTTTTACCGTGTAAAAGCAATGTACGAAAGGAAAAATCATGGTACTAAGCACGGAATGGTCTCAAGTAGAGGTAATTGATTTAATTAACGATGGCTCAGGTCTTGGCTTTGGTATTGTGGGAGGTAGAAGTACTGGAGTAGTAATAAAATCTATATTACCCGGAGGAATAGCCGATAAAGACAATCGTTTACAAAGCGGGGACCACATACTTCAGATAGGTGATATTAATCTTCGAGGCCTCACAGCAGAACAGGTGGCAACTGTATTGAGACAGGCTGGACAGCAGGTGCTTACCTTTTTTAAACTTCACCAAAATGTTCTTATGTAAGATTTCATAGTACATTGCACTCATGTATGTGTTACTAAATGTTTTAGTAAAGTAGTTTCTCTGTTTTATGTATTTTGTCTAGTTGTGTCAGTTAATTCAGTACTATGAAATAAACAGAAGGTTAAATATATGCATGTTGGCCATGCCAATGTAATTTTTTTTCTTTGGGATCTTTCTTCTTAATGTGAAATATACTTATTTCATGTCCAAAATAAAATAAAAATTGTTTATTTTTAGGTAAGAATGGTAGTAGCCAGATCTGTTGAACCAAGTTCATCTGATTTTCTATTATTCAACTGTTCAGCACCTATTGTTCCTACTAAAATATTAACTGATCCAGAAGAATTAGATAGACAGCTTCTTCAAAATGGTTACACTAATTCATTTTTTCAATATGCAGATTTGCAGGTAAGAAACTCATTAATTTAAACATATTTGTATAATATAAAGCGAAAACCATGGGTTCATATTCATCAGACATGCCTTAAAATATTTATAATTTCATTAACATCTGCATCTATGTTCCCAGGTCTTTCTAGCTTTACTGCTTTACATTAATTAAACTTTGATTAAGTCCCTTATTATATTCAAATGCTGGTTACAGAGCCATCCAAGCCTCTTTGAATGTTTCTGCCTCCATATCTTGGAATAGGCAATTTTTTTCTTTAATTTTAGGTTGTGAAAAATGAAATTGTGCAAGATCAATTAGAAAACTATACAAATACATTAAAACCAAATAACTGGACTGACAAAAATCCAAGTGGGAAGACTACTCCTACTATTACTCCAAATTGTTTATCTCCTGACAGCTGTTCTCCAATACAACGCCCCCTAACACCTGTATCTCCAATTAAACAAAACAGTACTGATTCTAGTCCAGAGACGGAGAAAATAACAGTACATTTAGTGAAGGATGAGCATGGATTGGGTTTGTTTATCAAAAACAAAATTGCAAAGTCTCACTTTAGTTATTTTTATAATTTTTGTAGGTATCACAGTGGCTGGTTACGTTTGCGAAAAAGAAGCTCTTTGCGGGATTTTCGTGAAAAGTCTCAACGAACAATCAGAAGCTTTCAAATGCGGTAAAATTCAAATCAACGATCGAATAGTTGAAGTCGATGGCGTTTCGCTACAGAATTATTCAAATTATGATGCCGTGAAGAAGATTAAAGAAACCGGAGACAAAGTTACCATCACATTTGAACGATATCTTAGCGGACCGAAATTTGAACAATTACAAGAAGCGATAGCGGACAGGGAAAGAAATAATAAAGATATTAGTCCTGCTTCTCCATCTGTGACTACCTTGAGTTGGATTCCTATTGATGTTACAGAAGTAATACCCTTTAATAAAGCTGTTGTTTTCTTGTAGTTTTAGGAAAAAGTTTTTTGATTGAATATTCATTTAAATTATCGTATTTTATTTCAAATATATTCAGGGGCGATTGGGTTTTACTACAGCTGTTTTTGAGCTGGCAGTTTCTTAGATTTTTTGCAGAAAGGTTCTGTTCTTTGCTTAACCATAAAGACCTTAATCACGTTAAATGTTTCAGTTAGGTAGCAAATTGAGTACTCTCAACTAGTATTTTAAAACTCCTCCTGTTTAGTCTAAAAAGTGTATCTTATTTTACAGGAAAAAAACATTCCACAGGGATCTATTTTGAACCTCTTTTATTTCTCCTTTACATTAATTATTTTTTATCTGTATTGAGTGACTCTAAGCTACTAAAGTTGGAAAAAAAACAGTCCCTGTGACAGACCAAATCATGTAAATAGTTTAACAACTAAATTAACATCAATATGTGATTATAAGTCACTTAAAATCAGTATCAGTTAACAAACGATATTATTTTGAGTATGCAAATTAGATTATTTTATGTGATATAAATTTTGGTGCTCATTTTCAAACCAAGTTTACAATGTATCAAAAAATGGTAAGTATTCATCTAGTATGACTGTCATAATTCGAAATAGACACAATTTGAAGATTCTACATCACACTAATGCTTATTTTCATAAGAATTTACTATACAGTACAATCAAAGTCTACTAAACCTTACCAGCTAATTACAAAAACATTCTAAAGTTACTTTCAGAAGGTCTGTCATTTAATTTTTTATTGGAAAATGTGTTGTATGATTTTAATTTTGAGTTTTTGTTGTTATGACTTTTTGTGGATTTTGGAGTAACAAAGATTATTGTTATTACTTATGGAAATTCTAAATATTTTGGCTGTGGCTAGAGCATATGGAAATATACATAAAGGAAAATAAATTTTGTGTCGTGTAGCCTCGCCCCTGAGTATATTCAACAGCGTCTGTTAGAATCTAAATGCTACGTTTTAGGTAAAGAACGATCCAGACATTTCTTCACTAAATAGTATAAATAGCGTACCGTCAGATCAAAATCCAGAATCTAAAGAGATATTTATAGAAGAGAATTTCGAAGTTAATCTGGAAGATGATCTTGAGTCGGCAATCAAACACAAATGGCAGGATATTATTGGCGACGAAGCGGATATCGTTGTGGCTAATTTAACTAAATTAAAAGGTAGCAGTGATATTAGATTTTAGTTTTTCGATTATTTACCACAATTTCATTTAGGTTTGGGTATTAGTCTAGAAGGAACGGTAGATGTTGAAGATGGGATAGAATTAAGGCCACATCATTATATTAGATCGATATTACCCGAGGGACCGGTAGGACAAAATGGCAAACTAAACCCTGGCGATGAACTCTTAGAGGTAAATGGATTTTATGATTTACTCTTTAATGCATTAATTAATTAAGTCAAAACAATTCAAACGATTAAATATGTTGTAGTTCTTGATTTTTTACTAAACACTTTCATCGAAAGAAATTACATTAATCAATGAATTGAAAATGGGGTTTGTATACAAATAGGTACCAAAAAAAATACAAAACTTAAAAAAATAAATTACATACCGAAACAATTGCCTCGTAAAGATCAGCAAAGCACTTTTTGTTAATAAATCAAACACGCACATAAAAGTTACGCAACCGATAGTCACTTCAACGCACTCCCGATTATTTTATCCAATTATTAGTTATTAAAAAAATATCGTCCGATTCTATTAACTTATCGACTACAAATTATCCCGTTTCGTAAGTGTTATCACGTTTGTTTTTAACCGGAATTTGAATTAATAAAACGACGCGTAAGTACGCCATGATTACTTTCCGCCATCTTGTTTTCGCTGTCACTCGCATGGTCGTATGGAATTCACAGCCTGCTTTCTCGGATATATCTGCGTTAAGGTAGGTAAAAACGAATAAAAACAAACGACTGGTTTTTTAACTCTTATGTAGATAAATATATAATATGAATATAAAAAGTTTTGTTTGTAATTTAGTAGGTATATACGGCTATGTAAATAATTTAAAAAATAAGGTTACAAAATATTTCAAATTGAAACCAGCGATTGCAAAGAAATAGATTGTAAAAAAATTAAATGAATAGAAATAATGATCACTTTAATAATATATTTATATAATATATAGATACATTAAAGTAGGGATAAAGACCGTAATTTAAAATTGTACACTATTTTTTAAAACTGCAAGGGCAAAAATTAAAATAAAATTCATGATAATAAAACAGTACCTACCATTTTTACTGATTTTTTAAATTTGTGGATTAAAATACATTTTATTATAAACCCGGGATTAAATAATCGGGGTTTCTAAAACGATTACTTATTTATAAAAGTTGGTATATATCTAACGAAATTTCAGAACTTTCCTCTTGCAAAAATTGAAATGAGATTTTCCAATGTATTGAAATATAGGTTGATATAAATGTAAAAAAAATATCATTAAGTAGTTTTGTTTGTCATTTACTAAGTAGAATACGATTATGAATATAATTTAAAATTTATGGTACTAACCCTTACTATGTGAAAGTTCATCTTATTCAGAACAATAAACAACCTTTAAAGTATTTAAAGAATAAATAGTGAAAGTTAATTCAACCTTTTAGTTGTTTATTGTTCTGAATAATTTAAAATGTTAGGTTACAAAAAATTATTTTGAAACCGGTGAATGTATGGAAATAGATTTTATAAAAAAAATGAACATTAATGACAATGTTAATAATTTTCTTGTATAAATCAGTATATGGTTAAAGCAAATTAATAATTACAGGAACGGCATTTAGAAGTGAAAATTGAGGTTATAAAATATTTCAAACTAAAATCTGCGTTTGTACGGAAATAAATACAAAAAATAAATATTAATAATGATAATTTTAATAACTTATTTTTATAAATCAAATACCTAAATATATGTAAGTATGGCTTGTCCAGTATAAATATAATTGCAGTTCACAGCTGAACGGGACTATGTTGCCAAGCATTTTAAATAGTATTAGAATGTAGTAAATGTCAAACGAAGTTTCTATAACATTATTTTTATTTGAGTACAATATTCAGCTAGGTTAGTTATTCTGATAAAAAGGTTATTTGGGATGATATCCCAAGCAAAACTTTTTTAATGTGATTTTGTTTAATAAAAGAGTTTTATTTTGATGTTAATACCTCAGCACTAAATTAGAATTTTATAACCATATTTAAGTGCGGCATCAGTGCACCATATTATTGCCAACATATAAACTATTTTAGCCCGAGTTATGTTCGTTTGAAGTTTATATTTTAGTAGTCCAGGAGTTGTATCTGATATAATAGTTATTTGTATGCTAAGGCCGCGAAATACCTCTTTAACGTACCGAAAGAACAGTTATCGCCGAGGCCGCTTGCGGCCGAGGCAAGATAATCTTGAGGTTGTTAAAAAGTTTCGCGGCCATGGCATACACACTATTTTTCGTGCAATCGTTAAAATTATTAAAATAGATAGTTGTAAATAAATATATTATTGCTCTAAAATCAACAGCATTTCAATTCATTTAACAATATCACCCTGTGCTATGGAAATGATATGTTTCAATATATATTTTGACAGTTCTTGTCAAAACGCAAAATGTCTGATACTGATAGCGATATGGTATCTGGTTTGAATGTAGGCAATAACCATTATTCAGAAACACTAGATGTAGTTGCTTCAACTTCTGGAGTAAATATAAGTAATAATACAAACTGTACAATTAATGTAAATATTCATCCTAAATAATATAACTTATGTATTTGTTGGTATTCAATAAAAAATAATCCTTGTCTTTGTAGTATTTTAGAAATGTCAAATTTGGAAGTGACGTTTGGTTTCGCGGCCGTTGCTATGGGTAACGGCCGCGAAATTAAATTTCGCGGACTGTGCTGAGAACGCGAAATACTGACTTCGCGTGCGATTGCACGAAAAATTAATTACGTAACCTTTATTAAAGCATTTATTTATTATTTATAATAACTTGCGGCCTACGAATTTAAATATTTAGCAAATTTACAGTGAAAAAAGATACTGATTGACAGTAGCAAACGAACGAAGGAAGTCAAACGAACAGCGAGCGATTTGTTCACTTTGATTACGTGCACTTATATTTATACTGGACAAGCCATATGTAACATTACGAGACCGTAATTTAAAATCGTACCTACGCTACTATTTTTAAAAACTGCAAGAGCAAAAATTAAAATAATATTCAAATAATTGTTGTTTTGTATGATTTTATAGTTTTGATTCATAAATAAAGTAAATATTATATGCGATGTTGCCACTCTTGAAAACAGGAACGCAGCACTTTAATTATTAAATAACATAGTTTAATTTTCATTTTTTTAAGAAAATATTAAAATTAATAGCAAATATTTTAATATTTAAAAAATATAAATATATTAGTGACATGAATCAGATTTGTTTCTGCCCAAAAAGACACCATGTAGTACTAGAGGTAACACTAGTAAAGATTTCCAAAAATTTAAGGTATCCTATAGTGACAACCTGTAGACAGAAGCTGTCAGACAATTGTTCATATTTAGTGCATGCGTTTATTGTATCCCTCTTTAAATTTCAGGTGAATGGTCAAAAACTGTTGGGCATACGACATGTAGAAGTAGTAAAGATATTAAAAGATCTTCCAAACACTGTTAGACTCGTTTGCTCAAGAGAACATAAAAGTAATCGAGTTATAGATACTTCTCAGGATAGGCGGGCCTTCGAAGCTAGAAATATTTTAGGTGGCAGCCTAAAGAACCTCCTGCCTCAACCCGAACAAAAATTATTAAAAGCCTTAAGTGATAGTAGTCTTAATACTTCCAGTACAACAACCACAGGTAATTTTTCTTAGGTTAACATCGATTCTAGTTTCTTTGGTAGGTAGGTAGGTAGATATTTCTTAGAATTTTGGCACTTTTTGAACACAGACGCAACTTGCACCTTTCTACTTCTGTACCTCTACATTTTTCTTCATCAATTCGTTGAATGCGGTTTTCATGTTACCAATAATTTTTTACTATACATATAAATTATTTAATTGCACGTTTATGCAACCATAAATGCTCTTTTTTAAGTAGACGAAGCATCCATTATATTTTTACTAAAAATAGAGATAAATTAGATAAACTGATAGAACAAAAATAATCCGCACGGGTAGCTTTAAATTCGATCAAAAGTCTGTTAGGACCCGTCAAACTTTTTGGTCTATCAACAATATTAATCGCAGAATCCTGTCTGAAAAAGACAGAATGGTCCAGACAAGACAAGACCTCAACGTCTCATTGAGTCCAACATATGATGGTTCGACTAGTTGTGAATATTGCTTCATTAAAAATATTTATTGGGAACTACTACTTCAAAGTTTCTTAGATATTTTGTTGGTGCTTATTTAGTTTCAGAGGATGCATCAAATTTGATTAAGAAAAATTCTTAATGACAGAAGAAACACACACATATCTTTAGTCACAGCAGCATATTGGCATAACTGTACAAAATTTAAAGGTTTTTATTTTTTTGACCGTTTTTTAAACCTTATTCTTGCAACGTTATTTTTAAATACACTTTATTGATTAAAAAATCGCTTGAAATGCTTATAAATACACACTGCATGTAATTTATTTTATTTTAAGAAGAATTTGGGTTGATTCATTTTTCAGAAGCATTTTTTAGAATAGATTCTACTTAGCACCTCCAAGTTAGGCTGCAAAGTATTTATTTTTAAGTTACAGAAGACACCAGTCTACAAAAAGCGAAATCGCGTTCATTAGAAGCGACCAACGTAGCGATGTGGTCAGAAGAAATCGAATACGTGCAACTGGATAAAACCGACAGGGGTCTGGGTTTCTCCATTTTAGATTACCAAGACCCGCTGGATTCGGATTGTACGGTAATCGTGGTAAGAAGTCTGATACCGAGCGGAGCTGCCGAACAAAGCGGACGAATCATCCCTGGCGATAGACTGATCAGCGTGAACGGGTCAAATATCAAAAACGCTTCGCTGGATCAAGCAGTGAGAATCATCAAGGGCGCACCGCTCGGTGTAGTCAAGTTAGGAATATCCAAACCGTTGCCTACCATATTTTTTAAGATAATTTATATGTTCGATATGAAAAAATAACGATTATAGTTTTCGGATAGCGAAAAACGGACTTCTAGTTTTTGTAGGTACATTATTTCGAATTATTTTTCCGAAAGGTAGGAGAATAGCAAGTTACGCCATTGTGTCAGTGACCAAAGATATGTTAAACTGTGTTAATTGAGCTCTAAAAAATATTTTGGTAATATTTGTATTAAAAAAACAACGTTTCTTATAATTTGCTTTGTGATTTTAGGATTTAAACCAGCTTTGCAATTTCCAAAGTGCTATGTTCAATATCAGAGTGAATCAAGGTTTCAATGGACTAGTTTAGTAGGATCATATTAATCAAAATGATAGCAATATATATTTAGGATAAGATACCTACTTACTTATCTTGGTATTCATTTTGCAAGTAATTTTTCTCATTTCGTAAAATTTAGCAATAAATAATTAGTAAGTTTTAAACGTAGCGCCAACTAATAACCAATAATGAAGTGTGTTTAAAAGTCAACGTTGTCACATTTTAGCTACGTTCGTTTCAAGTATTCTCAAGGAACTGGCGGCACAAAACACCGTGTTCTGTGACTAACTGATTTTACCAGTTGACAAGATATATGACAGGAGAGAAAACCGTTTTTATCTGTAATAAACAAACAAGACCCCTATTCTTGACGGTGATAGAATAGAACAGCCAATAGAAAGTGGGCGTGGTTCTATTGAAAATGCCAAAACGGTATTCTTGAAATTCGTTCTCTCACTTTACCGATAGAAGGGTTGCTCCCCGAGAGAACAATTACTTCTATTGGTTATTTTGAAGGAACCGCTATAACACCAAGAGAAGGTGTTAGGGATTTTTATTTTCGAACCAAAAATAGTATAGAAGTAATTTCTTTCATAAACCAAACACAACCAAACAACAAATTAAACTAACGAAAATGACAGAATATTTTGTTTAGTGTTTTACTCCTTATTTGATAAAGTGTTAATCAGAGAACAAAAATATCAATATATTTATCTCTTTTTAATGACAACAAATAAGAGAGAGAGATAAGTTTCTCGGTTAATATTAAAGCATATCGACAACATCGCAAATTTTCTACCAATCTTATTGAAACACGTCACTTACCACTTATGACGTATGAAACCATTAAATTTAAATTTCAAAAGCCGATTATGGCTAGAGGATTAATTTTATAAAAATTTTATTTGTAGAGTTGAACCACTAAAAACCTATTTTATAAGATGCAAATATAAAAAAAAATCACTAAACTAGTCCATTATTGTAGATTTGCAATACAACAAATATTTAAATTGTAAAAATGGGTTTATTTAAATAACTATATGTGACAAAATTACATAAAAATTGACATTTAAAACATCTGCCAAATCCCAACTAAAAGATTGAACAACGTTATGTATAACATCAATCGGTACATATATGATGAAATTTGATACCAGATCAAGCTCTATACGTTCTATTCATTCCCAAGATACAATCTTAGGAACTAGGTAGGTCATTTTTATTTTTTCAAAAAAGGATTATTTATTTTGAAATGGTCACCTTTGTATAAAATATCTTTTAGATTACGCATGCCACGTTAATAATACAAGAAAATTTAAATTTAGATTTATTTTTGGTAAAAAATCAGTATGGCCAATTTTTACCACGTTCTGGACTAACTTCCAGTAACAAAACTAGTTTATTCGGATACTTGACACTTTTCTTGACAATTTTCAAAAATATTTTAATTTAATCCGGTAAGCCTGTAATGACTGCTTCATTTTACAAAAAAAATACTTCCTTTCCTGTATTATAAATATTATGTTAGTGTGGTCCTTTCAAAAACAGCAGATAACTGAAAACAATTATAAAATGCTTTTGTGGCAAATTATAAAGAAACTCAGTTTTTTACACTTTGCTTAAGAGCAAGGAGGAGCTTTATGAAGAGTGATTATGCTGGCCATTTTTTACTAGAAACTGTCAAAAATGCGAACATTTTCTGGTTTTTCACACAGCACTTTGGAAAATGCCAATATAGTTCAGATTCTAACATTTATAACATGCGCAAAGACTGTATCTGTTTGTTTTGGTTTGCAGTGTTTGTATTTTTTAAGTTACAGACGACACGGGCCTTCAAAAAGTTAAATCGCGCTCACTTGAAGTAACCAACGTAGTGCTGTGGTCGGAAGAAATAGAATATCTCCATTTACATAAAACCGATAGAGGCTTGGGGTTCTCCATACTAGATTATCAAGATCCGTTGGATCCTAAACGTACTGTTATCTTAGTGAGAAGTCTAGTTCCGCACGGAGCCGCCGAACAAAATGGTAAATTAAAACCAGGAGATAGACTAATAAGTGTTGATGGGATTGTAATAAAAGATGTTACTTTAGATCAAGCGGTGCAGGTATTAAAAGCTGTACCGCAAGGTGTTGTTACCCTGGGAATCTCCAAACCGTTACAAAGTAGAAGAAACAGCGATGCTCTGAGTAGTTTGAGTATGGAGTCTTGATTTTTTATGAATGTCGAAGCGTCAAAATATTTATAAGTACAAAATTTCATTGTAGAGGGTAAGTGGACGAAAATAAAACTGTACCGAGTGATACCATGACATTAATTTTAGCTAGAAACATGCTTCAGTTCTCTTAGGAAGTTTGTTTTGTATCTATAAATAAAATTTGCAATCAAGTATATTTATTAAATTAAATAATACCTTTTTTATTGGTCACAAAAGGTACTGGCGTAATTTGCATCTTTTACCAAAAGTTTATTTCACCAAATAAAGTGTATTTGGGTATTTATTGTCAAATTTCAAAACAGAAGTAACAAGATTTATTTTGTTTATTTAAAATGAAGATCCGCCATATTTTTTTGTGTTAAACTTGTAGAAAAAAAAACTGTGAAATGAGAAAATTACTGACAGGATGAGGGTATGATTTTTATAACAATTTCATAGTAAAGGGTTAATTCAAGAGTTTGTCAATTTACATTTACAAATAAGTACCGTAGAACGGGGCCATTCGGGACAAATTTTCAATATTTTCTGATAGTACCTCTGACATGCAGCAGATATCCACATTCTAAACATATGTTTGGAAGATATAAGGTCTATCTAACTGATATAAAAAAATTCTACTCTCCCCCTTACCCTTTAATACATTTTTTTTACTGATGTCCCAAAATACCCCTTAAGGTGGGGCTATTTGGGTTGACCTTTAAATAAGGTTACTATTCAAATAATATTATCTGTGAGGTTATTTGGGACCAAAAAAATAATTTAAAAAAAACAATAATCTTTATTTTAGGTTGTAAACGAAATTAACAGCTTATACGTAACTAACAAACAAACTTAACCTACCCAGCTTATAAGAAGTAAAGCTCATTGTTTGCTAAAAAAGCACAAAATTCTTAAAAAAATTGGTTCTCAGGTGAGATCCACCCGAGGTCCAGGAATCCCACAAATGGTCAGCTTTGTAAACTACATATATTGGGAGAAGTTTGCCATCAGCTGTTCCAGCATACATCAGACTTATTGCCGTTTTCGTGGAATTAATTACCCTCTCTAGGTATCTGGTGCCCCTTTTATAAATATTTTTTTTAGATCCCGGATCATCCGTTAGATGGGTCGGTTTTAGACAATATTTCATAAGCGTTTTCAAAAAAGCAGTCTAAGACTACAATCGACAGAGCGGTTTTTTTTTGTGGATATGTTAGCTGAAAGTCGATTTGATATTTTATTTTTATGATGTTTGATAAAATTTATTGCCCAATCTTTTCCTGGAAAGTTGTCCTTTACTCTCCGTTTTCTAACTCCTTTCTTATCAAGATAACCCTTTACCCTCAGATCTGTTAAATCAATTGGATAGCCCCATGAGGATACCAAATTGAGATTTTGCAAAAAAAAATAGTTTCTTCCTCTGCAGTAAAATAACTGGGTCTCCCCGGACGTTTCTGTTGCACATTTTGTCGGAGTAGTTTTCTTTCCAGTGTTGACTTTGGAACAATATATTTCTCCGATGCTTTTCTTATACTTAAATTTCCTTTCCTATAGTGCTTTCGCTAGATTGTCCTCTGAATATAAAAAATATGGATTATAATTTTTTTTCATTTCGGTTATTGCTCATTTTCCTTTGATAATTTCTCACCATTTTAAAGCCTGGCAACAAAAAAATACTGAAACCTGTTGCTGCTGATCACATATTTAAATTTTTTACGTCTCAAATCACCCGTCAAAATCCCAAATAACCCCATTTTACCGTCCCAAGTTATCCCAATGAAGAAAAATGTCTGTTAAAATTCACATATTGAACTAAATGTAAGGAATTTAAATTTTGTAGCCATCTACAATACCCAAACAATTAGTTAGAAACATAAAACCTATCTTTATTTAGGCAGCATTTCACAATTTATATTTTTTTCCGCCGATTCTCAAATAGCCCCGTTTTACGGTAGGTAAAAAATTAATTGTCCAAATGTTTAACAAACCACTGTAATGTTCATGATGTCCTCTTGAAACATCAATACATCAACTGATACTCTGGATACTCTTTCCAACCATCTGTTCAAAAAATGGATATTATTATAAGCCAGGTATATATTCGTCTAAGAGTGAACCAGAGACCAGGCACAAAACCCAAGACTGCAAGAATACACCTGGTACACAGACAGATCTAAGGCTGCAGAAGGATCAGGTGTAGGAATCTAGAGAAGGGATGGAAGTATAAGTATGTCTATACTGTATTCCAAGCAAAAAACTTAAACAGTAGTGAAAAGCTAGTTCTGGTAAAATGGGAATCAGCTTAGATTCATAATAGGATTCTTCACTAGGTACGCGTCAGTAAAAGGACTCCTTCAAGTCATGCAGGAATCCTTTTGGAGTCGCAGAGGTGCTTGTGCTGCCGCACAACTTAGCAAATTTCGAAATTTGATAACAAATTCCCAAATATTTGATTGTTCGTTAATAATACAACCTAATCAATATATTGTTAACACGTTAGTTGTTTACCACGAAAGGTGGTTATTTTAAATAATATTGCTGAAGTGAAAATAATCTAATAAAAGGTTCAAAACAAACTGAAAGTCTATCCACAATTATGTTACTAAATTATGTTACAGTAAAGACACTTAGTTAATGATAGTGTTGTAAAGAAATGTTCTACGACAAAAAGAAAAATCCTGTGAATGATAATTTGACATGCTTTTTAACTTTTACAAAAATATAAATTCACAAGAGGTCAATGTACAATTTTAGGGTTAAATACTTAATTAAATAGTTATTATAAAATTTAATGGGAAGAAGGGACTGCAATGAACGTGTTAACATTTATAACTATATTCTAAATTTCCAATTTATTAAAACCGCAGTATACTTAAGATTTAAAGTACAATGAATTGTCGTTGTTGATTAACGTGCTAATAGGTCCAATATTTCAAAACACAATCACAATAAAGTCTCACCAAATCAGTTATTAGAAACTTTTCACCTAAAAGAAATTGTTGGGTGTGCACAAATAATCGAATTAATAAAATTACATTGTATACACGATAGAATTAACTTCATGTTTCACAAGTTTAAAGATCTGAACACATTGTCAAATCTCATTTACCATGTGTTATCGCTAAATAAAACAAAAAATTCAGTGGAAGCCACCAGGCAGTTGTAGAAGTAGGAATTGTGACAGCCCTGGACATGTCACAGTTTTTACTCTAAATATTCTACTGCAAATCTTCACTTGCTTCCTTCTTTTCAAACGTGTATGGTAATCGAGTTTGACAAGATTTAGTTGTAAGTACTTAAATCTGATAGCACATTAACACTATACTAATTTCCGCTTGGCAATAAATTATTGTTCCTATTACTTTATGATTAACCGAAAACTTTTGTCAATTGATCAATCTTAAATTTGTTTACACTACACCTTTTTTCCTGTTTTACTTTATTATAAATTCTAAAGCACAACAACGTAAAATGTTATTAGATTCAGTCACTAAGTCAGACCATTCAAATATTGACATCTCGTATTACTTTCAGAAACTAGTTACGTTCTTTTATCCACCGGTGGTTCCATCAATCCACCAACCACGTTCATATATTCTTTGGTGAAATCTAGTTTGACGTAACCCCGCGTTCATTTATTACTGTGTTGTGCACCAAAATTGCAAACCTCAGAGTAATAAGTCTTTTGCTTACTTATTACTCCGAGTTGCAAACCCATTCCATCGATGTATGGAGATGGATCACTGGTGACTCCAACAATTCAGTCATCAAAGAGTGACGTCACTTCCATCATTGATGAATACATGGTGTGAAAAAGAACGTACTTACTTTATTAATACACTGTTATTGTTATGGTTCTTCCTGTGCTTAATTCATGCTTATACATTGCATTAAAAAAATTTTGGCCTTGCTTGAAGAACTAAAGTTATACTTAGTATGCGTATGCGATCCAGGATGCGAGTTTAGTGAAGCAGTGTATTTTTTGCTAGAGTCCTGAGATATAGGAAAAGTTCCACTCTTGACACTCTATCTGAAGAACTCCAAGAAGCCATCTATTCACTGAACCATACTTCCTTAGATACCAGCTTTTTCCTTTTGTTTTTCTTGTCTTCTGTCTCTGGATAGCCTATCATCAAGTAAGGAGCTTAGTAGGCCCATTGCCAAATTCTGTTGAAAGTCTTCTTGACCTCTAATAAAAGAGTATGTGTTCTGGTATCTATTGAAACCTTCACTGATATATTCCAACAGTTGCAGGAGTTTGTCACAGATGCGCTAAAGTTTCTTTGAACATAGCAGACCAGTAGTTATGCGGGAAATGCAGGTCCTTTCCTGATCATGATAACAACTTTACACCTTTGCACCTTGTGAATATCCTTTAAACATTAAAAGCTGTATCTGGATGATGGAGTCCACAAACTTAATCCAGCCACCATAGGACCTACTGATGTTAAACAGTCTTTGAGGTATATTTCATGTTACTTGCCAAGGTGCGATCCTGGTGTTTTCTGGTACTTTCAATTAGCTTTGCATTATTTGGATTGCTGAGCAGCTCATTTGAAAACCTGCAACCTTTTATGTCGTTTCACTCTTCCTATAGAGTGTGACTTTATCAGATGTGGATTTGTTAGGACCTAGGGTTAAGACCAAGGACTATAAAGGATTCTGGTCCAACATGCTAATTTCATTGCTTTGACCAGAACTGTATGGAATCTGTACGAATTTTAATGATGCAATGTATAGGAATATCAATTTGTGTTAGTTGTGATGTTTTTGTCATGACATGTGTCTCCCACAAAATGTGATTTAAATATATATTTTATCAAAGCAAATAAATGTGTATAAAAGAAGTATCCTCACAATAGGAATTGATTGTAATGTAAAAAAAATGATTATATAATTTTCGTGCCATATTTTTTTGTGTTAATTTTAGTAACAAAGACTGAGTTTCTTCACTAACTCCCTAGTTAAACCTTATTTTGATGCCTGATGGTGGAAGACAAAAAATGATGTGCCTAGTTTTGTATTGGTTTGGATTTTAGATATTTCAAATGTTTTATAGTGTGATATAAACGATATAATAATGCCACCTAGTCTTCGATTAGTTTTATAGTTAGATTATTGTTGAATTGTTAGTTGAGTTACTTGATTACTTTATCTTAATATATTATATATTATTTTAGAAGGTAAATTCTAAAATAACAAGTTATCTGATAAAATAAATGAACAATTAATTGTTTCATTTACTAATGTTTCCACATATCTAGGAATAATACCAATTAACAGCTGTTGTCAGTGGCATAAAGGAAAATTAATAATAATTTTAATAATTAAAATACGCCCCAGTTTAATGTTACCCGGTCAACAACCTATTTATTTCACTAATTGCGTATTTTTAGCAAATAAATATATTTTATATCTCCAGAAATTTTGTTACACACATTTTATGAAGCGAGAATTTTTCTTTTCTAGCTTCCAAGGTTCTAAAGTTTAGATACACCATTTTGCTTCTAAGGTGAAGACCAAGTTCTTGGTTGGCCAGTTCTTTTAGTGCTTCTTGCAATGTTTTTTTCTACTTCAGTAAAAGGTTTATATAGTTTTTGTAACTTTTAGGTTTATTCGGGAATTTGTCAGTGTTAAGCCAAGCCATTATTTTGATACTTTGATTTGTCCCAAAGTTTATAAATGTCAGCTTTGTTATTTTTAGTAATATAGATGATCTAAATTCATCAATGTTAAAATGGTTGGTTTCTTCTTTTCTTAATATAAGCTTATCTTAAGTTCTTCACCGATTTTGAGGAATTGTTATGCCAATAGACTTGCTGACTTTTGGGGAAGTTATTTTTTTCCTTATCTGTTATCAACAAATTGTTTAAAAAAAAAATAAAACATTACATATCTACATACTTACAATGTAAACTTGATGGACCAAAAGAATGTTGATTATTTTGTTTCTGTTTTTGGGATTATGATTAATAATGTAAGGATCAAAATAAGGTTGTTATTTCTTTTGTTATTTAAAAGTTGTGATCTTGTATAATTTTAATTTTAGTCTTTTCACGAATGGTTTAGATGGTGCTTTTATTATTATAATAGTATTGGCAACTAAAAACAAATATAGAGCTCTGGTTATGTAAGAAGTTTCAATGTTTAGAAAACTTAATCAACAATAAAATGTTTCTTTTGTTATAAAATAAAGTCTAATTTTTATTGTTCTACTGGTAGTTTTTTTATACAGAATGGTTGGAACATCTTACACAAGAGGTTGATATATAAAAAAAAAAATAAAAAATAGCAATATTATAAATAATTTATTGTAAATGAAATAAATAAACATATTTTCTACAAAACTGTAGTTTTTCTATAGATTTAAACCCGTACAACAGCAAGCCGTGATTAATTTATGTTCAGGACAAGAATTTGCATGAAGAAAGCTACAGTCTGCGAATTTACATTGATAAGGCAGTTGCTCTGAAAGAAAACAAAAATATTGCATATAATATTATTTGTTTCTGCAAATCTTTAATTAAATTCTTATTTATTACAACTGTATGCCAGATGGATATTATGAAATTGTACATAAAAAACTTACCATAAGGATTATTGGGATTATTACAGCAACAAGAGTCGTGGAATAGTTTATCAGTACAATAGCTGTATATTGAAGGGTCACAAACGGGACATCTTCTTTTGTATGCGTTTCTAAAGAAATCAAAAGGATTCGGAAACGCTGTTAGATCTCCAGGTGCCAGTAGATTTCCAATTCCTACATTGTCTGTAAATATAGCTACGGCAGGAGGAGATTTTAATAATTAAATAATGGAGAATAATGTCACATAGCAATTATTTTATTTGAAACCAGTCAGAGAACAAATAAAATCAGAGCACATGCAAAGATTAATTCAAAAGAAGGAATATCAAGTATAGTTTTTAAGAAAGAGTAATCTAGATAATCATACACAACTTCACTAAATTTGGTTAATATTTTATAATTTAAATAAATGTTATAGTTATAAACAGATATAAATAAATATTCTATGAATTTTGAACTAATAATATGAGAAATAAAATGAAACAAGAAATGGTTCTGCAATTGTGCAAGTGATGCTCTATGTCTATGTTGACAAACTGTTGATTTAAATAAAATAATTGATATAATTACACTTATTAGTATACAACTACTTATGACATATTTTTGTTGTTTAGGCTCAATTCTAAAAATAATAAATGACTTACCATTCGTTTCTATTCTACTACAAGCAAATCCTAAGATTATAAAAAACCCAAAAATATTGGCCATTCTGATCACTTATACCGTTCAAATTTAACTGATTCCATATTCGCGTCTTGTTGTGTTTGGTTGGAATTTCAAGATAACTGTATTCATTTCTCTTCTTGTTTCTTTTATCACAGGCCATCGTCTTTTTAGTTTGTCGTAATAACAATAATGACTTAACTGTAAATACAGCTGTTTTTTGCTTGTAATAATTTCTATATTTTATGAAAAAACGTAGTAATTTAAAGGTAATTTAGTATAAATTACTATGATAAGCGCTTTGCATATGTATAATACCTACTTAGGTATATGTTCTGTTATAAATATATAATAGATTATAGAGAATTATTTTAGGTATTTACATTTAGCCAAAAATTATTGATAACTTAATACAAGATTATACCTACTATACCTCTTAAGAATTAAACCATTTTTATTCATTTGAAATCATGATCTTTTAAAAGGGTTAGGTGTACATATAGAAACAACGAGGATATTTTTTAGATTTATTTATGACTGTAACACTATTTAATCTTTGGTATTATTTACTTTAAAATATACAAATATTTAAACATAAATAAAAATATACTAGACAATTTGATATTGTCGCCTGTAGTACGCACAGCGTTGGATTTTGCCTTCCCTGAAAATGAAACCAACCGTATAAAATTACAAATGTTTTTTATAAGATAAACTTGTTAAAATTAAAATATTGTACTCAAAAACTTGGAATACAAAACTTGTTACAAAATTTGGACGTTCTGAAAATAAAATAGAGTGAGAAATGTTTCTGCAGCATGTATATAATTTATGCTAAATCAATCAACAATATAAAAGCTATTTTTATAGATTGATACATTTGAACTTGTCCTTTTTTGGTTTAAAACGGTAAAAAATAAATTGAATCGAACTATTGCTATTCATGCGGTACGACCTTGAACTGTACTTTATGTAAAACATTTCCGTCACATATTTCAATCTCTTATTTCTTGTACAATTTTTTCGAAATTATGTCAATGTCGAACTGAGGTAAGCTAATTTTATTAAATTAACAAAAAATAAATTATATAAATATGATAATTATTAATTGAGTAGATAAGTCTTTGTCGCCTAACTAACAAATCTCAATTTTATTATTTAATATAGTTGCCTAGGGCGATACAGCAGCGATCCTCCAACTTGTCGATATCATTTTTGTAGTAACGATTTGTCTTTGGTTTCAAAAATAGGCCTCTGTTTCGGCGATTACTTCTTCATTGGCCCTAAATTTCCTTTCTTTCTTTTTCTGAAAGTCTCCGAACAGAAAATGGTCGCTTATGGAAGATTTGGAGAATACGGTAGGCTGAGGAAGCAATTCGAAGTCCAATTCATGCAATTTTGTCATAGTTTTCATTGATTTGTTACACGGTGCAGTGTGATTTCATTCTTCAATAGATCCAATAATAGTCGCTGTTGATTGTTTTTTCCAAATAGTCAATGAACATTATACCGTGTGTATCCCAGAATACAGAGACCATATAGGTATAACCTTGCCAGATCTTTTTGCAGTTTTCCAGGTAACATTTATCTAGCCATTTTTTGGTTTTCCTATCAAAAAGCAGTGATGAATCAACACACGAAATCCGTAAGTTGTGACTTCAATCAAAACACTACCTCACAAACAAATAGTCCGACAGCTGTCAAATTTTTTCACGTATCTTTTGAAGGTTGGTAGTACCTAATTAAAAATCATACGGATTTTATTCTAGCGGTGCCATCTATGTAACAGCACAAAGACTTATCTACCCAAGTGATCAATAAAATTAATTTAAACTCTTGCCCAAGCTATCCCTGACAAAATATGGAATTGTGTTTATAATCCAGAATATTAAATACCTAAAATACTTACATTTAAATGCGGCATACTTTTGACAACAACAGGTACGCAATCTGTGATATTCCGTACAATCTCTGGCCACAGAAGAACACAGTTGACTACCGAAGTAACATGTATGTGGAATATACGGAAAATATTCTAAAACAAAAATTTCAATCAATCAGTCAAGACAAAAATTCTAGTTCTCCCAATTTTTTTTTCAGTTCCCAGGTTTGGATGTAAGGTGAATATACGTGGTATAGATTTTGTACCGATTAGGAAAATGTTCTCTACAACACACCAGGACATATTGAGAACCCCTCATTAAATAAAATATCCAAATTATGTCCCACGTCAACAAACACATATAATGCACCACCCTACTGATGTTTTTATTACTTTTTCTTTTTCAACATTTCTGATTGATTCATATTTGAACCTTGAAATACCTAATGAAATAGAATCCATTTATTTTTTATCAAGTTTCACTCAAGAAATGCGATATTATATTTTAAGGTCAATTTTTTCTTAAATTAATAAAATCATTTGATTCCCTTTTTCCTTGAATATCATGTCAAATAGGTATATATTATACTTTCAAGAACACAACAACCCTTATCATTTTTGTAAGGTTAAAAACAAGATATTTCATTTCTTGTGAAGCTCATCACATTAATGATATTTTATCAGGCAATCTCATGCATTCTTTTGTAATATTATAACAAATGTATTGTAATAATTCACAATTTTCTTCTATTACAAACGACCTTTGTCAGATAATAGTCCCGTTTCCTATATAGCTAAATAATATTTTAACTACCTGCAAAATTGCAGTTAACCTTAATTGACTTAATTTTTAGGATAATATTTTTACATTCAATTTGTTACACATGAAAAATTTCCTAACCAAATGCGGTTAAACTTTTTGTTGTTTTCTATTTACTTCTACATATTATACTAGGAATGAAATAGAACATGCTATTTTTACATTAACAAATAAAAAAGTTAATAGCTCTATACCTACTAACAAATATATAATAATAATTGTATTCCCATTGTCAATAAATAAATTGAGTTGTATAATGTGCTGAAAACACGAAATTTTATAAAAAGAAAAGTTAATAAGTTCCCAAAACATATTCTTGGAGAAAAATGAAAATGATCCGCGGCCCAAATTTAAAGGTTATGTTAGGTTAGGTTAAATTAGATTAGGTTAGGTTAGTTCGTTGATAAACGAATTGTAGGTTTACATCGAGATATTTGCTTTAGTGTGATTATTTTTAGTAATTTAGTACTGTCGTTGTAGCTACTTATTAGTAAACTAATTAGTTTGATTAATAAATGGTTTTTTTAAATGAAATTATGGTTTTATTTTTTCTTATCTAAGCGCAATATTATATTTGCTGGTTTTAAAAATATAACAGATGCATTGAAAGAGAATGATGCATCATAGAGAGAATTGTAAAGGTAGAGTTAAAATAAATGGAATGAATATATTCAGTGCATTAGATTTGCAGAAAGACAAGATCATCTATATGATTAAACAAAATAACAATAGAACAGGTTAAAACTTTTGAACATTTAGGAAGTTTAATCACACAAGACTGAAAACTTGGAAAGGACCGAGAGCAGTGAGAAAGATTGGAAGCAATAGAAATGTGATGCTGGAGGAGGATAGAAGGTCTGGACGTAAAGATTAACAAATGAAGATGTTCTGGAAATGGTAAAATAAAATGATAGGACACTTTTTACGACATGACGAATATAGAAAGAATATAATGAAAGGTCTATGGATAGATCATTCCATAATTCGTTATATTCTGGTCCAAAACAGTGGAAGAAACTTTCATACAACGTTGGGCCATGAAATAACTGCACATAGCAGGTTATTCTTATTTTTTTCTTTGAAAGAATAAGAGGTTTGAATTACAGCTGAAGCAGATGACGTCTATTCCATCTGGGACTGCTGAATCAAAATACACAACTAATATTTTGTGGAATATTACTAATAGTTTCCGAGAGAATAAAAGAAATTAACATGACGGTTTTGGTGGATAGAAAATAAGGTTATTTTTTGCGACAAGCCCTTTTGGTTTTTTTTTAAAAAACATTAAAAATGTCGAATTTCAAGGTTTTTCCGATTTCAGTTTTTTGTCCTTTTTCCTTTTAAAAGCCAAAAAATTTCAAAATTTTTTTTCTTACATTTTAACCCTTTATAAACTTTAATTGAACGTGGAAAAAAAGGTTGGAGGGTTAGTTTCTTGCTATATTGGATTTTTTGAATATTAGGGCGATTTTTGGCCTGTTTTGCAATTTCGGCAAGAGCAGTCTGGCTACCCTATGGAACCGATCGAACGCGCTTTTAAATACAAATACTTAAAACAATTTAGGGTGTCGGTTCGCGGCCCTTTTTTCCAATATTTACCCTCGAAAAATTTTACAAAAATGGCCGTTTGACGTTTTTGACATTCGACAGTTAGGTTGACAGTTGACAAATGACAGTTGGAAAGTGATATTTGACAGTTGAAAATGACAAATGACAGTTAAAGAATGTTCTGCTGCGAACCTCGCTTCGCTCGGTCCCTGATTTAAGTTGGTGCGTTCACCTAAATAGACATTTATCCTCATTGCCATTGAAATGCGAAACTGATTATTTTCATTTAGTTTGTGGTATTGTTTATTCTAGTTTAATTAAAAAAAAATGTAGGCGTCGCTAATTATCACACAATGAAATTATCGCAAAGAATGTCAGTGGAGTTAGTAAAGCTAATCTTGCGCTAAATTAACCTTAATTTAGTAGGGGCCACCGAACACTCTGGTCATTAATTACATCTTTCGCGCTAATTAATGTCATGATTTATAACTTTTAAATAGCATGAAGCAAATTGTGTAGATTCATTGGTATTTCTATCTACTTAAACCATTTGACAAGAATGAATCTTTTTTAATTTCCAAAAAAAAGTTTCTCAAATTGATGCACTCATTGTATATGTTTTATAATTATATAAAATTGAAGCGATGGGTTTTCACTTACCGTGGTATTTTTTATCACAACAGCAATGATCACTAATGAGATCTCCTCCCAAACAGTAAGACTGGTCTTTCTCACTACATTTTTGACAGCCTGGGGGAATGGTAACTAAAACAGAAAGGTAATATGTACTAAAAAAATGTTATCGCTATATGATAGTCCAAATTATCTGTCCCAATAGTCATCAATTACCCTTTAATAATTTCGGAAACTGATAACATCACAGTGTCAATATCCAAAATCTGAAAACACCATAAAATTAACTAGGTACTACAGTGTGTGCGATTTGAATGTGATCATAACAAAATAATCCTTGTTTTCAATTGATCTTAGTTGATAATTTTTTAAGCATGTAGTTCTTGGTTTCAGAGAAAAAATTAATTCTTTAACACAGAATACATTTAAATTGTTTAAACTATTTACTAAAATCTGTTAACGTGAAACAACAAAGAAACAATAGAGTGTTATTTTTTTTTAATTAATGCCAAAACCAAGTAAAACAGTCACTTTTTAACAGAAACCACTGATAAATAAATTTATTTGACCTTGGTGTTAATTAAATGGTACAATTTTACGATCCCTTTAATTGTACAGATGATTCATGGCCCAGCATCATGTGTAGCTTCGTAAGTTTATGTAATGAGAGCAATAAATGAAACTAGTATCACTTTCGGGTGCTAAATTACAATCTTTTGTTACGTAATCCGCAAAACAATGTATACAAATGTCATTTTATTGTTGATTTACTATTGAAACAATTTTATTAAGAAAATTTATTATTATAGATTAATTTCAGTCGTAAACTTTTTTTTGGCTAGTCGATTCATCGATTGGACTAAACACCCTTAAAAATATACAAATTTTACCTGAAACCAACCAACAGAAAGGGTAAGGGTGAATTACCCGAGGAAAACTTGCGTGACAAGATAAGATTTTATATTCCCTTAATATTTACTTAGAACGCATGCATAAATTATGAAATAACCCAGCAGTATTGATTCGTTTTTATGTTTAACATTCTCAATGCTCAAACTGTTACATTTTTGTACAGATAATAAATACAAATAATTTTATTTATGTAATTCAAGTAACGAAATTTATGTAGTCATAATACTGTTTGGTAACGTAACATCGGATTTATGGAAAATATTGGTAGGTACTATCGGCTTCAGAATAGCATATACATTTTCAAACTCAAATCGCTTACATTGAATTAATTTTAAGGATGGCCTATTTATTCTGTATAACCAATCACGGTTTAAATAATAATAAATCTGAAATCAGTTAAACAGTTGTCCACACCCACATCTTTAATGTTTGAAGCATAAGGTATTTTATTGACAAATTGTCTGTGTATTGTACAGTACGGTTTTATTTGTTTTTTATTGCAACCTCTCTACTGATTCCTTTTTTACTTCACTTAGTTTGGAACCCTCGATAATAAATGTTTGTTTGGGATTTAAATCCCTTTTCAAAACATTTTTTTTAATATATCAGTGCAAAAATGCGAAAAAAACCTATTTATTCGGGACATGACCGACCCTTGTAAATAAAGTTAATCCCCAAAAACCATTTAATGTAGGCGTTTTAAAAATTGCCACTCCTATGTTGTTGAAGAAGGGCGTTTTTATAACTTCGGTAGGTAAACGAAATTCACATTTAACATGTATATGCTATTCTAAAGCCGACTGTACATAGACATAGGTATATAATATATACCTCAATTTATGAAGTATCGTTCTTCTGATAGTAACAATTATTTTTGGAAAAATTGGTGTAATCACCTCTGATTTCCTCAAATTTAATCAACCAAGGTGTCTTAGACTTAGTCACACAAAAAATAGTAAGCGGAAATTAATATTTTTAAATAACCAATTAATTCCCGACTGTCATTAACCTTTAATTAAAGAAAAACGCTTAAGGAAATCGAGTTTTAATTCACCTTATTTATGACAATTTGGAAATATTTTAAAAATCATCTATTAGACTAAAAATTAATTCCAAGATTCACGAAAATATACTGACGTAAAAATCCGAACACCCAGTTTAAATGATTTTATTTTTATACAATTTTGTATAAGTACTTACTGAAGCATAATAAGTAACTGATAAAAATTTCAAAATGAATGCATTGCTTTAAAGCCCTTTTACATGCTTCTGATCAGGTGGTCAATGTCCTCCTGTGGTATCTCATTCCAGGCAACCACCAACTCCACTCGAAGTTCTTTTAGAGTCTGAGGAGGACGTTGCAAATTGAGCAATCTCCTACCCATCATATCCCACACGTGCTCAATTGGGGATAAGTCGGGAGATCTTGGTGGCCAAGGTAAGAATGTGACATCATTATGTTGAAAGAAGTCTATTGTGACTCTTGCGACATATGGTCGGGCATTATCTTGTTGGAAAGTTGGATTTGCCAGGGTATTAAGATATAACGCTGCGCGTTCATGTTACCTCTGATGAAGATTAAAGGTGATCTCGAACCATAAGCTATAGCACCCCAAACCATAACTCCAACAGTTTGATGAACATGCCTTTCAACAAAAAACCGTGGATTTCTCCTTTCACCACGTCATCTTCTAACCCTCGCTCGACCATCGTGCATGCCTAAACAAAATCGAGACTCGTCACTAAAGACAATACTGTGTTCCATTCCTGATCCCAGAGTGATCGTTCTCTGCATCACTCAAGGCGATTACATCGGTGTTCTGGAGTTAAAGGGAGGACCCAATGTGGTCGGCATCAAAACAGGCCAAAACGTCTTATTCGTCGGTAAACACTTCGCATGCCAATAGGTCTTCCGTGTTCTGCAAACCATTCATTTGCAATGGACCTGGTAGTGGAGAAACGGTCTCCTAAGGCCAATAATCTTAGGCAGCGATCTTCACGGTCTGTTGTTCCTCGGCGACTTCCAGAGCCCCTTGCTCTTTGCGTACGGCCTTCTCGAAGCCATGCCTGACAACACCTAACCACGGTGTCCACACTTCTTTGGACTCTAACTGCAATTTCCCGAAAAGAAAATCCAGCTTCCCGAAGTTCCACTATACGACCCCTATCAAACTCACTAAGTTGACGAAATCGTACAGGTCTCCGTACCCTAGGCATCGTAACCAATCGTAAAGAATGTCAAGAACCAAAATCCGCAAAATTTGGATCTTTACTACGGCTGCGATATTCATTTTTGGATTGTTAGTGGATTTCCAAAAAAAAGCAGTATAAAAACCGGAATCTTCCAACTTATCAATTGTTTATTTAAATAAAATAGATAAATTCACCAAAATTTATTAAAATAAAAGCATTTAAACTGGGTGTTCGGTTTTTAATGTCATTCAGTATATTTGAGGAATCTGTCCAAGTAAAAATGTTTAATTAGATTATTTACACTCAATTTTTACGAAAGGGATAGCAACTATTTTTTTATGCAAAACGTACTAGGACTGTTTTCAAAAAGTACCATTTGCAAAATAACATTTTATACTTAATATTGTTCTTTTATAATTTTTCTCGTAATCCAGGAATATGAAGTATAAAAATATCTCCTAAACTTATTTCACGGAAAATGTGATTGCGGGATTTTCTATTTTCTAGGAAGGTCTCTTAAATAAAAATTTCAATACTTACTAGCATCCAAGTTCATGCTTAGTACGGTATTTCTAGCTTGTCCACTCGAAATTTCGTGTTCTACAATGTATTCTTCATATTTAGACGATTTATCGTATTCCACTACAGGTGTTGACAGACCATTTCTTATTAATATGAAAACGACTAGTGCTTTTTCGAAAAACATGACCATTTTTCATGTTGCTCTTTCTGAAACCATACATTACATCAAACAAATTTGGTAGCTTATTAAAAAAGTACATTAATGGAAATGTGTGTTCAAAATAGCAAAATAGGTTCTTTCTCGGCGAAGGAGATTTTTTGGATCCCAGATATTTTGACAGTGGCTCTATTGGTATGTCAAAAACGTTTATAAAGTCTTGAATCTACACGTAAGAATCAATTCCACAAGAACTACAAAGAACAGTCAACTGTGAATGGTATATAACTACAATTTGTTTGCCAACATAGTTCACAGATGAAAAACGAAAAAGGAACCAATGGCGCAAGATCATTCGCCGCGTTCAGCTAAGATTGGCACACAAGCATTTTCGAGTAGCATGAATGCTACAACAAATTATTCAAGCAAATGCAAACATGTATAGGTACATCTTAGGGGAACACTTTGATAATCAACAAAGGCATTTTCAATTACAGATTACTGTTTTCTCCTCTATTAGTTTTCAATATAAAGCGGCTATCGTTCTGCTGTAAACGTTTACAAATTCATGTTAAAACGTGCGTCAATTAGCCCAATCGTTTACTATAATCGGACATCCTGTAATACAACACCTAAAAACGTTAAATAGATAATGACAACTCATTTATTTACAGCTGGTGTTTAAAATTAGAATAATAAATTTATGGAAAACATTTTAATTTCAAATTATACAGAACGCAATTGATATATTTATTCATACTCGAGAGGTTTGAAACTTGTACCTCTTAAAATACTTCCAGCATTATTTTTAAATTTATTATCTCAATGAGATGCCGTTTGGAATTTTGGAATCTTGAGACTAATTATTGTGAGTAGGTACCTAATTGTGAAGCATTCGGGAAGGTTACGACAAAGCAGTAGTCCCATTTGGTAGAAAACGGTTTGAAACCACGTTTGACTACTGCTTGAACAGACCTAATAAATATTGAGTGTAGCAAAAAGTAAAATTTTTTGAGTAAACAATAATTATAAAAGAAATAATAATGTCATTAAAACATACAGTGAGGGAAGAGAAGAAAATGAATAAAGAACACATAAATGAAAGTATATTGTACAGGGTGTGTCACTCTATCTATATATGTACAGTGCGTTTCAGATAAAGTAAAAAATAAGTAAAATTTGTGCTATTAAAAGAAAAATTGTTTATCTCATAAACTAACCACTTTAACCTACAAGTATTATACATTTTTCAAATCAGCTCAAAGAGGAGTAACCAAATTTTACATAAAAAATATGAGAAGTAACTAAAAAAAAAAGGATGCTGCTACGGGTGAGGAAGTGGCTTGTCCAGTAAGTTTAAATAAGCCATAATACTTGCCCCTTCCAACATAAATTGACGTGTTTTTGGATTTTTCCTAAATACCGGTATTTCAAAAGTTATTAAAGGTGGATACTTTTATTTGAAAAGCACTGTATATTAAATTTAAGCTTTCCCCAAATAATTAGATTTAGCTATTGATTCCTCACCATATATCTAAGATATCTTAATTTGTGAAATAAGTAGTTTTTAGTAAATAATCAAGCCACTAAAAAATTTAAAGAAGAGAGCGTCAAAACGCTATAGAAGCAATAAGTTATTTGGTTTTTGAACCTTATCCAATCGATAATGGAGAAAATGGAGAGCTGTAGGTTGAGGAGGAAATACTCCAAAAGGAAATGAGTCCTACTCCAAATAGATTTAAGAAACGCTCTTAATTTGCAACATAGGAACATGATAATAAATGCATTGAAGCAAAGAATATAGTCGGGAGTCCCGAGGTAATCTACATAAATTTTCCACACATAAATCAGGCAGATTTGGGGTATGCTAGAGATATGGAAGAGCATGCAATGCATATTGCTAGAATCATTCGAAACCAACTCCATTGCTGATGGAAGAATTTACCTAAGAATAACAGTGGAAAAGCTTTACTAGATAGAGAGATATTGAAGATATTAGAAGGGTGAACAGAGTAGGAAGACCGGCAAGAGAGAAAACAATAGAATGTTATTGTTATCATATCTTCCGTGTTACTCTCACCTATACTTTAAATACAGTAGGCATATAAACATTTGTATACAGTTAATACGTTATTAAAGACTTATTTTTATTATAAATTTGTTTAATGGTAAAGCTTTATCAATTGCAAAACCAACAAGGTGTTTATTGTTCAAGCAATGTATAAAGAATAATACGATGTTTTCAAAAAATGTTTCAGGACAACCAACCATTTTTAGTATTTCGTATTAATTGCGTTAATGATATAATTTGTTTTCTAATTTCTTTGCTGAAGTCAGGTGAAGTCGTAAAATAGTCTAATGTCTGTCCCTTTAGTTCTTCATCCAACTTACTGATTTGAAGTAGTCTTACATGGGAGTATCCCTTAAGTTCTCTCTTTTGTTCACATCCTTGTTACTTATTTTTAACCTGTATAGTGTTTTTGGAGACCCCATTGACCAATTAGAATCCCCCTCACTAGTCTTAGTTGTTTTTTTTATTTTGTTTATTAATTTTTTTAAATTCAATAAATTGAAAACTAAGTTTAAATTGGTCAAGCATATTTGAAAAAGCAAATACATTACCTTATATATTAAAATAAGAGTAGGTTTTGTTATAGAACATTGGTGGCATTAAAGTATTTTTAAAAAACATTTGGTTACTTTTTTCCAAAAACACAACAAACAGAATACGTTCCTGTGTGTGAAATTGATAAAATGATCCCTAAATTTATAAAAAATGTTACAGATTCTTTGAGTTTTAAAAACTGAACCAACTTCTTGGTATTACGCCCCACAGAAAATTAAAATTTCCGGGTTGACAGGAATGTATCAAGATATCTTTATTAAATTACATAGCTTGTTCCAAAGTTGCTTGACTTTGTTTTATGTTTATCAAAAAAAATCATTACCTACCTTTCTTTAAATGAAAAATATAAGTGAATCAATTACGACGTTTTTATGTTTAATTAACAATCATATAGTATGAAAAACTGTATAAATTTTGCTAATAATAATAATTAAGAAACATTAAAATTGGATATTAAAAAAGGGGGGTAATAATGGGCGAATACAAATCTGCATAAACATACCTATAAAAATGTTTCTTTTTAATAAAAAATCACATACACAAAAATTTCACTCCTCAAAGTATTGACAAAAAACTCGAAAAGCGGTATCATTAGATCGAACCAAACCAACAAAAATAAAAAGACTGTTCGTATGTCTATGTACCTAGTCGCTATAATATTTTCAACCGCAAAATTCTTGTTAATGCCAATAATCCAATACAGTCTTATGCAGCGGTTCACTAAAATATTACTAAAACTCTCTAACATACACTGCCGAGTACTTAGCTGACTGATTTGGTTTTTTACGCCGTGCGTGTATTTCAAAACCTTGAAGGTTGTTTGATGACAGAATTCGATCAAACAGCCGGTCGATTTGAGTTGAAAATACGCAGGGCTATCTGGAATAAAGAGTTTACTGAACGACACGTCCACCCTTCATCTTTCCACCAACATAGACATTATTTTAAATAATTTAATAACTTTGTACAGTTATTACATGAATATTAAAATAATATTGAGAACAATTTCCAATAAATAAATGAAGTGAAAAAAAAATCGAATACATTTGACTGGGTAATTTTAACCAGTTAGATCTCAGTAAAATGAAAAATTATTTAACATTCGGATCAAAAATTCAAGGCAATAAAGGTGGTGCCAAAAATTTAAACTAATGAAAAATTTATAGAATAGAATATAATATTTAAGACCTAAAGGATAAGAAATAAAAATAGGTAACAAGACAGAATAAAAGTTTGTGATATAAAATTTCATCAATCATACTTTACTACAAAGGCGTTCCGCTGTTTTCGCAGTTTTTCATTTTTCTAATCTAACTTATTCTATTCTATTATTGTTTATTTTGATATAAAAGATTTTTTTCTGAAATCGCTTGGAAATGGCTATGTTCCCGGATCAATTTCTAACCCCAAAGTATGCTAATCTGGTACCTACAATATTCCTTTGCTAGTCAACGAACATTCCCGTACTGTACGAGAAAAATATTCCCGGCCTAGAGAAAAATCTGTATCCCTTGCTACATATTTTCTATAAAAGGGTTTATATGTCTCATTTATTACAAAAGACCTTGGTTTATTAGTTTTATTATCAGGTATTTTGATTAAAAGTTTAAATACCCAATCTTCTACGTCGTTCAATGATTAATAAAGGTTTCAAAAAGCTCAAGGCTCAAAACTTTTGATCTTTTGGGTTTGTAGTTGTCACTTTTACGTTTTAGGAAAGCACACAATTTTAAATGTAAAATCGCAATATTGAATGTGATTTCAGAAAAAATAGTATGTGCACCTCGGAGTAAAAGCACATTGGCAGACTCTAATGTTTGTTTTATTTTACATTGTCGTCCGGGATTGACATTAATTGTACCACTGCTGTTGCCAGCAATATGTATTAATGGAGTTGTTGATGGATTTACAGTGTTTTCTGTAATCACGGAAGATGTGTGGCTGTGATGTAGCAGTTTCCATCCACCGTGCTGTTTTACAACTTTAAGGTCAGCTTCAGCATTGGCCAACAACGTTGAAGATGTCCTCCTAAAGCAATGACCTATATACTTTTCTGGCTGGTCTAGTTTTAAGAACTCAGCTATTTTCTTAGGTGTTCCGCCACCAGTATGTATATCAGCTCTTTGAGACAGACATTTTCCTTTTCTATAACCCACCAAAAGAGCTTTCAGGGAGACGTGTTGCCGTAAATTCATGTATTTTCTAAACACATCCAAATAGTGAACCTCATCACTGTTAATCACAGTGAAAGCTCGTCGAATATGCGTTTTTGTCTGGTTAATCGTAACTACTAGCTGAGTACCCGTATCTTCCACATCACTAATTTCTAAGTTATAGATCTCCTTCCTTCGGCATCCTTTAGCCTCTCCAAGTACTGCTATCACTTTGAGTAATAGATATTCTTTATCTGGAGCGTCCCTCATGAAGCTTTCAATTTGTTCCTTTGTTAGCACCTTCGACTGGTTTGGCTGATGGTCTACATTTTGTATTTTTAAAAAAGCTATCATCAACTTTGGGAAACTTGATATGTAGACATTCTCATTGATTTTACCATCGAATAATTGGACCATAATGAAGAAGGGTTGAATGTTTTTGAATGAAAATTTAAACTGTTGAAAAGAATATTCTTTAAGAAAACTGTTCTTACTACCTCCAAAAAGTAAGCCAACATCACATTTTCATCAGCACTACTTTTCAAATTGTGTTGTTCACGCCAGTTGCAAAACAACGCATATTCTTTTTCATATCTTTTCGCAGACTTAACTGGAATGATTTGCCCTATCGCTTCCGCAGTTTTCTCAGCAATTTCATCTAATTTCAGATCCACTTTCTCCGCAGATATTTCGTGTGTGCAGAAAAATTTAATATGTCTGCCTTTATTTACATTGTTACTTGATAACCGCTGTTCATTTTTTTATTTCTCCAGCAAATCAACCATGTTAAGAATAATTCAAGTAACATAATTTTTTCACAGCAGTCTACATGACTTCCTAATTAAATGATCAAATATGTCATTTAAGTTTCAGATTTTATTGCGTTTAAAACCAAAGGCAGTATGAAAAAAATATAGTACTATACACATCCGTGAAGTGATTATTACGCCTCGTCCATAAATATCTATCTCGTACCGGACTTGTAAAGTAAATAACTATTAATTCATGTGTAATGATCAATGAAATGGTGCAGCACGAGCATTACCAAAGGGTGAATCGTAATCAAAATCACCTTCAAATTCACTACCATAAATTTTAGTACCAGCATACGTATGAAAATTTTCCATTTTTGAATTTTAGAAATAACAAAACTAAGTTTCAAATATCAAAGTCATATATTCCGAACTCCGATTGGTTGTATTCCTTTAATTCCATAAATTTTGATTGTGTTTTGCCGCATTAGAAAGCACTGGTCCATTCCTTAAAACCTATATCTTAAATTATATATCTTATTCCTTAAATCCTTTTAATTCCCTCATTCCCTGCTGCTTCGTTAAATAAGTTTCTTAAAGGTCTTCAAATTCTCGTAAATAATTTTGCAAAAATTCTTTCGGCATTTGCAGGATTAATAAGCATCGTATGCGTGTCATTTAAATTTATAGATCTACTTCTGTATACTTTATTTTTAGAGTAGAAAAAACGAGAGAAGTTAGATCCAAGCAGAAATATACGCCATTGGAAAATGTGCGCAATTCAACATTGAAAAGAAATACTGCAAACAGAACTTAACTATAATGTCTGACAGTCAAGCAGAAATTAAAGCACTCAACTCCAGCGTTATCAACATCTAAATTAGTCTTGGAGTGTCTAGAAAGACTGAACGAACTGGGCATGAATTACACTTCTATGGCTCCTTTGGACACTCGGGAATAGAAGGAAATGAAATGGCAGATATGCTTGCCAGAAGGGCAGCAAGTATGTCACTAATGGGGCCTGAACCATTCTGTGGCATAGCCTAACAAATCGAAACTTTGATCTTAGCGTGGTCAAAGTACACAAAATATTCGTAAAATGCTGCAAAATGTACAAAAAATTTGGAAATTCAAATTTAGGTATTTAAGAGGATTGTGCTTAATATGAGAAAATGTTTACGAATTTAGGTAAGCAATTGGTCGAAAATTTTTTTATTTGTTTTTTAATTTGTTTAAATAATGAAAATACAGAAAAATGTTTAAATCAAAAATTGTAGCTAATGCATTTACCTACAAAATTTGTTTGAAAAGTTTTCTGATATTTTCATTAGTTTTTGAAATACACCAAATTTTTCTAACACTACTTTTAAACATCATCAATTTTCAAGTTTTTAATTTTAAGATAGTAAATATACAATGACCCGTAGAAAAAATTGTTTCATATAAATCTTGCTATAAATGAAGGTATCTAAAATTATATAAAAAAATTTTTTTTGTAATAATTTTTTAATGAATTATCACCGATTTTCCACATAAAACTCTCCTAAAAAGTCGTATTTTTTACTAATTCTTTCTACTAAACATTGAGAAATTAAACAATTTAATTATTTAACATTGTGTACTTAAAAGATGATGGTTTAATCTAAAAAATTTATTTGAAACTTTTTTTTGTAACTAGATTTTCCGAAAAGATACATACGATTTTCCATATGCTACCGTTGAAATAAGCGAATTCTCGAAGTTTCATTTATAATTTTAATTAGTATTTATGACGACGAATATATTTCATTTATAAGGTATTGTTGTTGATCAATATGTTCAGAATATCCCGTGCTTTTTTTATCATTAAATTGGTTTTTCATGAAAATTCTAGCGATTTTCCACGTAAACCTTCTTTGACTATTATATATATTTGCAATTTTTTGAATCAAAAAATTATAAAAATTAAAAATAAAATTATTCCATGAGATAAGAATTAAGGACCATGATACTACTACACGTCAACCCGTCTGCTTCTACAGAGTAAGAGCATGCGCGCTGGCTCACAGCGCGACGGCGCGGAGAAGCAGCTGCCAGCGGCTTTCTCACCTGCTTTTTCACCTTCATTCGTACTCCCTTCTCTTTCGTACCTGACGCATAGGTGTGTTAATATGTATCGCGATCGCTTCTCTATACAATTATTATCAAGCTGGCAAAAATCTGAATAATCTTGTAAGCACTGAAAACAGTTATGCTAGATTTTCTAAAAGGCGTCTGATTTTAGCACTTATTATAAATAAATGTCTATTATTTAAAAAATTTGATATTAAAAGAAAAACTGTATTATAGTTTTGAAAGTATATACTTCAAAGTATTTACAGATAAAGTTTCATTGAAGTATATATTAATTTGGAAAAAAGATAAAATTAAATAAAGTTTGAAAAAAACGATTGAAATTAAGCATGTAAAAAACAGAGATTTTTAAAAAGCATTTTTTAAAAATTTAAATATTTTTCGCTTTGTTTTTGTGATAATAATGTTCAATGATCATTTGAAATGTTAAATTTAAAAGGAATTTTCGCTGCGACAATAATTAATTAAATAGGAAATATAATTGTTTATTGACGTTTTTCTGCTCGTTTTTTTATAAATAAATGGATTTTACAGTTAGAAAATTTACTTTTTTAAACTTGAAAGTAATTTTTTTTGAAAGTTGAGGTCTTTCTCTACATTTTATATTACTTTGTCTGTTTTTTCAGTGCATCACAACCTTTAAATTATTAACTTTTAAATCGAGCCTTCAATAAATTCGGCTCACGGGACGTTCGCGCGCACCCACGAATCGACTTCCGCTGAAATAATTATATCTCGTACACTTTTCAATTTACAGAAAAACTTTTCAGACAAATTTTGTAGATGATTTCATCAGCTACAAATTTTAATTAAAACATTTTTCCATATATTTATTATTTAAACAATTAGAGTGAAAAAACAAAATTTTTCTCCCGAGAATTTTCCGGAAAATTGCATACCTATTTTCGTAAAGAATTTTTCATATTAAGTACAACCCTTTTAAATACTCAAATGTGAAATTTCAAGATTTTTGTCTTTTTAGTGAAGCTATATATGTGTACTTTGACCACGCTATCTGCCAATCTCACACAAATTAATAAAAACGTTGTTGGCTCCATTAATTTTGAAACATTTAAACTGTTATTGTACAAATAAGGTACAAAACAGATTACTCATTGTAAGAAAAGGAAATTGAATAACAATTCCACGTTGCGAAATTTGTAATTAATATTGTCTGCGGTGAAGTTAACTGAACTTGAAGGATATACCTACATCGTTCTTTAGAAAAAAATACATAAACAATTGATTAGGAACTTTATATTCTGCTCGGGTGCTTGTTTCCTTACATAACGATATACCATTGTACGATTTACACCTGCTCATCTGCTCGAGCCCTTCCCATCCGTTTACCATTGGTTTTATTGAATTTCTAACTAGGTGGGCCGATTTTTTATATATTATACACCCAAACGTTTTAATTTAAATTACAGATACAACTGGCACGTGCATTATAAAAGAATATCAAAATATCGATTGCAATTGAAATGATTCCACTATCAGCTGTCACCTAATTTCTTTCCGTAGACAATCCAATAGATTGACATTTGTCAAATTTAGTTGACATATTAAACGGGGGTATGAAAACATTTATGGTGGATATTAAAAATTAAAATGTCCGAAACGAACGATGAAGTTTTGCAATACATTCAAAATTTGGACGTAGACGATGAGGAAGTGGAAGAAGAGGAAATTGTTAAACCTCCTCCAAAACGGCCGAGGCGCCTGCGCATTGCCAAACCACCGGTAGTGACTCATTTAGACGAATCGGGTAGTGAAGAGGAAGAAGAGGAAGAAGAAGAAGATGAAGATGATTTCGAAGGATGCACAAGCGAGGAGTTGTTGTACAGAAGAACCAAGTCTTTTACATGTTTTGCTCAGCTTGTATTGTCTAGTAGCTCTCTACTGAGGAATCTAAATTATCTTTTTCCCGTTCCTAAAGATCCTGGCATAGAAGATGCATTTAATTATGTAGGTATGAATAATTTTATCCTCTCAAAGCTTCGCTTGTATCCTTTCAGTTTTTTGGTAGGTGCAATGGGAGTTTCCATTTACCAAGTCTATTCCTACTCCATTTTATGGGAAGGCCTAGCCTCTCTTTGCTTCCTCTGACAAGCCGCCGCTGCCTTCTGGTAGATTTTAAACATTTCTTCTAATCATTAACCATTTCTGCTGGACGTACTAGACTTTCTTAACTTCTTACTTTAAGGAAAATTTCTGTTTTATTAAATAATTATATAGGATCGTGACTTTCAGAACCTATTCCTGTATACGATGACATTGGAGTTGAAAAATATGAAAACTTATGTAAAGAATACGAGATTGTTCCTTTGATGAGGATAAAAAATACTCTGGGTACCACCTTGATGGATTTGAAAGTAAATATTTTACTCATATTTTATATACACAGTGAGAATCTAAATTCCGAACCCCTTTATTTTTTGAGCTATAAGAATTAGAAACTCTGACCGATGTAATCATAAAAATGGGAGACAAATTGGGTTGAATCTCATAAAAAGGAAAGAAAAATTTAATTTTTTATTAGTATTAATGGAAAAGGGTTTGGAGAAGCTTTCAAATAATGTATCGAATTGCCACATGATCCCATTTAAAATTATCATTCAACATGTCCTAAACATTATCTGATTCAGTTTCCCACACTTTCAAATTTCTAATTCTTAGGGTTCAGAAAATAAAGAATGGGGATTTTAGAGCCGCACTGTATACCTACCAACTACTTTCAACAAGTAAATGTTTGATTCAGTTTTACGGATTAAGAGAGAAACAATTAAAAGCAATCATGGAAACATTGAAAGGTAACCACTATGTAGAAACGTTAATCCTGCAAGATAATTTTTTAACTGAACCTATGACTGCTATGGTTTGTAAGATGATTGAAGAAAATGGTACTTTGAAAATTATGAGCCTTAAACATTGCAATGTAGGTCCCGAAGGTAAATCCAGCTTTTTGCTATCAATATAATCTCTAAATTTGTTTTTTTAATACTAATACAAATGATCTCTTACAGTATTGCTCTTGTTCTTTTATTTTTACACAAGAGCCAGTACAAAATTGTTTATACAGGGTGTCCCGAAAAGAACGGTAATAAATTATACCACCCATTCTGGGGTCAAAAATATGTTGATTGAACCCCACTTACCTATATACAATAGTGCACACAAAAAAAGTGACAGGGTGCTAAAGTTAAAAATTTAAATATTTTTTTTAACGTTACTCCAAAACGGTTTAACGTTAATGTATGAAAATTTATAGGAAATACTAGTAGAGAGTACCCAATAAATTGAAAACAGTTGCATTCAATTATTTTGATTTATTATGGATTTTCAGAGGGGATCAACACCCCCAACTTTTTTTAAGGCTATAATTTAACAAAATATGGACCGCCACTGAAATCAAACGTTTATTCTTAAACTTTTGTATCTCTCTGTATTTCTTTGTAAATATTTTATTATGGAAGATATAGCCACCCTTTAAAATGCCAATTTTAATATTGAATATTTAAACTACATTTTCACAAATATTAAAAACATTTTTAAAAAAAGTTGAGGGTGAAAAGGGTGTTGATCCCCTCTGAAAATCCATAATAAATCAAAATAATTGATTGCAACTGTTTTCAATTTATTGGGTATTAGAGTAATGTTAAAAAAAATTATTTAGATTTTTAACTTTAGTGGGGTTCAATCAACATATTTTTGTCCCCAGAATCTGTGGTATAATTTATGACCTGTATAAGCTAATATTTTCGAAAATATGTCCCCCTATTGATATTTTTCTGAAATATAAAAGTCTTAGCCAAATACTTGTGTTATCAAAGCAAATATCCAGCTAAAGATATCACAGATCTTCAATAAAATAATCAAAGGGTGGAATTTTTGGAGCAAATGACCAAGCAACAATAATTTATTCAAAAGATGTGTGCTCAACGAGAAAATATGGTACCTATAACAGGCTTTCTCAAAATGATAAGAAACTGATTGAACCTAAAATGAAGACTCTCCTTGGAGAGAAAGACTCTTTGAAGTATTCATGGCTTCTAATAATAACTATAAAAAGATAATTATAGATTATTCTCAAACGATTAATAATAACCATGTGTGAAGTCACAGATGTTAGATAATCTTAAACATATATTTGTTTATTTAGATGATTTAATAACTTCGATGGCTAAGAGGACAAATATTGTATGTCCAAAATTGATGTTTTCAGTAAAATCAATTTAAAAGTTTGCGTTAACCGTGACAAACCGTACTTATTTTAAAAGTAATTAAATTACAGTTAAGTTCGTGTTACACCCTTCTTTTATACATTACTCAATATTTGAGCACAATAAAGATTTCATCTCGACCAGCATAGACCCCGACGTATCTCATTTATAACAAAAATGGACATACAATATTTGTCCTCTTAGCCATCGACTTATAAAAGAGCTCAAAATTAGAATGAATTCAACTTAGATAAACTCTAAAAACTGCTTAAACATTTAGGCTTACAATTGATGAAAGAAAGTCAAAATTCTTTACAAAATTTTTAAGACGTGTGTAGGTCATAGTATCGCGACCAAAATAAATTTTTATTAGATCTGTGATGAGTTGTAACCTATTGGGTAAGCAACCAATCATACATTATTTTCAATTAAACCATTTAAAAAGAAGGCGCAGTTGATAAAGTATAAATATAAATACCAACCCACGTGGACTATTAAGAAGTTAAAAGAGATTTTCCTGAATTGTATTTAGGATTTAAATCTACTTTTAAATTTTTTTTATATTCTAGGTGCGGTTTTATTAAATGAATCATTGTCTACTTCACAGTTTCTAACGGATCTAAATTTGAGTTTTAACAATTTAGGAGACATAGGACTTCGCAATCTCAAACAGGGTTTATGTGATATGCCTTCTTTACAAATATTAGATCTTAGCAACAACAAATTGACAGAAGATTCGGCAGATGTGATAGAAAGGATCATATTGGAGAATAAAACATTATCTGAACTTAATTTGGCATGGAATGGATTTTATACGGCTCTAGGTGGTATAACGATAAAAGTTATCTTTACATTTATTTATGAAATCTATTTTGCAGCTACCAAATTAATTTTTAGAGCCCTAAGGCAAACGGACCGTTTGCGGGTTTTAAATTTCTCTTGGAATGGAATAAGTGTACAACCAGCTATAACTTGGCTCGTAAAATATGTTAGGAAATCCGAAGTTTTAGAAGAACTAGATCTAAGTTGGAATAGGTAATATTAAATTAGATTATTAAATGAATATTAAATGAGATTTTTTAGATTCTTAGAACCGGCTTTAAAAGCTGTAAGAAGATGTATATTGAAAAACCATTCCCTGATAAAAGTAAATCTTGGTAGTGTTCCTTGTACTCCACCAGACGCTGTTTTTGTAGCGAACATTTTAGTGAATTCTAAAAAGGCATCGGATCCTATACAATACTTAAATATGGAAAATATTTATTTTACTAAAGACATTTTAAAAGTAAGTTTTTAATATTAACTATCAGATTTAATGAATGGGACAAACAACCTGGTTCAGTTTAGTCGGACAGCCTATATCAACCAACTTATATATAAGGAATGTCCCTGGATTGATTGATTAATGATCGATCGAGGAATCGAATTCATTCAAAGTTGAATACTTGGTTGTATCTAATCTACCTACCCAATTTAATTTTATTGAAAATTCGGTTTCAATGTGAAACTGCTATAAAAATATTTATAGTTAGATGATAGAATAGTTTATAATTGTGAATAACCAAATAAGCAATTATATTTTTCATCTCGATTTATTTTCAAGCATTTCGATTTATTGTCAATATCCTCGTTGACGGTTGACGCCAATGTTTAAAGTTTAACCAGACATAACCTCAAAAGCTCGTTTGATTACATTTTCTTTATTTATAAAAAAGGTAATTTTCAATCATTGCTAATATGACTAAACAATAATAGATTTTATATTTTAGTTTCAAATTGTTGATAACACTAAACAATGTCTGATTTTGCGGAACTTCTTCAAGAAGCCGAAAAGCTGACAAATGAACTTGGAGATGCCAACGAACTTCCCAAAGTGGAAAGATCTTTACGACAGGTTCTAGAAGCTTCTAGTGATTTGTACACGAGAGTTGCACAAACGGGAGCTAAAGATATTCAAGCTAACCTCTTATTAGGCTCAAAAGGTATAGATCTACCAAAAATCGCACAAAAACTCGAGTCGCTTAGTACTAAACGAACATTTGAACCTATACAACCAGTAGCTGATTTGGATATTTACAATATATTGGAAAATGAGACTAGAAATCAAATTTTATCAGTATTTGACTCTGGATATAACAAAATGCTTTCGTTTACATATGATACAGCTTGGGAACATCAACAGTCTGAATGGAAACAAGAAAAAAGAAAAATACTTAATGCAATGAGTACCAGTTCTGGAGCAGCTATTGATGTTGGAAAACAGCTTACAATTACTCTGGATACTTCAAGCTTCACTCCAGGAAACTTAAGCCCAGCAGAAGCTATTTATGTGACAAAAATCATGGATTATAACAGAACTATAAGCAAGGGTAACCAGAAACCTAGTTTAGTTAACATATTTACCAGTATTGTTAATGAATTTAAGGATCCTAAAGTAACAGATATGTGGGATATTATTAGATATATGGTCCAACTTCCACCTTTTCCCCAGTCTGAGGATCCTATAAAAACTAGAAACACAGTACCTTTTATTGAAGCTCTTGTTAAACAAGGTAAGAGTTATTTAGAAGATAGATACAAAACTTACATGAACAATATTATTAATGATGATTTAGTCCATGCTATTAGAGGAGGAATTCCAGGTACTTATCACTTGGTACGTAGTTTTGTAGGTCTTAGACTACAGGGGGAATATTTGGGTCTGCAAGATGGACTTATAGAAGACAGACCTTTGTGGCCCATGGTCTATTATTGTTTAAGAGCAGGAGATATAACAGCTGCCATATTTTGTTTAAAAAAGAGTGGATTGCCAGAACTTCAGGATATTATTTCACTTCTTGAAGCTAAATTGAATAATGCAAAGACTGAAATAATCAGATTGGAAGATGCTATAAGATTTTCTTACAGAAGGGTTATTAGAAATGATACAGATCCATTTAAAAGAATAGTTTGGTCAATTCTGGGCTGTTGTGATATATCTGATGAACATTCTGAAGTAGCAAGAACAGCTGATGATTATTTATGGTTGAAATTAAATTTGGTAAAACCATCTGCAGTTGATGATAATTCGATTAAGTATAAAAATCTACAGTATACAATTTTAGAAGAATATGGAGAGACACATTACAATGCTTTTCACCAACCTCACTTATATTTCCAAATGTTGGCATTGACAGGTCAATTTGAAGCTGCATTTGAATTCTTATCGCGTGTAGAAAAGTTTAAAGTGCATGGTTTTCATATGGCTCTAGCATTAAATGAATTGTATATGTTAGGCAGTCCAGAAGATACCAGTGCTCCATTATTAAGTGTAGATCCAATGGATGAAAAACCTGCTTGCAGATTGAATCTGGCAAGATTTGTTATGCTATATGTTAAGAAGTTTGAGTTGACTTGCCCAAATGAGGCCCTACATTATTTCTACTTCCTAAGAAACTATAATGATAGTGAAGGTGAAAATCTATTTAAAATCAGTGTATCTTATCTAGCTGTAGAAACTAAACTTTATGAAGTTATCCTAGGAAAAGTACAACTGAATGGAATAAGAACTAAAGGTCTAGTTGATCAATTTACTGACACTAAAATTACTGCTGAAAGTATAGCTCAGTTGATAGCTGAAAATCTACTGAAGAAGGGATTATTTGAAGAAGCCATAAATCTATTTGATTTGGCTAACAATCAAGATGAAGTTTTAAAACTTATTTGTGGAATACTTTCCAGAACTGTTTATTTGGAAAATGAACCTGGATCTTTAAGAAGTAGAATCCATGAGAAAGCTTTACATTTTGCTGAAAGATTTTCAAAAGAAGGCTATAAAACCACACCTAATCTTGTGAATTCATTTCTTAAACTTAAAGATCTCATTATATTTTTCGATCAGTACCATGCTAAAAACTATGCTCAAGCTTCAAAAACACTTGCTGATTTACAGTTGATACCCTTAAGACCAGAAGAGGTGGATGATAGAGTTAAGAATTTTAAAAATTATCATCAGGATCTGTGTAAAGTTATTCCTGAAGTGTTGATGGCATCTATGAATATGCTTTTCGCCCAATATCAGAAAATTCAAGCAAACAATGATTACATACCAAGATTTCATGATGAAACAATGGGCATTCAGCTGAAACATTTGAGAGAACAAGCTAAATGCTTGACCAATTTCACTGGGATGTTGCCATATAGGATGCCTGGAGATACTAACAGCAGGCTGGTGCAGATGGAGATTTTGATGCATTAAATTTTTTCTGAATTGTATTTTTCTAACAAATTTCATTACTATTGTTGTAAAATATTTTTTTAAATAAATGTTTAAAAGAAATTACACTTTTTATTTCACTTAAGCATGTCATATCTTTGTAGGCACATTTCCTAACCTATTAAGATACTTTTAAATTAGCTTAGTCTTCTTTAAAAGTCTTGAGTAGTTCGTGTTGAAGACGGATCTGTCTTTACACATTGAACCTTGTCAGCAGATTTATTAAAAGAACATTCTTTTTGAAGAGTAGGGGGGCTTAGATGATGAAGGAGTTTGAGAGGAAAGTGTTGAAGGATTCAAGGAATAATGGGAAGAGAATAAGAGAGAATTTGACACAGGTCCACGCTGGGGCATAGGATAGGGAACACACAGGACTAGGGCTGTATTCGTATAAATACAAAATAATGTCGTATTCCGAGCTGAGTTAAAAAAAATTATAGGCTTCAGCAAACAATGAATATATTTTTCGTTATAACATGGCAAAAACTATAAGGATATCGGCCGGTGCACGGTGCACGTTGTCTACCTCCTCCCTAATACCAACTGCGTTATTTAAAAGAACCATACCATTGACGTTTCATATGAACATAACAATGTCTACTAGGTAGACAACACACAATACGATCATGTGTTGAGTAAAATATGCTTTAATAATAATAAAGTTTATTTTTTCAATATCCTAACTGAAGGCCCAATTTTTATAGATTATAGAAAAGGCAAAAAACCTTGGACGTACTCTTATAATCGGAGGAATATTGGGTAATTGGACGATCAAAGAGCCAAATATGACAGAATTGATATTTAAAAGGATTAGATACCTTTTAAATAAACCTAAAAAGAAGAAGGCCCGGAAAGATTTTGGGTACGTAGATTTTTGTTATAGGTATGGTACCTACTTACACTTATTATTTTTGTTTTGTTTGCAGTCATTTTCTTCTTGGCCTTCCTGATCCACAACCTCTAACAAAAGTAGAATTCGAAAACTTGCTTTTGAAGAAAAAGATTAAGAAATTAGACGCACCTCTTGTACAACAACTCGAAAATTTGTACTTGATTAAGAAAGCTAACAAAATCGATATGTCCGCGATGTTACAAGGTTATATGGAACTCTGGCCAGACACAGTTTTACCACCTCCAAAACCGAAGAAGCAGAAAAAGGGTAAGAAAGGAAAGAAGAAGAAGAAGGGTAAAAAGGATAAAAAGGGTAAAAAAGATGCTGCTAAAGATGGACAGCCAGTTGAAGCTAGTCAAGTGCCAGCCGAAGGTCAACAAACCGAAACAACACAGGCGCCTGCTGCAGAAGGTCAACAAACCGAAACAACTCAGGAGGCTGCTGTAGAAGGTCAACAAATTGAAGCAAACCAGGAGTCTGCTGAAGGTCAGCAAATCGAAGCAAACCAGGAATCTGCTGAAGGCCAGCAAATTGAAGCAAACCAGGAGTCTGCTGAAGGCCAACAAATGGAAGCAACTGTGGAGACTACTGAAGGTCAACAAATGGAAGCAACTGCGGAGACTGCTGAAGGTGGAACGGTGGAGAAAAATCGAGAGTCTGCTGATGGCCAACAAATTAAAACAAATCGGGAGTCTGGTCAAGGTCAAAACTTTGAAGAAAATCAGGAGTCGGCTGATGGTCAACAAACTGAAGCAAAGCAGGAGTCTGCTGAAGGCCAACAGATTGAAGTAAGCTGGGAGCCTGCTGAAGATCAACCGATGGAAGCAAGGTGGGAACCTGCTGGAGATCAACAGACGGAGTCTGCTGACGGTCAACAAATTGAAGCAGATCAGCCCAATAATGGTTAATTTTTCGATTGAAGCAATGAATGGGAATAATTTTGGAAATGTATGGTTCAAGGTTTATTTATATATCAAATAAAAATTTGTAATTAATAAATCTCATCCAATGATAATTTGAGTTTTGTTTACAAAAAAAGTTTTCTACAAGCGGGAATTAATACAGGATCTTTACAAAAGATAGTGATTAAACAATAAGTAAATTATTAATATTTTATTAAGTTCATATTTGGTTTATCGTCATATTAACTATTGTTCTATGCATAATATGTTGAGCATAAAACATACTGTTATATTTAAATATAATAGTAATGTTTACATAGTTTAGGTTACATATCATTCTGATAAATTACCCCTATTTGGTATTTGTATTTCTCCTTAAGCGAATTAACCTTTACAAAAGCGAATTTACAGTTATTGAGGCACAGGAATGAAGGTTTATTTGTATTGGTTGCCCTTAGCAACTGCTTAGAATGTAAACATATGTTAAAAAATGCATGTATAAAACAGTAATCGTTTGGCATAGCGAAATATATATTTTCTAAAAGTTGCAATAATTAAGTGCAAAAATTGGTCAAAAATCATCCCAATACTCTTCGATAATGGAAGAGGATAATGCTTGGGTTTTTGATTCACTGGTCACTTTTCTAAACGGGCCCATATGGAATGCACCATTGCAGAGTTTTATCGAAGAAAAGTCTTTGAGTAAGTACCTACTTTGATCAAACAATATTTATATCTCAGATATATACTCAGGGTGAAAAAAGTGACACCCGATTTTAAAAGCGCCAACTATATATATGTTTATTTTGACATAAATATGTACCTATGTCAATTGTTTTATAATTTTTTTTCACGTAACTGTAGCAGACAGGGGTATATGACATCTCAAAGATGCTCTATATCTTTGATTTAAGTCAGGCATGTGTGCAAAGACAGACACGTTGCTTTATAGTGCATTATAAAATGAAAGTATCTCATTTAAATGTAGCAAACGGTATAACATGATCTTCAATAATTTTCTCCAGATAGAATTCTGCATTATACAGTGTGCTTGCCTTTAAACATATCTTCCCAGAATATTTTTGAACTACTCCCAAATGGACAGCGCTAATACAATCAGACTATCTTTTTCTAGGTCTGGAAACGTCACTCTTTCGCTATTTCTTGAGATAGGTCAGCATTTTATTCAAATAAATGTTGGCCTTATGAAGATTGATTGTATTGAGTATTTTCTTGTTTTTTTGAAGTTTTTGAGACACTATATAGTATTATATAGACACATCATTACCGATTTGTTATATTTAAGAAAGTTTTATATTTTGTTTTATACGAAAAACTTTGATTTTGAGGTTAATTAATATTTTAATTTACTATTCCTTAAGCTTAAGCAAAGTTTGTTTGGATAAAACGCTATGACCTGTCTCAAGCAATGGCGCGACAGTGACGTCGCAATAGAGTGTGGCGTATTGATAAGTGAATAACCTTTTTAAAATTGGCTGCATAGCTCATATTCTAAGTTGAAGTTATTACGCCCTCTTAATTGCTTGAATGACTTGCTGGATATCGAAATATACCAGAAAAACTATGAGACACACACTGTATGTGAAACTATGAAAGTCAATTGTAATTAGTCAACACTGTTTTGTATACTAGTTTTTGTTTTTTTAAGACCTGTTTTGAACTAAATGCGTTTTTAGTTTTTGAACCCAATGCAGAAGACAACGATGACTACAAAAAAATATTTGAGGAATTTAAAAACTTGGTACGTGTTCTAATGTATTTAGATAAGAAATTCATCCTTGATGCTTTGTTTCGTTTTTGTTTTAAATTTCAGGTTGATTTTATGCTTGGAAATTTCATGGAAGACATTGGAATAACAGCAGAGCAGTTCGAGAATGCTTGTAAAGAAAGCAAACGCCATCAAGTGGCTTTTGATCCAGTAAGTCGAGGTCTCCAATCGCTGAGCATATTTTGTGTTGCATTTTTAGGTCTCGAAACTTTTTTCTCTGGTTTTTTTTCAGAACTCGTTCGAACAAGTTTGGGCAGCCAACGATTATCAAATGTTTAAAAAAATGATGACACAGAGAAACGTCGAATTACAGCTTCAAGCCCTTGAACTGATAGAACAAAAATATGGAATTACTCCGGAGTCGTTTGTTCCTCAAGGCAAAGATGAAAATGTCAGGGAAATCTCAGTGACTGTAGAGAAATCTTCAGATCTTGAACAGAACGTAATGGAAGAGGTTTCTAAGTAAGTAAGACACTATCTGGATCTCTATGTATTTAATCGGTTGTTTTTATAAAAGAAACTTTACTGCTGTACTTGAGGAGGAATCTGCTTCTCCCATGAAAACGGAAAATATGGAGGAGGAGAAAGAAATTTTGGAGCGAGAAAAAGAAGTTTTGGAAAAAGTTTTAAAAGAAACTAAAGGTAATTCTTCCAAAATTATATTACAACTTTTTTTATTTTTAATGAGTTTTTTATACGGTATCCAATTTTTAAAGTTAAATTATTATACTTTTGAATTTTTCATTTTTAGAAAATAATGTAGATATATCAGACGATGAAGGTAAATAAAATACAAAAGCATGTCTCATTATTTAGTCTTTTTAGTATAGATTAAACATTCAACTATATTAATATATATCAAATAATTTTTAAAACTAAAATATTTAAAATTAGTTTTCTCATTAACCTTACTGGCACCATCTCTTTTAAATTAAAGTAAAAACCAGCCAACCATCTTGCTAGCCGGTGCCCTCTTTTGGGAACTAACACAACCTCCATCTTGGCTGCAGTTTCCTTCAGCATATCGTTTAGATATACAAAAATAAGAAATTTTATCAACTGGATCAATTTTATTATTTTCTAAACTTAGATGTAATATAGTTGATGACCAAAAAAGCAAATCCTTGGCAAAAGGGATCATCACTAGTGATCAGGAGTAATTTTAGTTCACTAAAAAAATTATAGATGGGTACTGTTCATATTCATCTTAGAGTAGAACTATACACGCTTTTGAAAACTGCTATCACTGCGATAGGTCGAATTAAAACCAGCCATGTAATAATTTCAAATAAAATAATTTTTTGTAGAAAAGCACATTCCAGATTTACCTTCAATTTCACCACAAGTTATGGATCCCATTATAAAGGAAATTCCAAATTTTATCCAAAAAAAGGAAGCTCCACAGATTGAAGTAAAGAAAGAGGTAAATTTGACAATAATCTTTAGTGTATTATGATATTTAAAACTACGAAGGGGGCCAAATGTTACGGAATTGAGCTGTGGAAAGGAAAGAGTGATAGGGAAAACCATGTAAAAGCTTTTTCCTACTGCGAGGAAAGTAAAACAAAAATAAAATACTTATATTTAAAAAAAATAAATGCATGGTAGGAATCGTTGAGGTAAATTTTTGGCAATTCCAGTTTCTTTGGACCCCCTCTTTTGGATACCCCAAGTTTAAATTGATTGAATTATTTTTAGATTGATGTCATCGAATTGAAAAAACGTCAAGAATACTTACGAGCCCAAAGAGATAAATTGGTGGCTTTAAAGAAGGAAGTACGTCGCAAACAACTTGATACAGGTAAAATAATGAAATAACCAATTTTTACTGACCTGGTGCTCTTTCTTCTCTATTTAACGTTCTTACGCTGAATTTTATAAAATTAAAAGATCCATTTATATTTTTGGGGAAAACATATTTTTATCTAGTGGAGTCTGAAATGATAATTTTTGTTTTCTTTTCGTAGGGGTCACAAAATCAAAAGGAAGACCAAAGTCGGCTAAGGCAGCCGAAGCTGTTTTGGCCGGGGAAAAGTCCAACATAGAACCCCAACAGTTGCAGCTTCGCAAAACTTTAGCCGAGCGTTTAAGGGCAGAAGTGGTCGCGACAAATGAATAAAACACGCACACAGATCACTTTTTTACTTATATTTATTACCTAAATATATAACGAGTACAATTTGTATTTTACAATTCTTTAAAACATTAATTTGTTACATAAAAAAAACGAAGATTAGAAAAATTGCCTTTTTTTGTCTGTTGTTTTTAAAAACGTATGGCCTGTATAAAAAATATTATGTTGATCTTTGTAACAAATAAGAATGTGTTGGTGGGTTGGTTGAAAAGTTACGCAAATTCTGTAAGAACAATAAGTCTTGTCGAATTATTAATGGGATGTGTTTAAAGTCAAGTTTTTTAATAAAAGTTGTGCACTTTTTACCATTTATTAAATGTTGGCATTAAGGACTTTTAACGCATCTATTATTACAGATTTTAGGCTTATTTTTCTTACTGTAATAAATACCTGTTACAATTTTTATAAAAGGTAAATATTACGTTGTATCTGAGTAACTTTTGAATGATATTTTTTTTATAAATTAATTCGCTCATTTTTACACAAATACAGATAGTGGATCAAAGAAGCTTACTATGTTATTTTTTATTTGTACAAAAGTTTTGTTGTACAAGCTTTTTATTTCAAAATAAAATATTTGAGCCGAAACACATTTTATTTAACATTTTTTCCTCGACTAAGAACTGCAACTTGTCAATCTTATCTTCTTATGGTAAACAGATGCATTTGTTTGAGAATTTATGTCATATTGGTACAGAAGTGAGATATTTACAGCAGCAATATTCGTATCATCACAAAAAAATAAAATTTTAATTGGTACCTACTCTAGTACATTTATTTAAACAAACAATAAACGTACCTTCTCACTGGAAAAAATGATATCAACTTTGTAACATTTTTACAAACTTCAACACAATACTTGCGTGTGGACTGCTGGGGTTTACATCACCTGACATATATGTTGCTTTCTGTCAAAAAACGTTCTGCCTTAAGAAACCAACGGGTGGGTTAAGATACCCGGGCTTAGATTATTAACAACAGAATTGAATAAAATTAAACAAAATACAAATTAGACAAAATGAAAAACTTGGATAAGAATGGAAAATAAAGAGATTTTTGCAAAGAGCAAGGATAATCTTCAAAGAAATTTAAAGCAATTAATGAAACAGCAAAATAGAGATAGACCAAAATATTATTGAACAAGTGATGTCCTTCAAGTATCTAAGAATAGAACTCTTATTCTAATCTCAGATTCCTTCTGCTCTACATTAATTTCAGTCGTATTTTCTTTTTCTGTAGCTAATTCTTTTTTTTTTCTGTATCTAACTGATTTTCTTCAGTGTCTAATTCTTTTGTATCTAGTTATTTTTCTTCTACTTTGGATTCTTGTTGCTTCAATTGTTCCAATTCTTCTCTCAACACGTTCAATTCAGTTTTGTGTTCGTCTCTTATATCCAGTTCGTTTTCCAGATCTCCAGCCATTATTTCAGATGCTTTTACTGTCAATTCTTCGTTTAGTTTTCTCAAATCTTCGTTGTCTTCATGAAGATGACGATTTTATTCTTCTAGTTCGTTTATTTTAGACTCTAGCTGCTTGTTCTGTTCAATTTTAAACATTGCAAGGGTAAAATCAAGAATTTTATATCCACTGGGTACAAAAACACGGACTATACAGCCGAAGACTACAGAATACCAAGACAACAAATAGAAGATCAATAAGGCCGCAAACCAGAACAAGCTCCACAAAAAAAACCTACCGCACTTGCGATTACCTGGGAAGACTGCGAAGAGGAACCCCTCGACACAGATTTCCCGCCAATCCAAATTTTGGAAAAGCCGGAATTCTATCGGGGACAGCTCTAGAGAAAGCGAAGGACCACCTTGTGTAAAGTTAGTCTTACCACTGGCGGTAGGATGGACCTTCCATGAGGGCAGCGAAAAACACACACACACTCGCCGACAAAAACACAACCGCAAAGATAAAGGAATAAAGCCAGAAAAGCTACCCCTTTGAACCGAAAAAGACACTCCTGGAGCTCCCCGCAGAATTAAAGGGGGGAAAGGGAGAAACACGCGCGACGCGAAACAGTGATGAGGTCCTGTCGGAATGACAGGGGGTGGTGGAATGTTCTACTTCGCATAGACTCCCAGACTCCTCATTTATGAGGAGATCTGGGAGTATATGGTGAGTAGGACGGGTTATTGAACAAATGCTGTCTTTCCAGTATCTAAGAATAGAACTCTTATTCTAATCTCAGATTCCTTCTGCTCTACATCACTATCAGTCTTACTTTCTTCTTCTATAGCTAATTATATATTTTTCTGTACCTAACTGGTTTTCTTCAGTGTCTAATTCTTTTATATCGACTTCTTCTTCTGCATCTAGTTATTTTTCTTCTACTTTGGATTCTTGTTGCTTCAATTGTTCCAAGTCTTCTCTCAACACGTTCAATTGAGCTTTGTGTTCGTCTCTAATAGCTTCCAGTTCGTTTTTCAGATCTTCGACCATTCTTCCAGATGCTCATACGGTCAATTCTTTGTTTAGTTTCCACAAATCTTCGTTGTCTTCATGAAGATGACGATTTTATTCTTCTAGTTCGTTTATTTTAGACTCTAGTTCTGTTCAATTTTAAACATCGCAACGGTAAAATCAGGAGTTTTATATCCACTGGGTACAAAAACACAAACCATCAAGCGATTTGAGTTCGTAAAAAGACTACCTGAGTGACAGAACTTGCAACAAAGACAGTTTTAAACATTGCCTAGGTAAAATCCAGAGTTTTATTCTTCTAAAGTAATGAAATTACTTTAACAACGTGCAGCCAATGTTGAAGGTTTAGGAAATAAAGTTTCGAGCATAGAAGCATGTTATCGCGAAATAAATAAAACAATTTCTTGGATAGTTGATTGACAAATATATTTACCAAAGTTGATAGCATTAAATAAAAAAAGCGAGGATTACCAAACAGTTTTTAGTAAAACGATCGTTTCAATTTAGAATTCTTTAACAGAAAATATTTTATCGATTTGTTTGTAGTTCCACTAACATATTTTTTTGAACTTATCCACGAATATTCTTTTCTGATTGGTATATTGCTGTGAATGTTTTTTTTTTGAGCGAACATACAATCATAATAAATAATATTTACATCATTCCTGATCTCCTTTCACTTCAAAAGATGGGTACTAAAACAAAATAAGTTCGTTATGAAAACCAAACAATTTTCCACGATATTCTCGAATGTCTAATATAAATAATTAATGATTTGCAAATAGATGCTTCCTTCCCTTTAGGATTCGTCAAAAATCGTAGTAAATAAATAAACCAATAAAGTTCGATAGTAACAAAACAATTCAATAGTATAATATAAAATAATTTTAAAATCAATAAAAATAAATCCAAATTCTCAAATCCCTTTTCGAATACCATGAAAATATCGTTCGGTTTTTAACTACAAAAAGTTACCTGTCAAATATCCGATTCATAAATAAATAGAGGACAAATTCGATATATTAAAGATAAATTTTATTGATCACATTAATTACAAAATCAGAGCGAAAATTAAATACTTTTTTTATTAATCTAATTTGTTTCACACTTCATACTGTTTTGCTTAAAAATAAAAAACTTTTTAGCCATTGAAAATAAATAATTACTAACACGGTATCACATAAATAGAATAATGTACAAATATTTTTCCACAAAGAATAATAACTCCAAACAATTTCATTTTCAATATACCGTATTAGCAATAATAATAATAATAATAAAATATATATTTAGTACAGCCAGATCATCTAAAGCACACAAAACAGTACGAAGTATTAACTCTAAGCACTCCAATGACACTACACATTTTTTTAGACGATATATTCGATACTAAATGCTATCTACCGCTAGATATAACTTAGGCTAATTTCACAATGCTTAGAACCTCACAGTTATGAACAATTTGTATGACATCCCGTTGTTACCTTCCTTAAAATCAAACATAAATATCAACACACTTGGTATCAACCTTCCAGGACTGATGCGAGCACCAAAGAAAAACGCAGTAGCAGCTGACAAACCTAATAAGCGGAAAACCTAGTTTGGAACAGAATCAAAAACGATTTCCTGGGTTCCAGAACGTTTAGGGCCATTTTTAAACAACAATACCACAAGAATTAACTTCCATTGGAACAACAACTCATGCTTCATTTTCTTTGTATCGTCGATTGATCGGTTTTTGAACGAAGAGGTCTTCAGAGGACACATAAAACATTTAAATGAGAATCTGGATATGCCTTCCCACCATTTTCTAGATAAAAAAGATAAAGCTCAGAAAGAACAACAAACCGGTCAAACCACCTGCTTCAACATTTCATGTAAAGACATTGAATAATGATCACTGATAGCCATCGTGGATCTTGAACGAAGATATGAGTTAGGAATCGTTTGAGATGGGGCTGTTCAGCAGAATACTGCCTTCCTACAAACCAGAAAGATCCATAATGGTTGAAGAACCTCAGAACCTGGTTTAACATAACATCTGAAGACAAGATAAAAATTTATCATTCATCACCGATAGGTACATCAAGAAGAGTAGTCCACAGATGATTTTAAATTGCCTTTGATCTCAAAACCTATCAACTCCTCTATTCATGATCCCTTTTTGGACCTGCATCATTTTTTTTTCGGCACATTTGAAAGTAAGCAACTACTTTTTCCATGTTAGTAGATGGCTTTTTATGAAATACAACAGAAAAAACTGCATCAACTTTTAGATTATGAAGAACATGATTTAGTAGATGTCGAAGATTAAGATGAATCTGAAGAGGCGAAACAGTCCGATTAAAAACACTCAGCAGTGTCTTGAAGATTGGAATTGCATAGTTTCTCCATTTTTCTAATACAATTGGAAGCTGAGGAGCTATTTTTGCACAAGAAGATGGTCCTAGAAGATTTTTAAAATCAGAACATCTGAATCGGCGACAATTTTTTTTTTATATCTACAGATTAAGCAGCTCTTACTAAAGACTAGAAAAGCAAGACTAAAAGAAATTATCGCAGAAGATGCTGTTAGTGTCTTCCAAATGCACTAAGTCGTTGTTATCATTTCCATTACTTGGAAAATTTGGAGTAGAATTAGATGCAACAAAAATTGAACAATTTGGGAATGACAGACCTTAACAAAACCGTTAAATTGAGATAGATTTTGACCTTGCAATTCTCAAAAATATTGAAGATTCATCAGGCAAAGACGCTACCAAATATCAGTTTATGAAACTAAGCCATCACCTCCAGACTGGCTCACCATCATCAAAAAGTTTTATGAGGAGCTTCTTTAATCATAATAACAACTTCTACAACGAATTTGTTGATTACAGAAAAGCTTTCGAATGAATCAAACATAAAAAATTAACAGAAAATATCTCCCGATAAGATGTACGTCAAGGATGTGTTCTGTCCCCAATTCCGGATGTTGCAAGTACTTTAGTAAAAAACGGCTATAAACAAAAATGTTTTATAGGCTCTTCTGGCGATAATTTATTTTAAAAATGTCATAGATAAAAAATAGCATGTTCCACAGTTTTTTGTAGCCATGTTGCATGAAATTTTGTAGTATTGTGGTTTTTATTTTATTCTAGATACTGATAATGAGGTTGAATTGCCACAAATACCATTCAAAGGCCGAAAGCGAAAATCACATCCAGAGTTTACCAAAAAAGGTCTTCTCAAACGACAAGTAAAAAGTGGAGAACATCTATCAAGCAAAAACAACCTGGTTCGAAGTAAGGGATGTATTCTCAGCAATTGTTGCAGGGCCTGCAAGCTGAATTGACCGGAAAAAATCAGCGAAATTCGACAATTGGAAATTTTTCAGATTATAGTAGAGCCTGCCAAAAGGAAATTTACCAAAAAAGAAATTTCTAGGCGACAAAAACTAGAACTTACAGACTTTAAAATGTATATGGAAATGAGCATAGAGTATGTAAAGTTTTTTTTAAAAGTGTCTTGGATGTATGCGATGGTAAAATCACTAAAGCTCTGAAGAGAAAATTGGCTTCGGGAACACAAAACACCAACTTGGAGGATACAAATTACCTAAAAGAGTTTATAACAAAGTTTCCGGTAAACAAATCACATTACTGTCGTCATCACACTTGCCACCAAATTTAAACACGTCTCTAATGTACACCGAATATAAAAGATGCTGTGAAACGGACAAAAGAAAAATATCATCTCTTTTTCTTTTTAGAGATGTGTTCAACCATTCGTTTAACTTGTCATTTCACAGAACTCAAAAAGATACATGTCAAAAATGTGACCACTTTAATATAACTTTGAAAACAGAGCTTGATGTCGATGAAGATGCGGAGTGATTTTATTTCCTTTTTTGCGTTTATTTTAATGAGTTAATGTTAATTTTAAAACCTTTACAAATTTGTTTTGTAAATTTTGTTAGAGCCAAAAACGCCTATACTTTTAATTTTTTTAAAATAATGGTTAAAATTTAATGAATATTTTTTTCTTTCATTCTAAGTAAATAATATATGTTTTCTTTGGGTAAAAACGCAAAGAAATTATAATTTTGAACCAAAGGCAATTTATCGATTTCAATGAACTTTGCCCCTAATTATTTCCAAACTAGTATATTGTTTTATAGGCACCTCTGGTTCTGAGCCACTCAATTACAAGAAAGCTTTCGATTGAAGCAAACAAAAAAAAATTAACAGCAAATATCTCCTGATGAGGTGTACGTCAAGGGTGTGTTCTGTCCCCAGTTCCGTTCAATGTTTATGAGAATCTTCGATAGAAGAACATCCGCAAGGGACAAGAAAAATTTACCAGCTAGACCTCCCAAGGACAATTAAAGTAGAAGAGTTGTCAAGTATTTATAAAAATATCCTCAAATGTTCATTAACTTGAATTGAATTGAAAGAAAATGTGGTATAAGAATGAGATCGAGTTTCAGGAAGATAAAAGATGCGGACTCACAGTTCCATGTCAGTCTCGGAAGGTAAATAGTCTCCTTATAGGAGAGGAACCGTACGAAAATCAAGACAAACTTATTTCTTAGAGACTAAGATTTCGAAGAGAATAAACATACAAGTATGAATATTTTCTTCAATTAAAAATCTCAAGATTTGTGAACGTGACGTTTATGTTTGATATAAACAGATAAGTACTCGTATAAAACGCAGCAATCATAATTATTCAGTCTCTTAAAAAAAAGAGTTTTTAAATTTACTTCTAAGCATACACCATAAAATTATTTACAACTGCTTCTCGTACGATATTTTTTCTATGTACTGCCGATTCTTTAAGAGAAAGAATAACGTCCCATTGTTTTTTTTTAATATATTCTCATATATAAATAGACTGATTTCTGTTTTAAAAAACTCTAAATTCATATACATGGAATTAAATCTCTTTTTTTTTGTGTTACGTTTTCTTCAGTTTAGTTTCTTTTCTAGATCAATAATAAATTACAGAAACGATTGAAAAAAAGTTGTGCTCTCTCTCCATACGATTTAATCTTCTTTAAAGAAATAAAATTAAAATAAAAGATAACTTTATGTATAAATAGATCTTTTCGCGTCCTCGCACATCATATATTAAGTTAAGTCTCCTTAAAAAATTGTTTTTTCTACAATAGAAAAACAACAACTCGAAGGATATGAATAACACAACAAAAGTCGCCGTTGTATGTTTTTTTACACAGCTGCAGGTTTTTTGCCACCGACTGGTTAACGGTTTGTTTTGTTTATCTTTATTATTATTATTCATCTTTATTAAATAATTGACCGTTCATGTTTTACACACAATTCACTATGAGATCACACTTTGCGGCACGTTACCAGTGTCTGTAACGCACTTACCTGCAGATTGTGTACTCGACTATGACAGTCTCGGCCTTTTGGAGACTTCGCCATCCTCGTCCTCTTCATCAGAATCGCCTCCTTCGTAGTCAACCAATCCCTAAAATTTCAACTGACCTTAAGAAACATCGTACAAAAAAAAACAATAAAGTGCTTCATTACTGTGATTCTAAAATGGTGGGCACTAAATTCGCACTAAATTCTCAGAAACGATTGTGACCTTTTGGCCGTAAATTAAATTAATGGACAAATCATTGATCGTTCAAGAAAGATGTGACAATAGAGAATGCTGTAGATTGTTAAAAAATGTCACTATAATCAAAGTTTTATCTCTAAAGAAAGATGGGACAATAGAGAATGCTGTAGATTGTCAAAAAATGTCACTATAATCAAAGTTTTATCTCTAAAGAAAGATGGAACAATAGAGAATGCAGTAGATTGTTCAAAAATATCACTGTACTCAAAGTTTTATCTCTAAAGAAAGATGGGACAATAGAGAATGCAGTAGATTGTTCAAAAATATCACTGTACTCAAAGTTTTCTCTCTAAAGAAAGATGGGACAATAGAGAATGCTGTACATTGTTCAAAAATGTCACTGTACTCAAAGTTTTCTCTTTAAAGAAAGATGGGACAATAGAGAATGCAGTAGATTGTTCAAAAATATCACTGTACTCAAAGTTTTCACTCTAAAGAAAGATGGGACAATATAGAATGCTGTACATTGTTCAAAAATGTCACTATAATCAAAGTTTTCTCTCTAAGGAAAGATGGGACAATAGAGAATACTGTAGATTGTTCAAAAATGTCAGAATACTCAAAATTTTCTTTCTAAAGAAAGATGGGACAATGGAGAATGTTGTAGATTGTTCAAAAATGGCACTGTACTCAAAGTTTTCTCTCTAAAGAAAGATGGGACAATAGATAATGCAGTAGATTGCTCAAAAATGCAACTGTACTCAAAGTTTTCACTCTAAAGAAAGATGGGACAATAGAGAATGCTGTACATTGTTCAAAAATGTCACTATAATCAAAGTTTTCTCTCTAAGGAAAGATGGGACAATAGAGAATGTTGTAGATTGTTCAAAAATGTCACTGTACTCAAATTTTCTCTCTAAGGAAGATGGGACAATAGAGAATGCAGTAGATTGTTCAAAAATATCACTGTACTCAAAGTTTTCTCTCTAAAGAAAGATGGGACAATAGAGAATGCTGTACATTGTTCAAAAATGTCACTGTACTCAAAGTTTTCTCTTTAAAGAAAGATGGGACAATAGAGAATGCAGTAGATTGTTCAAAAATATCACTGTACTCAAAGTTTTCACTCTAAAGAAAGATGGGACAATATAGAATGCTGTACATTGTTCAAAAATGTCACTATAATCAAAGTTTTCTCTCTAAGGAAAGATGGGACAATAGAGAATACTGTAGATTGTTCAAAAATGTCAGAATACTCAAAATTTTCTTTCTAAAGAAAGATGGGACAATGGAGAATGTTGTAGATTGTTCAAAAATGTCACTGTACTCAAAGTTTTCTCTCTAAAGAAAGATGGGACAATAGATAATGCAGTAGATTGCTCAAAAATGCAACTGTACTCAAAGTTTTCACTCTAAAGAAAGATGGGACAATAGAGAATGCTGTACATTGTTCAAAAATGTCACTATAATCAAAGTTTTCTCTCTAAGGAAAGATGGGACAATAGAGAATGTTGTAGATTGTTCAAAAATGTCACTGTACTCAAATTTTCTCTCTAAGGAAGATGGGACAATAGAGAATGCAGTAGATTGTTCAAAAATATCACTGTACTCAAAGTTTTCTCTCTAAAGAAAGATGGGACAATAGAGAATGCTGTACATTGTTCAAAAATGTCACTGTACTCAAAGTTTTCTCTTTAAAGAAAGATGGGACAATAGAGAATGCAGTAGATTGTTCAAAAATATCACTGTACTCAAAGTTTTCACTCTAAAGAAAGATGGGACAATATAGAATGCTGTACATTGTTCAAAAATGTCACTATAATCAAAGTTTTCTCTCTAAGGAAAGATGGGACAATAGAGAATACTGTAGATTGTTCAAAAATGTCAGAATACTCAAAATTTTCTTTCTAAAGAAAGATGGGACAATGGAGAATGTTGTAGATTGTTCAAAAATGGCACTGTACTCAAAGTTTTCTCTCTAAAGAAAGATGGGACAATAGATAATGCAGTAGATTGCTCAAAAATGCAACTGTACTCAAAGTTTTCACTCTAAAGAAAGATGGGACAATAGAGAATGCTGTACATTGTTCAAAAATGTCACTATAATCAAAGTTTTCTCTCTAAGGAAAGATGGGACAATAGAGAATGTTGTAGATTGTTCAAAAATGTCACTGTACTCAAATTTTCTCTCTAAGGAAGATGGGACAATAGAGAATGCAGTAGATTGTTCAAAAATATCACTGTACTCAAAGTTTTCTCTCTAAAGAAAGATGGGACAATAGAGAATGTTGTAAATTGTTCAAAAATTTCACTGTACTCAAAGTTTTCACTCTAAAGAAAGATGGGACAATATATAATGCGGTAGATTGTTCAAAAATGTCAGAATACTCAAAATTTTCTTTCTAAAGAAAGATGGGACAATAGAGAATGTTGTAGATTGTTCAAAAATGTCACTGGGGAAACTGTGGCCAACATGTATAATAGGAGAGTTGCCTTAGGGCAGCTTCTCCCTCAAGTGCTTACAAAGCAGAGCGTGATTTTGAAATAATGTAATAATAAAAACTTTTAAAATAGATGCTTTTTAAAAAATGTCCTAGATGTTGCAGTTTTCTGCCTTCTAGTCTTTCGACTATCTCGGATTCTGTATCTATTTGTCTTAAAAATTCACTGTTTGTTACCTTGATTTTCCGTTATATTTTTAGAATTAGAATACAGCCTGTAGTGGCTCTGGGGCGTTTCTAATTTTCAACTCCACATAAGAGTTGACATTCAATGAATCTTAATTTTATTTGTAGTGATAAATCACTATACGCACGTGTTAGGTACACTATTTTTTCTACTAGCGTGCGGAAAAGTAAGTATATCAACACTAAAATGAACGCTACAAACTGTACTTTTCCGTACCCTAGTCGAAAAAATTTATTTATGTCTCCAAAACACTTTCTGCGTTACTTACCCTTTTAATGAGTTGCGTTTTAGATTCGCTCGAAGCAACGGGACTCGTCGCCGTCTGTCCAGCCGTACTCGTGTTATTATTGTGAACGGCACTTTTCGGCGATGAATTGTTATTCATTTTCGGACCGTTCACTTCGGGTGGTTGTTGTTGTTGTTTCTTTTCCATTATCTTACCGATACTATCCAGATCGGTATCGAGCTTCTTACTCAGCATTTCAGTGGGAGCAGGAAGGACCGTTTCGCTATCTTCGAAATCGTCATCGTCGTTGAACCACATCTCTTCTTCTTCGTCCATCTGTCGCTGGTCCCTCCTGTATCGACTACTTCGCAGTATAGACGGTACCCTAAAATTATTTAAATAGTTTTTGTCAGCTCCAATATTGAAAAATATCAAACTAAAGGTAGAAACAAAAGATGTTAGTAGGTCAAAATGCAGAGATCTAAAACAATCTTCCAAGGGGTCATCAAACAAACGTGGTGAGATGGGCCTGTTGGAGTATTTTTGGAAATACTTGAAGTCAAAAGTCATCAAGCTTTTTAGTCACAATTGCTTCAGTCATATGGTGGACAAAAATTTAACAAACTTTGGCATGTGGTTGCAGAAAGTGAAATGGCTGGCTTTCCAGGAATAACAGAGGAAATAATAACATGCCTCATAGCTGCATCCCTCCATTACAAAATTCTACAATGCCAGAAGCTGTACTGCCGTGCTAAGATAGGAGGTCGTATCTGCCAAAATTGCGATTTCTGGTTTTTCGCATATTTGGGTTGTCTATAACATTTCTTATCATAGTACAAACTTTGATAGTCATATCTGTGCTGTAAATACGTCAAATTGAGTGGTAAAGATTAGTCGTAACTACCAATATAGGCTGTTTGCTAGATCAAACTATCGTATCTAACCATTACTCGGTCCATTTGTCGTATGTCGAAGCTCTGGCTTCAGATACGTTGTTTGGTATTAGTTACGACATTTTGTCATGTCACTGATTTTTATGATGCTAAAGACCACTCGTCCAGGTTCAAGCTTGGAAAAACTAAACCAAAACCATATTTGAACGAATTTAATGTTGTTCAGTTCAGAAGAGGTTATCAAAATTTATTCTACAAAACAGAATTTAACGGCCCTTTCACAAAACTAAATTTTTTGACAAATCAAGCATTTAAATATGATGTATCACCTCCGAAAGAACAGGGATCCATGCGAGGATAATGCTACTACTACAGGTACAGAGGGGGATTTTGTTGAGAGTGGTACAGGGCACTGGGTGCATTAGGAGCAGCTGTGCTGTCAATGTCATACCCTTTGGACCTGATGGCTAAGGCAAAGAGGCAGTGGAACAAGAAGGATTTAGAGAAGTTGATCTCAAAGCTGTCCGAAATACTTCCGCCGAATCGTTTGAAATTTTGGAATGAACTACCAGTTTCAGCTAATTCAGATTGATTCTATATTTACACATTAAGAATTTTTGTACTTTTGAATAAACATTTTTTCATTATTCAATCGTCATTATGCTACAAACAATAATAAGTATTTTCTTGTTCACATACTTAGTCAAATAGTCGTAAATGACACATACGGCACTTTGACGCAAATGAACCACATATAAAACATAATCGATTCCTAAGTCTATAAGTCGTATCTGTACAAAATCAAATATCTCATACAGCCAAATCCTAATTGTTCAATAAGGGGCTCTCAATGGAGGTTCAAATTTGTGCATTTTATATATATAGAAAAAATTAGCTTTCAACTAGTTTTAATGGCAGAATAAGATGTAGAAAATTGCATTTTTCTACAAACTGGTGTTTTTGCAGATATGACCTCCTGTCTTAGCACGGCAGTATAGCAGGTGCATTGAGATTACAGCAGACACAAGACCTAACGTTTTGGTTGGTCATCTAAGGATTCTGTAGATAATACTGCTTGATTTGAAGTGGTTATAAGATACCAAAAGACAGAAATGGAGTAATGGGATCGAATTTTTCCTTGGTAACTCCTTAAGTTTCTTACAAGTTGTCTAGGAGTAACAGGGATGATTATAAAATACCAGGTGAGGAATTTTGCATCTGGTATCTTGATACTGCAGTGTTAATTAAAATACTGTGCAATTATTTAATTAATGAACGCATGAAAACTAATATGAAAAGCATATATTATCTCTCAAAAAAGTACAACTACAGAAAATCACTTGATCCGTTAGCGACTGTTTAAAATAAAGTGTTACTGAAAAAAAATATACATTACAAAATTGATACCAAGATTGTTTTACTTACCCATCTAGACTGTTTCGTTCCCGATCCTTCAACTTGTCCTGGTGTTGATCGTACCTCAACTTGAGTGATTTGAATGTTTGTACATAACAAATTTCGTCTAAGCATTTAGCGTAGTTTTCCACTACGTGAGAACATAGAGTTTTAATGTCTTCAACTTTGATGAATTCGAACATTTCGATAATAGCGGAATCCAGTAGATTATACCGACCGTTGTTTCTAACGAATGCGTCCACCACGGGTGCGAATAGATTACCTTTAATGATATATCGATTGTAAAATTCATCTTTTAACGCTATTAATTTACGCATAAATCTCAAAGCACCTAACACGAGAAATTTGTGTCTCGATTTCATCAAGACGAGTATGCGACGCAGTAAGTCTTTGTTTAAAATGCAATTCTTTATATGGTACGTGTGATGTTCGACACAGAAAGACAGTAGTTCAAGTATTAGACCTAAGAGCTGCACACTTCTGTAGTCCTCTTTTTGGGGTTTGTCATGAACGGTGTTTTCCAATAGCGGCGCTAAAATTGAAAGTTCAATACAATAGAAAACGTCAAATACTTAGAAAAACATAGTTAAGCTTCACAGACATATTTTTACCTGTGTTCATATTAAATCTCCACTTTCTCCTTTTAAAATTTACTTTTGTGAATTGCGAATTCTATTAATATATTTTATTACTATAGATTTTGGTGAAATAATTTAAAAACTATTTAAAATAAATAACAAACTGTAAACAACTAGGGAAAATAATGTTAAAATCTCATTAGTTGGGTTGTCAACAATATAGATAGATAAAATTATGGAGTACTTATTTAGTAATGAGTTTCCAATTAACTAAAAAGTTGTTTATAATACTTTCTAGTTTGATAGTTAGAGTTATTGGTAGCAATGAAAAAGAACACATTAATTTTAAGATGAACATTAACAAAATCAACATTTACCTACTGTCTTATTTTAATATGATTCACTTCAAACAATACTCACCTATCAAAATGTGTACACTGTGTTTATAGAAAAAATTGAGAAAGTCTGTTTTCTCAGATTTATTAACAGATGCCAACATATTTTCTGGGTCCAAAAGTATTCTTAAAACACCCATTAATTGAACAGCACCGCCTAATTCTGGATCATTATCACAAATCATTTGTTCAATAATGATATTAAGAAGCATTTGGTCCTGAAATAAACACCACACTGTAAATTTGTAATTAAAACTTTTTTTCACCAGGAGCAACTAGTTTCATCTTCAATCATCATCAGTGTTAGTGTTAAAGTAAAACTGTATCTTCAGAGGATAAAAGGAAATTAAAGTTGTGAAGTAAAATTGTAAACAGAAAGTGACATTGAAAGAGCTTTAAGGGAACCTAACTTAAAAAATAAGTTTAATGAAAATTTCATTCAGAAAAAAAGATATGTTAAAAGGAAATAAGAAAAAGGGAACTAAAAATGTCCCAGCACTGAGTTATTACTACATAGTAAGGAATAGTGAGGTAGTGTCATTATTTGAAAGAAACAGCAAATTTAACCCATAGTGATGGGAGGTCAAAAACCTTATTTGTTGTAATAACTACTAGTAAACACAATATGGAATTATAACCTTGTAGAAGGTAACCAAAAATTCATTCATAGGTATAAACATTGTGAAACTATTTTAATTTAAAAATCTGATACTGTTTCTACAATAAAACATTCATCAATCAACATTTAAGCTAGCAGAACTACTCCATCATTTGAAATTTGCTACTCATGTGTTGCATAAAATAATACATTCATATTTGTTTTATATATAATTTTTTAGGAAAACCACTCTAACTATAAATTTTTGATAATAAATAAATTAATTACAATAATTAGGCATGATAAAAACCCAAGAAAACAATTTTTATGTAAAATAGACAATTTTTAAATTATGGTAATCAATAAGAGATAATGTAACATATTATGGCGAGATCACTTTTTCCAAAAATTTGTAATGAAATTACATTGCAATTTCCCTAATGTGTGATATAAATTTGTATTTTTTGTGAAAAACATGAGAGCAGTAAATTTATAGTAAACAAATAAATTTATCTATAAAATTATAGTAAAAAAATGGAAGCATAAAATAGGAGCAATCTTGGAAAAACAAAGAACCAAAATTGAATAACTGTTATTAACAACATATTTAAATCTATACGATCTTAAAAATATAAATCAAAACTTGGCACAATTATTTAAGCAATGATTAAGTAAAACTTGATAAAAATATTACAACAATGAAGAAATAAACAGTTAAGAAAAAAAGGAGAAGAGATTTCCTAAACTGTTATTTTTTATTGGATATTACAACTTTCTTCAGCTTGATTATGGCCAAAAATTACAAGATACCAGTGATATTTTGCTAACCTTTAATAAGCCTTTTAAAAATGAAAAAAAAAATACATACCTCATCTGTATTGCTGGCCTGTTGTAGGGTATATTCTCTTACTACAGATGGTGAAAATTCTACAATATAGGTAAGTATATCAATGGAAGCAGTCTTTGTCTTTAGGTCATCCATAGCAAGAGTTATTTCAAGTGCAGGTAATATACCAAGTGATGTTAATGTTTTGTAAAAGGATTCTTTAGCCTGTGGTTGTAAATTTTGTGAATAGTTACAAAATTCTTTTAAAAATAATACCAAGTCCCTTCTTTTTGTGTCAGGTGTATGTAGATCTGTTAACATTGAAAAAAGTTCTGTTAAAAATTTCTCGTCCTCCTGTACTAAAGACACTATTTCTACTTTGTTGAAAAATATAAAGCTACTTAAAGTTGAAAGCATATTCTCTTCGAAAACTGAAGGCGTTGGCAGCACAACATCCTGAATATACTGAACTCTAAATGTTTGATGAATTTTTGACAGTAATTCTGAATTTTTTATGGGAATTGCTTCTTTGAATTTTGCCTGTTGTTTGAGATATTCTCTGTGTCTTTTTGGTGTTGGTATCGAGGGATCATATTCTAAACAGCCTACCACATCAAATATTAATTCATCACTAAACATTATATCAAATAGAACATTTTTATTCAACAAAAATATATTTTTGAATATGTCATATAAATGATGTAATCCCTCCATACTCTCAAGGTCTTCACACATATGAAATAAGTTAATTAATTTTCTGATATATCCTTCATTTTCTATTGCAGCTGCTAGTTTTTCCTTTTTCATTTGGGAACTTAAACAGTTGCTGATTAACTCACTGATATCTTCTAAACGACTTAATTCACAGCTAGGTAACTCAATTGGTGGTGCAGAATCAGACATATCATCAAACCTTTCATCTTCAGATTCCTCAACAATGTCTTGTGTAATTTCCACAGAAGGATCTTTTCCTTGAACTTGGCAAATTTTCTCCCAGATCTCATCACAACCAGACTTTTCTTGAAAACTCAAAGCTAAATCAAAATTATCACCCTCAGACCACACAATTAAAGTGTCTTGTTGTTTTTGATAAGCAGTATCTGGTTGAATTTTAGATTCCAGCAGTAATGAACCATCAACTTCGGCCCGCACTAATAAAGAAATCCCTTTTAAACGATCCACATAAGATGAAGACACATGTCCTGTGCCTCTATCATCCCATTGTCTATCTGCATTTAATGCATACAGCTTCACTCTCCTTCTTGTATCAGTCATGATTGGAATTTTTTATTTATTTGCTACACACTGGCAAATTTCCCACATTCCGTCTGTAATCAAAAATACAAAATTTGACATAATATTCATAATAAAGTAAAGCAAAAACATAACATTTATGTCAGATGATTAAGTCAACAAACAAATCAACTCGTAAGTTATAAACATGCTAATTAAACGTAGTACCAACCTGAATATCAATATTTTGATAGTTATTTTAGCAAAATCAAAATTAAGGACACAGGTTTGACTAATTTTCTATAAAAGCAAACACACGGATCTTCGGTCAACAATGAAATGTAATTTAATAAAATGTATCTTATCTTAACAGTAGCAGATAAGATGATATTTTTAAAATGCACTCTATTTATTTTAATTATTTTCCTAATAGCACGTCATACCGACTTCTTTTTATAAACGGACACAACACTAACTTTCGCCATATTGAATTCACAACAACGCTCAAAGAACATAGGGGGACGGTCGGGACGGACGGGATCACAAGGGCAAACTCGAATAGAATTGCGCGCGCCAAGGCGCCAAATTTAATTTTAAATTGAGATTTTTAATTTAAACTTAATGTACGGGCACGGATAGAATTTTAATTAGATTTTAATATATTTGTATTACGAATATTAAATACGTTAAACAAAATTTATGAGTAATTTGTTATTAAGTTTTATAGCAATTCTAATTAAAATAATGTTGACCATTAGCTTGGTATATTATAATAGTAAAAGGTCAATAATCATTTTACAATAATTAAATACAATACAATGAAAATAATACAATTTTTATTTAGTAATACAAAAAAATTACAAAAATGAAATTTTACAGAAACCTGCTGTCAATCCTGTCAACAAAGAACGCTAATCCTGTCAATTGACAGATTTTAAAGGTGAATGATGTTTGACAGTTTTAAATAATCAATAACAAACTAAACAACAACAAAACATTTTGTAGAAATTTAATATCAAGCTAAATTTTATTATAGAATTAAAAATGACATCTATTCAAGAACGCCTTCAGTTAAAAAGAGAACCATTAGATAAATGGTCAGTTAGGGAACAATTATGTCTAGCTTCTGCTGTTTGTCGAAGTGGAGATCAAAATTGGATGTCGGTATCGAGAGCATTAAAACCTTTTGGTGAACCTAATCGACCATCAGATTGGTTTCATCAAAAAAATTGCGCCGCTCAATATGGAATGCTTTTGGGAAATGTTGAAACTCCCAAAAGAAAAAACAAGAAGAGTAACGTAGATTCTGGTGGAGAAACACCAGCAGAAAGTATATTAAAAAGATTAATGGTTGAAAGACAAACAGAATTAAAAAAACTACTTGCTGAAGAGAAAGCAGAATATCAAAAACTTCAAGCAGATATGATACTTCTTCAATCAGGTAACTTATAACAATACACTTGTATTGATTGATACTAAATGTATCACTTTTAGGAAAAATATCAGAAGAACAATTAGATAAATGGTGTCAGGAGATTGAACAAGAAGAAGCTCAAAAAGAACAAGAATCTATTTTACATTCTCAATGGTTAAAAGAAAGAGAATTACGTAAACAAGAGATTGAAAAAGTTTGGAGACCCTCTAAGTCCATAGCTGGTCAAAAACATAAAAATTCTGATTCTTTAGATAGTTTAATAGAACATGAACAAATGGATGAAATTGCTCTTCAACAGCAACAACCTCATCATCAAATATATCCACCAACACCTGAACCAATGAAACAAGCTCTATCTCCTTTACTTACCAGTTTATTAAAATCTCCTTCACAGGTGCAAAGTACTCCTATATTACACACAGCCATCACAAACAGACCATTGCCCAATACTAGCACCAATCCTATGATTGCAAGTTTATTAAATTCATCCCCAACTGTAGCTGTAAGTAAATTATTTAGCTTTTATCAAGTCTGTATGTATTAGGTGACTGTTTAAATGTAAATAAATATTAATTTGTTTTATTTAGGTAATATTTAGATAGGTTTCATGTCTGGATTATCCAATACTGTAACATGTTTGTTTTTAAAACTTATTTTTTGTTCAAATTAATTTTAAATGTTTCATCCAGGTATCACCGAGCCTACAACAATTAGTTAGTTCAGCAATTGGTCAAGAGACTCAAGAAATTGTTGAACAAGCACAACCTCCTCCACAGCAACCTGAAATAATACCAAATGATATCTTAGATGATGAGAACATGCCTAATATTAAAATAGATGACCTAGCAAACAGTATTTTGGTACAAGATGGTCCTCTACCAGAAATTAAGAAGGAAGAAGTTGATGACATCATTTCAGAAATAATAGAAAACGCTCATGACATTGTCACAGATCCTGAACAACATTTGGAACTGGATGGAAATGGAGACATTAATATTAATTTGGAATTGGACGATTTTGATGATGATGATGATCTTCAGGATATTGCACAACCTAAAGTTGAGGTAAATACTTCACCAGCTTTAAGAATTTCGTAATAAAGGTTATTTTTTCATTATAAATTACTATATTTCCAATATATTCAGTAAATAAAAGTTTCAGGTAAGTAATAATAATAATTAATAACCAGAATTTAGTTAAACTTAATTGATCAAAACTAACCAATTAAAAAAAATGATGTTTCTGTCTACCACTGGAAACAGATTGTTTTTATAAAATATTTATTTCTAAAATAAGTATCATCATAGGATCAAAACAATAACAATTTTCATTGGTTCTTTTGCATATGTCTTATGGTTACGTTACGTCTATCAGTAGCGGCTTCTTTAATGAGGCAGGTGAGGCCTCACCAATAATTTGCAAATTAAATAAATCACAAATTTATATTATTTTAATATTTGCATTCATTATTATATCATTTAAAATCATTATTAAATTAGTATTCTGCATAAAGTGAGGTTATATAATAGACCTTAACCTCCAGATACCGACCTAACCGCAGTTGAAAGTTACAAACATTTTTAGAAACGTCACTGTTGCCATTGTATCCAAACAAACTTTTGCCTTATTGTAGTTAATTTGCATTGAAGATTTTTATGACATGTATTTTCTTATTTATGAGTTGTTATAGTGCTAAATAGACACAATATTATCGTTAAGGAACATTTCGAGTTGTATTTAAAGAAGTTTTATGTAAAAAAGTTTGCTTTTGAGGTTAAGTAATATTATTTGAATTTTTTCTCACCTTATAACAAAATAAAACTTCTTTAAATATAACTCAAACTATTCCTTAATGATAATAATATGTTTATATAGCACTATAATGTCAAAAACTCTACAAAAAATAACAAAAATCCACAATAAAAAAATTTCAATGCAAACTAACTACCATAAGGCCACAGTTTGTTTGGATATAATGCTATGACTTATGTCAAGCAATGGTGACAGTGACCTCACAATAATGTGGCATATTGCTATTGATAAACCGGCCCTGAATGAAACAATAAGATACCAGTGGTAGACGTTTTAAGGTTGGCAATTTTCATTTCTGCAGGTGAAGGAAGAAAAGAAAAAAGAAGAAAAGTTTACTCCTCCTGCACCTGTTGTGGATCCCTTCGAATTTCAAGAGGATCCTGTAATTCACCTGGAACCTTCGGTCAAGGTTTCTAACATGAACAAACAGGACCACAAATCGTACGTTCCACAGTATCAACAGCAAACTTATGTAGAAGCTGGTGCCGATCAAATTAAGGAAGCAGACAACATACAACAAGATAACAAAACGCAGAATCCTGAAGATGTCGAAGAGAAAACCGATGCGAATACAACGTCACAGGTAGTTTGCCTTTATTATGTTACATATTATGAAAACAATCGTTTTTCGTTTGTTTCAGTCCTTGGAGAATAATGTAACGCAGGATGCTCCCCAAGAAAATGTGGTGAAAGAAGAACCACCTCCGGTTCCAGGATCTGTTGAAATAGTAGAAGTAGTTGTCACGGATGACGAAGAATTAGATAAAGATCAAGACATGATTAATTCGTCGAAACTTAACGATCCGGAAGAGTTGCAAAACGTAAAATTGGAAATCGAAGAAAAACCAAAAACGGAAGCGGAAGAGGAAAGTAACACTACCGAAAGTAAAGACACAGCATCGGTAGCTACTTTCGAAGAATCTTCAGAAACTTCAGATTCAATTGTCGAAGTGAAGAAAGAAGTCGAGCAAGATATAGTAATAAAAACTGAATTTTCCGAAGAGCTGTTCGACGAATCGAACATAGAAGTGAAATTTGATAAAGGCGTCAAAGCAAAGAGGGACTATTCGAGAAAGAAAAAAGAAGAGAAGGGTATGTTGTACTGGATTTATAAACTTGACACAGCGAACGGAGTCCTCGTTGGTTTATGAATCCAGTTTTAACAAGTGAATTATTTTATTAACGTATTCTCTTTCAGCTTTTAATATATTATTGGCTATCGAAAAGGCTCAACTGGAAGATCAAGAACTAACGGAGGAGACCCTTTCAGATAATCCAGCCGAACCAGAAAACAAAGACGTAAAACAGAAGATAAAAGTTGAAAACGATCGATCAAACAGTCCTTGGACGGAAGAGGAAGAAGGTGCAAAGGGTAGCAAGAGAAGATATTCCACTCCAGTAACTCCTATCGATTCCATCCCGAATTCTCCGGCTTCGACATCGGCCGTTTGTGGTGGTGAAGACGATCGCGAGTACAGAAACTGGAAAAAGTCTGTAATGTTGGTTTATAACAGACTAGCCACGAACAAATACGCTTCGTTGTTCTTGAAACCGATCAACGATGACCAGGCTCCGGGTTATAGTACCACGGTGTACCGACCGATGGATCTGCACACCCTCAAGAAGAACATCGAAAACGGGACGATCAGATCGACGTTGGAGTTCAAGCGGGATACGATGTTGATGTTCACCAACGCTATCATGTACAACAGAACGAACAGTTTAGTGTATAATATGGCGTTGCAGATGCAGCAAGAAAGCATAGAACCAATAGATATACTGTTGATGGCTGGCAGCAATAACGATTTTTCTCTAAGAAGAGAAACCAGAACCAGTGACGTGGGAACGAAGCGGAAGAGAACGATGACGGATGAGATTTTGATAAAATCGTCGAAGAAACGAAAGGACGATTAGCGGTATTGATTGGGGCAATATCAAGAGGTTAAGAGTTTTGTTTAGTTGTAAATATCGATTTGTATAAAAAAGATAATAAAAAGATTTTGAATTTTGTTTTATTTTTAATATTTGTCGGGGAGTAACGGACTCTAGAAGTGGGAAGTTAAATATTCTCTTTAGAGAATCAGTTCACAAGGTTTGTGATTCTAGAGGATTACTTTCCCGCTTCCGTCTAGCTGTTATCTAGAACTATCGGTGTGGGAGAATTGGAGGCATCCAAGATAATCTTTCCATCTTCATTTATATGCCTTCTCCAGGTGTAAATCCTTGGAAAATATGGGAAAACAGGTATATTAGGGATGGAAACTGCCTTCCAGTATGGTAAATCATAAAAGGCAATTCTCCCCCTTTAGTGATTAAATCTACAATACACCTATCTCTTTATTGAATACTCATGCGCAAATATTTTTGAATTTTCCCCTTCCACTGCTAATTTATGACTACTTCTTTTCATGGAACACAACGTATTGCTACCCAGGACTACCACTATTTAAATGAAAAAAACCCTAGTAGCTGTCAAAAGCTAGCTTCTCTTTGCCGGATAGACCCGGCAGTTCAGGCCACAAACCACAAAGAAGTTCCAATTTTTATTTCGTTTATTTTTATTAGTGCGTATAACAATAAAAATACTGCGATGGTCCAAAAAACAACATACAGATTCCCTCAAATAAAATAAACAATTAACTAAACACGTTTGGTCTTATGCATAATAATCTAGGAAAGAGAGAGGACAGCGCATGGCAATGAAATCCTTATGCGTGTGAGTGAAGCCAATTTTCAAACGTTTGGTGGTAAACAAATTTGGAACGTCGAATTGTATTTTTTTAGTTTTTTTATTAATTTTCACCTTTTTTAATTACCTGAATAGACATTTTAAAATGGTTAATTGTGCAGTTTATAAGTGCAACAGTCAGAGTGCTAAAAAAGAGGAAGGAATTTCATTTCATAGGTAAAAAGTATTTTAAAACTATTTCCTTGAAATTTATTTCTATTAATATTACATCTTTCAGGTAATAGATGTTTAACTAAATCACATATGTTATGTATGATAACTTAAATTAGTACTACATACATTTTGAAAACTGTTTTCATTCAGTTTTAAAGATTATTTTTCAATTAATTGTTATTATTTTCTCATAGATGTAATAGTTTTACAGTGGCGTGGAACAAAAATATTTATTTAAAATAGATTAAAATTGTAATATTTATTAAATAAATATGTTTTAAAATGATTGTTGCTTTTTTTTTTGGAGCAGTACATATTTAAAGACTTTTTTATATTTTGCACTTATAAAAATCTTCATTATAAAACGCATTTGCGTATCGTAATGTAACTTTTGCGCACGCAAATTTTTGTTTTAAATGGTTGGCGACATGAGTGAAGTATCTAAAGGCAAGACTATTGACATTTTATATTGTTCTTTAAGAAAGTATTTGTGAATATGAATATCATTTTTTACTTATATAATATATTATTGGTGTATTAGTCATTTTAAAATATTTTAAAACATTACATTTCATAATTTAAATGTCAAAACTGTCAAGATCTGTCAAATGTTATAAATAACACAGTGCTACCGACATACTTTTTAAAATCAAAATTTTCGGTATTACGTAAAATTAATAAATTAATTTAAAAAATGATAAAATAGCAAAATATAAAAAATATTATAAACAACTTATTTCATATGGCTGTTGTGACACTCGTTCTTTAAAAAACTCATCGCTTCGCGATTCGTTTTTTAAACTTGAACTCGTGTCATAACAGAATTCCATATGAAATGCGTTGTTTAATATACTATTTTAAATTAGATTTGTAATACGAAATAATGAAAATGATTATTTAATAATCGTATAAGAAAAATCGTATGATACGCCTATGTCAATATTGTCCGCCATTAGTTTGGTGGTAAATGGGTTACATCTTAGACTAGGAAAGAGAGAGGACAGCGCATGGCAATGAAAACCTTATGCGTGTGAGTGAAGCCAATTTTCAAACGTTTGGTGGCAAACAAATTTGGAACGTCGAATTGTATTTTTTTAGTTTTTTTATTAATTTTCACCTTTTTCAATAACCTGAAAAACATTTTAAAATGGTTAATTGTGTAGCTTATAAGTGCAACAGTCACAGTGCTAAAAAAGAGCAAGGAATTTCATTTCATAGGTAAAAAGTATTTTACAACTATTTCCTTGAAATTTATTTTTATTAATATTACAGCTTTCAGGTAATAGATGTTTAACTAAATCACATATGTTATGTATGATAACTTAAATTAATTGTACATACATTTTGAAAATTGTTTTCATTCAGTTTTAAAGATTATTTTTCATTTAATTGTTATTATTTGCTCATAGATTGAATAGTTTTCCAGTGGCGTGGAACAAAAACATATATTTAAAATAGATAAAATAGATTAAAATTGTAATATTTATTAAATAAATATGTTTTAAAATGATTGTTGTTTTTTTTTGGAGCAGTACATATTTAAAAACTTTTTTAAATTAGATTTGTAATAAGAAATAATGAAAATGATTATTTAATAATCGTATAAGAAAAATCGTATTGATACGCCTATGTCAATATTGTCCGCCATTAGTTTGGTGGTAAATGGGTTACATAAATTTATTCCAATGCGCAGTCCTCTCTCTTTCCTTGTCTAAGTAATATACCTTAGAACAAAAAGAAACAGGAAGGAGTCTGTCATATATTAACTTTAAGGAAAATTTGCGACGGAAGTCGGCCATCTTGAAGCTCCTTTTATGACTCATTGTTTATGTTTACAGTGTACTGTCAAAGCAAAATGTGCACATAAATGTCAAAAATGAGCGCATGGGCGTATCATTCGGTTCTTATAAATACTAAATTATTTAGAACACTAATGGTATTCACACACTTGATTGGTTGAAATTTATTTAAAATGAAAACCTTGATATAATTTTTATTTTTTTGCGGTACGTCAATGGAAACGGAAATTAAAATTGACAATTGGCCGCCATATGTAAGCTCCTTTCTGGACTCAAGGTCATTTTGCATATACTCCTTCCTGTATCTTTTTGTTCTAAGTAATATACGGATCGATAGGGTTGCCAACACAATTTTATAAGGGGCACGAACATTTAGGGGGATCTACGAGAGTGGGAGTTGGTTCGCGCATGAGTATTAAATTTGAGCCATTAACGAGATGGGTCTATTGGAGGCATCCAAGATAAAAAAATGTGGAGAAAAGCTAACTAAACTTGGCTAAAAAATTTTCAACACAATGCTTATCTTTTATTGGCACGTCAAGCTCATATTGGCGAAAATGAGCAAAGGGTGCGCCCTCTATCTGAACTACTAGAATGGGGAAAACAAATCCATTATCCATTTGTTTGCATGCTATTTGTTAGCAGTGTTTTAGAATAAGTTAAATACCACACGTACCATCTTTCACTAACGATCTTTACCACACAAAATTCAAAATAAAAAAGGCTGAATTAACATTGAATCAAATAGCTGATGTTATTGTTTTCCCCATTTCACTGACAGTTACTGCAACGCCAACTATTGGAAAAATTTTCGCGAATAGACAAATGTAAGATACAGAACACTCATATATTTTGAAAGTTTTTCAAACTTCAAATTAGATTGACCTTTTTGTAACTGGCTATTAGCTATAAGTTCATAAAACATCTAAATCAGAAAGTGGCTTACTTCATATATGAGTTAGTGACGTATCTGTATCATTTTTTCTAAATCCAATCACTTTTAAAATCTGTATTATTATAAATTTATGACTGCATGATTGAAACATGTTTATAAATTAGTAAAAGGTCCAAAGAAAAACACAAAGTCGATCCCACAATTTTAATTTAATAATGAAAGTTACTTGCAACTAGTTTCGGTCCACAGGACCATCATCAGGCAAGAATCATCAGGAGAAATACCATAAATCTTGGAACATCAGCACTTAAGCAGACATTATTGGATAAGTAAGAAACATGAAAAATTGGGGAAAGAAAATATTAAAAAGAATGGTATTAAAATTTTTAAAATATTTTAAAAAACTTTTATGTAAAACAAAATATTAAGGGCACGATATGGTTAGTGGCTTAAAATGAATATGAAAATGAAAAGGAATAAGAATGTGTTATCTCAGAAAGAGAGAACACATGGTTTCAAATAGAAACTAATAGAAGAAGGGTACTTCATGAGGTAGGGTACCTATTGAAAAACCCAGGAAAAAGGATGAGAAAATCGATCCTTGGTTAATGTAAAGACCAAGGAAAAGAAAAAAGAGAAATATTCTCCACCACGTGGAATTATTTCGGAACATGGAGAAATGTAGCCATAATTAAACCGAACTGCACCAAAACTATATTTTTCAGCTCAATTATGTTTAAATTTGGTATTATTACAAATTAATCACTGCCTGCCGAGCGAATCGAGGTTGGCAGCACTAAATCAATCTAAACTAATTAAAAAATCATAATACAATTGTATTAGTACAAATTTATGACTGCGTGATTAAAACATGTTTATAAATTAGTTATAATTAATTTGAATTGCTAGTCTATTGTGGATCTTCATATTTCACCCTTTAGATCCAACTTTATAATGAAGGCAACCACTCTGTGGGTGAGATGTTCATCAGTTCCAAAGGAGATAAATATCTCCGCCCAGACTCTGAAGTATAATCCTAATCTTACGTAAGACATGCACAAGATTTGCTCTGTGGTTTGATAGTCTTAGTGTGTTCTCTATTGAGTACTAACAGGCTGTACTTCTCATTCTGAAGGGTTTTCTAAAGAAAGGCTTTGGAATGTGAGGCTTGGCAATCCCTGGTTGTACAATGAGTGTGGCAATCCCTGGTAGTGCAATGAGTGTGGCAATCCCTGGTAGTGCAATGAGTGTGACACAATTGTCTGCTCAAGAATAACTCCTTTGATTTTGCTGTGAGTTACACCGAGCACCAGTTCTGATCCAATTAACTTAGTCTTTGCAAGCTGGTCCTCAATAACTTTACCTTGGATGCCTGCGTGATTAGGTCAAAATAATTTTTATTATTTTAAATTGAAATTAATTTTTATAGTTAAAATATTTTCACAAATTTTCCATTAGCTCTTATAGTCCCAGGCGGCCTTTTCGATGCTCTGTTGGAGGTTAGGTTAAAAAAGAAGAAGATCGATTGCAAATAATAATTTTAAAACAATCAACAATATTGATTAGATATTAGCTGTATAAAGCCTAGTAAAAAAATTTGAACAAAACTTTTTTATTTCTTTATTTACAAAGTAACACGTAACGTAGATTATTTTTAAGGACTGTTTAAGAATGTATTGAAACTTTGTTGATATTTTCTTTCGGGATCATATTTCTTTCGAATTTTGTCCCAATCTTGTGGTCTGTTTTGAATAATATGTTTGGCAGCCTTTTTAACAATTCTCTTTTGAGAATCTGAACATTTACCGCAATTGGTATGGATAGCCTCAGGTATATATTCTAGAAAAAAAAATAGCTTTAATAATTCCACTAAAATATTATTAATAAATACAGAGATATTTTAAAGAATGCGATAACTTTATTACTTTAATAATATTCGCTCTCATAAAAAATACACCGTATCATCCCATTCCAAGATTTTAGAGGCCTGTACTTTTTGTATAGGTCTAGGGTAATCTCCCTATTATAGAATTAAAGTCACAAATGTGGTGGAATACTTTCCCCCTCCTGTGATCATTACAGATAGAAGACGTGATCTCTGATCTTGATAATTAAGATTATCTGGTACTGCTGATAAGTAATCAGTTTCACTTGAAAACTGAAAATGGATAAACTACAATTTCCTTTTTATTTGGAGAAACTACCAATAGAGTGAATGATATCAAATATTGAACTAAAATTGAAACTGCCAGATTATTTAGAATTTTCGAAAAATTCCTTCATCAACTAGTCGTTTTAAGAGCTCTGTTCGCATTTTACGAATTGGCAACAGCGCACGAACAGTGGAAGAATTTAAACAGACAACTTACACGCTTGTGCATGGTTTTGTTTGTTTACGTTTTTGGAGCTATGTTTTGGAATTGTCGTATTTGTTCGATTAAAATATAAAAACGCACAAAAATAAAATACCAACAAACATAAACAAGCCTATCGACTCTTCTTTTTCTTCTGTATAATTGGTGGCCTGAGCTGCCAGGGTTATCCTTCCAGGTTTCTTATAATAAATTTAATAATATTGCAGACAGAAAGTGTTTTATATTATAATAAAAATGCAATATCAGTAAGACCACGAGTTGATATTATAGTATTGATCCATAACTAAGGTAAAATATTAAATGCGCTGTTGCCACAATTATACGATTATAAATGTTTTTAAAGAAAAAATGTAAATTAAGAGCTAAAAATTTGGTAATAGTATTATTTTGGTGATAATGTAATTATCGATATTCGAGAGAAGGAAACTGTACTCTATTGATGAGAGGTGTCTACAGAAGCTGTTATTATTATTGATTAAAATCCTGTTGATTTATTTATTAGAGGTAGAACGACTATTAATATGAAACCTAGCCTAACTTTAATGAGTCATCTAGCAACGGAAAAATATACCGAGTGTTTTAAGCCCGATCCTCAAAAAGACACATGAAATATTCACAAGAACTATACAATACTATATTCCTATATATAGGTACTCTCTTATTAGGTATACATTTTATTAAATAGTAAATAATTTCTTACTTTTGAATTCTCTTCCTTCTGGTGAACACTTTTTAAAGTTATCATCTAAGAGACAATGTATGTAACTGTCCAATAATCGCTTACTAGCTAAAATTCGATCAATATCAATGTTATCGTATCTGGTATTGTACGTCTGAGCAAAACTGTAAGACACTACAGCCAATAAAAAAATTAATCTTGCAAACCCCATGATATATGTTACTAAACTCTTTATTCAATAAATCACACGCTGAAAAGTTGCTTTAATAATGAGTATTTATAGACTTGGTATGTAGTTGCCATTATATTGACAAAATTAATTAAATTGTTGTCATCACACTATTTCTCAGTATGTAGGCATTGCCCAAGGTAATTCTTGCATTGCATACAAATGACTTAATTTCATTAGAATTCATGTTTGCATAGATATTTATCACATAACAGAGTCGGAACTATACTTACAGCTTCAATATTTTAACAAATAATTTCATCTTTGAGAAACTGAAATAAAGTTTTCACTATTTGTAGCCTAGTGGATATTTTTGTTGTATTCAGGAAAAATTTGACGCAATATTAATTAGCTGAACCTAATCTGCATGAAGCAGAACGGATGGAGCAATCTGAGGGAACGTTGCAAAAGTTTCATACACACACTCTTCAAACCCGTCCCTTCCAGGATGCATTCCTCAAGGAGCAATGCATTCCGGGAAGAACTTCCATCCTTACACCATCTGCTCCTTTCCACTATCGAGGTTTAGAGATAGTTAGAGAAAGATGACTCTAAAGAATGGATCCATTTACTAAAGCAGGAGTGTAGCTGGGTAATTTTTATTGCCCTCACTTTTTGTCCAATTAGATTTCATTTATTTCCTCTGTTTCTTCGTCAGGTGCTACTCCTTTGATTACTATTTTGGCATTCCTCTCCGTTAGTTCCATAAATGTATACTAGTTTATGGTCTGTTCTTTCAGTTCTTCTGCTAGATACTTTGTCAGTTTCCTATATTCGTCTCCGGTTTGTGGATTTACGTTCACTCCTAATTTTTCGTTGAATTTGTAGGTCACATTAATTCCTGATTCTGACAGGAATGTGAAAAAGAAAAAACAAATTGAAATATTTGCCGAAGTGATGGTGAACCCCATGTAACTCACCACAAATGTTGCGTAAACTTACAAAGTGTCTTCAGTAACCGTCAAAAGGGTTTTAATGAAACAAAAATTTCATCCGTACATAATAAAAATGTTACGAATGCTGACAGATGATTCAGAATGCAAAATTGAATTCTGTAACCGAATTTGCAATAAAAAATAACAGGATCTTTATTATCTCCAAACAATTTTTGGGCTTTCTGCACACATATATCAATATTTCCATTATTCCAATGTAATTTTTTTATTAGTAAATACAATAATTCATACTTTTAATAAATTTTAGTTTTCAAAAATATCTAATTTTTACACTTACACTGTATAAAAGAAGAGCTAGATTTAAAGATCTTCCAATATGAGTTTCTTGTTAATAATCTTGTTATTAACAACAGACAATCGTAATTTATTAAGTAGATTAAATTTACAGTTTTAAATTTTGTATTCATGAGCCGCCACTGTGTCAAACTAACAAAAAACACAGCAGAATAGTCTAACTACATAAACTTGAAATTATGTTACTCGGATGCGACCCTGGATTATTATTAAGTTCTAAAATGGAAACTAATATGTTTTATAACCATGATACTAAAATAAATTTTCCAAAGACTGGGTACTTACCATTGAAACAATAATATGTTAACAAGTACAGAAACATTTAAAAATTGCAAACAAGAATCAAGGTAAATGTATTTATTAAAACAAACCAACTAGGTACATCAATTTACAATTTACAATGTGTTTTTGTATTCTTCAATTTTGGCACTGTTAACGGCTAAAAATTGGCTGCCAGAGGCGCTGTAACGAGCATCGATTTTTTGCCACCAATCGCTGTGGTGTTTCATCAAATAACCAATCACTCTGAGTGCTGTGTCTTTTTGTTTGTTGTCACATTCTCCACAATTAGTCCTAATTGCATCGGGAAGGACCTCTGTAACGAAAATTTACATTGTTATTGCATATTCGAAGAACATTGTTATAATAATAAATATGATCCCATATTTACATAAAAACATTAATAGTAATTATAGTAAATTGCTATGTACAGATATGTACTTAGCCTAATGGTGTTTACAAATATAAAAGTTAATAATACATATATCGGGGTCTACAAGTTTTTTGTGAAACTGTAAATCCAAGCAAAATTCTTCTTCTTATAAGTTACCATGGCCTCTTATCCCACAGGACATCCAGCCATCGTTGATCCAAGCAGAATTATTAAATTTAATTAGAAAAAGAAATATACTTCTAAAGAGAAATTCATCACGCAATGAAAAATGTCTAATTTTTATAAAATTCGGGTGATTCAGGAGCTTTATGTGAAGATGGAAAGAACTCTATAAATTGATGGACAGAAAAGAAACAGATCTACAAAATTATTTTTACTGATTCAAAGGATATATTACTAAGAATTATAAATAGAAATATTTAAATACCAGAATGAACAATAATAATACTGAAAACATTGTTAAAATAAATAATTTTTCAATATTAGATATTTATTTGAATTTTATCACGTGGCTCAAAACAGGTCAGTACGATAGTAGAACTTCAGCAACAGTTTTGCCATCACTTTAGTAACCTATTGACGTCAGAGGTGATTTTCGCCTAATTTTTCCCCATTTGAAATATTTTTTGACACAATTTTAATAAGTGGGGTCAAAAATAAGAAGAAAATTATTTAAAATGATTTTATATTGGCAAATAGAGAAATAACATCCCTTTAAAACATGTTTTTACAATTCATAGTGTAGCATACATATGATAATAATTTTTTTATGAATGTTTTTTTAACTCTATACATTATTGATCCAGAAACTAATAAAATATAAAATAAGAACAAGAAATACTTACGTTTGAGATAGTCTCCATCTTTGGTACAGGTGTCTGGCACATCTAGCAGACATTCTACGTATCTTTTCAACATTCTTGCGTTATGTAAAACATCCATAACGTTAATGTAGTCATATTTGTGAGAATAAGCTGCGGCACTATAACCTACAGCCAACAAAAATACAAACAATACTGATTTGTTCATGGTGATCTATTCACGAAACTATAACTGAGACAAGTGACCATAAACATTCAGTTTAGGTTTTTATATTAAAGCCTAATGATCAAAATTTTGTTTTAATGTATTTCGAATGGATTTTAAAAAATCTTTTAATGTTTCGGTAGGTAATTAGATGATACTTTGGAAAAACGAAAAATTTGGAAAGACTAAACTGTAAGCTTAATTTGATATTAAATGAAATTGTAATATGTCTTTTCAAGTCATTGAAACAATAGAAGATATGGAAAATTAATTGGGTACAGCAAAATATGACCATATTGACTTGTATTTAAAAAGCATCATTTCTATAGTAAAACTTTTCTTCTGGAGTTTGTTTATTTCGGAAAAACCAACAACTTATTCCATAAATCCATTATATTTCTCCTTCTTTTCTTTCTGTATCATGCTGGTCAAACTTTTTTGGAATCTTTTAACTGGTTACAGTCGAATTACAGATCTATTGATAGGATATTATGGTCAAACAAAGTGGCTGGGTTCTGAACTTACATAGGCTTCTCCAACCCTATTTGTTTTTATGAATTGCAAAGAACTGCGTATCTTGTGCATATAGTGAGGAATGAAGAGCGAATTCTCCATAGCAAAATTTACATAAAAAAGCTCAGAAATACCCTAGCTTACAAACCAAAGACAGTAGGACGAGAAATCATCAGCAAAACCCTTCCGTTGATCATTCCAAACAAAAAAATAGATCATGGATATTCTAAGAAGAGTCCAGAAAGAAAAAATTAGAAAGTGTGTACACCAAAGCACTGTGCTTAGAATTATACCTAGTACAAGAATAATTTCAAATCTTTGTGTCAATGTAAAGTGGAAACGTGGTCATACCTCATACCTAGTTTTTATAATAAATAAATAAGTACAGTTATAGCGTTGATTGATAAACGGTTATAGTATGTGCTAAAACCAAGGAAACTGAAATCAGGAAACCTGTGAAACATAATCGCGTCATATGAAGCAAGTGACAAATTTACTGAAAAATGATTCTACACTTTGATTAAACTTCTTTCTAATCTATGACTTTGATGCATATCAAATAGAAGAGGAAGATGTTGCTCAACTGAAACCGATCGATATCTTGACCTTTATAAAGGATATAGGATTATTTTCAATTTATTTTCATTACTCAATTGTCTTTAATAATTACAGATGTACAGAAAAGATTTACCAAAAAGGTATTTAGATCCTAGAGGATTTGTCAGTTTGTCGTTTGGATAGTATATTTTTTAACTGTATCAATATATTTTTTACAAATATAATGCCTGAAATTCTACAAATATCTATGAGAACATCTTTAGAAATTCCACTACAAAAATCTGTGGAAAAATACAATGGAAAAGAAATGTGTAAAAATATGAAACTCCAATCAATTTCATTCTATATATTTTTATAATTATAATGCTTTAGAATATGAATTATTTTTTTTTTGTTTACATTTTGCTTCCATTACTTTTATTTTTTAGAATATCTTTCAACTTTTATTTATCTATTTTTAATTGCAGAAGAAATTTCCATCCCTAAATCCACTTACACTTAGTTAATGACTCTTTTAATTATGATGAATAAAATAATTGTGTTGAATGCTGTTCTTTTATTTTGGTAAACTGGTACCTACATTTTAAATTAGCATATTAAATATTTAACATTTTAACAATAACTTATTTTTTTTTAATATATTTACAAAACAATTCCTTCTTCCTTCAATTCATTTTCGTATTCCTTGACATATACATGTTCCGGATCGTAAACAGCCTCTAGCTCGTTCCACCAGTCGCGCTTATTCTGCAACAAGTATCGAATCATCTTTTTTGCTCCTTTTTTCTGAGCTTCCGTACATCTTTCACATTTCGTTTTAAGAGCGTCTGGCAACAACTCTACAAACAGAAAAAACACATTGTATATACCGTATTTTACATGAAAATTTTTATTCGGCAACAAAATTACACACTTACAAAATTCTCTGACGGAAAACGAAAAAAAAATATTGCATGTCTTTAAATGCTTTGAAATTGTTGTTTAACATAAACGTTAGAATACATTTTACCTTTGGACGTTTATAAATAAACAATCAGCGTGTTTAGCAAGTAGTTTATAAAAATTAAAATCATTTTAAAATAATGATACTTTTATTTTAATGGAAGCTTATGTAACATGTAATCAAGGCTTTTAAAGTAAAGAAAAAATACTGTTGGTACTGTCGGTAAATGTATAAATTCGTAAAGTATATCACACCACCTACTTTCTTGCTTTCTTTTCTTAATACTTTTCACTGAAAATTTCAATTTTCTATGTCACTTTCCCCATAGAGTATCAATCTAATGAAAAAATGCATAAAAACAAAGTGGTAGACCCCATAGTTCAAAATGTAACAACTCTCTGAACATTTTTCACACAGTTTATAAAATAAAAAACAAAGTGCTTGGTATTTTCCAAGTACTTTAGGGACACATTAGTCTCTGTTAATTTGTTAAATGATTATGATTAATAAGAAAAGTGATTTAGATCTATCAGATACACCCTTAGAAATAGCAGATCTAACTTATTCATATTGATTACCAGTAAAATCTAAAAAGATATTTGAACCGATTTATTACAATAGAGATGTAGAAGTACATTGGTTGACTCATCTAAACTTTTTTTTTGAATCTCTGAACATGACGCACACTTTTGTTAGGTGAAAATGGGGTGAACATGAACAGACTACAATATTAAAATTGTTATTTAACACCCCAACTCTCGGTACCAAATTTAAATATGGCACTATTTAGTTTTAAAACCGTTATTTATTGTAAATGTTCGCATGCCAGTACAAAATAAGTTTTTTACTTGGTAACGAGATGGGATAGTAGTAGGAATAGGGTTGGGTCGTAAAAAAATAAATGATGAGGAAACGATTATTAGGGGTTGGAATGTCGGTCGATGAATATGAGACGCATAAAACTTTGTTAATAAAACAAAATCATTTCCTTTATTTCAGGTAAATTGAATATTTTTATTATTATTGTCTAATATTTGAAAATTCAATGTCTGTTGTCTTATTTTTTTTTTTTAATGTATCTACTTATATTTACTTGTTGATTCACAATATTCACTTCGCCATTTTCTTTTATGAACTCATGTATATTTTGTTGCTTGAGACTTTTTATATGAAAATTGATTATAAATTATTCGAGTTATAGTAATCATTAACTCCCATAATAATTCTGACTAATTTTGAGTATTATGTTACCATAATAAGTTATTAGTAAAATTTATAGATTTTATAAGAGTGCTGTGTGTGCTTTATTTCATTTTCATAAGTTTAAAAGGGCCTTGATGTATGTCTAACATTTTCTAACCTTGAGGAGAGAAATCTGCCACCATAAAAAAAGAAATAAATGAAAAGAAGTAGATTCTCTCCGCCCCTACAACTATAGCTGGGTAGCCTCCTGTATAGGACCTCAGTACCTTCCTACTATGTCGGCTAACTAACCTTCTTCAGTTTTGTTTGATCCGAGTGTCATAAAAATGAAATATATTTACAGTCAGCACTTTGAAAACTTTTTACTATGATATTTTATAAATAAAGTGTTTGTTTTTGAGAGTCTTAAGTCTCAAAGAACATTAATTTATTGAGCCATTATTGTTATTTGAGTTGTATACAGTTTTGTTATTTGAATGTTACTATGAGAGCTATTATTATTATAAATAGTGTATTTTTGTTGTGTTTTATATAATATGTCAAAAATTCCCCATTATAATGCTAGTAATCAGTGTTATCTGTATATTTAAAATTAATAACTACAAAACAGAGTGAGTTATATTACAGTACTATCTGTGGAATGATAATTGAAAATGCACACCTTATTTTTTAAAAAATAATAAACTGTTGTGTGTTTTGGTGTTTTAAATACGGTAACAATAATTTAAAAATGTGAAATGAGTCTGCAAATACAACAATATATCATTTGATCTATCAAAAAAAAAACTCCCAGGATACCTACCCCGATGGGAGTTTGAAACAAAGGAAGTTGACTGTAATAATATTAACGTTTTTAGAAAACAGGAATGAATTGCAGACTTTAAGTAAAAGTATATTTTTGTTGAATATAGTGCAAAACTAAAAAAAATACACTCGTAATATTATTTTGTTTAAAAACTACGTGGTTAGGTTAGGTTAGGTTATGTTAGGTTAGGCAGAGGCGGCCTTACCCATTGCGAGGCTCAGGGCGGCAGGTCTTTGCGAGGCCCTTTGTCCTTCGTGAAAAGTATGTAATGCGAAAGTAGGTCTGGTTGTTTGGTTTAGGTATTTGTCATGCTTGAGGAGAAATACTAAAGTTATACAAATAAATAGAATTTCAGTTTTAAAATATTTTAAATTGAAAGATTTACAAAATTAACAAATGCAGAGATGATAAATTTTAAAATTGATGTTTGCGGCTTTTCTGAAGAAATAAATCAAATTTAATCCGGATTGAACCTTTTAATCTAATTTCAGTTCGGTCTACATCAGTAATTGTTATGGACCACAAACCGGGGTCATTTTGAGGATACAGAATTTCCATTCCAGCAGTCATGGATGTAGACATAGACTCGGGCTCAGATTCGTGTTCTTGACTGGATAGCGTTGACGGCGGCAGCGGTGACTTAAGAGACAATGATGTAGTTAATTCATCATCATCCTCACTGTTTTTGCTTAATGACGGCGGCGGCACCTATGATGATGTGGGAGGAATGTTTTCAGCTGGATCAGGATCAGAGTCACTTTCAGTCAATAAGTGTTTTGTAGAGGTTTCTTGATAATCACTTTTTATATATTTATATAAAGATCCACGTAGATTTTCTTATAACCTGCTTTCTTTTAATAGCTCGTTTCCTTTTTGAACTACCTGACTCAAATTTTCTACCGGCATCACGATCACGCGAACTCATTTTGTAAATCTTGTTTCGCATAAACAGTCAGAAATGATTTTTAAGTATCACACAGTTTTTACACTTTTTCAGTTTACTCAATGTTTCAAATACTATAATTTAGACTTTTCCAACTCACTCCAAATACTTTAAATACTATAAAACCGTAATATTCAATATAGATATGTACTATCGGCTTCAGAATAGCATATACATTTTCAAACTCAAATCGCTTGCATTGAATTAATTTTAAGGATTGCCTATTTATTGTGTATAACCAATCACGGTTTAAATAATAATAAATTTGAAATCAGTTAAACAGTTGTCCACGCCCACATCTTTAATGTTTGCAGCATAAGGTATTTTATTGACAAATTGCCTGTGTATTATACAGTACGGTTTTATTTGTTTTTTATTACAACCTCTATACTGATTCCTTTTTTACTTCACTTAGTTTGGAACCCTCGATAATAAGAGTTTGTTTGGTATTAAAATCCCTTTTCAAAACATTTTTTTCCTTCTTTTAGGTAGGTTGTTAGAAATAATAAATAACATTCCATAAAATAAAAGATAAAAGATAATATATAAAAATATTTATTTTACGGTACAGTAACAATTTTGTAACTCATACTGCAAGCAAAATAATTCCAAGGTGACAAGAGTTGACGAACGAAATAAACACAGGGATTCCCCAAGCGATAGAGGAGCAGAGCATTATGTCCCGACTGCCGAGCTGACCCAAGTGCTATGCGATTAAAAAGCGATCTTCAAGTGTTTCCAGGCGCGATATTCAAACACTACATAATGAATTTTTCAATTATGTTTTGAATGAATGAATTAGTTAACTAACTTAATTTTAATTTACCGTTATGTTATAACCTTAATAAGTAATTAAGCATCAAAATCGAAAGTTTTAAATCAAGAAAATATAGTTAAAAAATCTATATTTGCTTGGTTTGCAGCGCGAGGCCCCTGCAAGAGCGAGGCCCCGGGCGGTTGCCCTGTTCGCCACCCCCTAAGGCCGCCGCTGAGGTTAGGTTAGGTTAGGTTAAAATGCAAAAATGTTATTTAAGTTTTGGCATATTTTCTCAAGGAAATTAGCTGGTTTTATAAACATTTTACTTTTTATAACGTCCAATGTTTTACAATGAGAAATTTCCTCATTTTATTAATATACCAATTTTTAGGTATATTTTGGTTTCTTTTAAAATTTATTAACTTTAACTTAATTTTAGTTTATTATGGCGTTATAGTCAATTTATTTTTACTATTACTTACTCTTTAAGACTTCTCCATCTTTGGTGCAACTCTTGGTCCCCAAAAGGCAGTCGATGTAACCTCTGAACAATCTCTCGTTTTTAATAATTTCATCTAAATTAACATTGTCGTATTTCGAGGTGTATTTGTCATCAGCGGGTGCTGCAGATGCAACCACAATCATTAAAACCACTACACAAATTGCAATAGTTACTTTCATTTTAATGCTGTTAACAGAACTTCGCAATTAACTGAACTCATGTCGCACTTGCAAATATTTATATTCGAAAAAATGTATTAACTCTTTGAACTTTAGTTGGACAACATGCGTTACTAGATTTGTAATTACCATTCGAAAACGATCTATTCTTTGTAAGACATCATTAATTACATTGCGCGAACATTATTTAATTTTACTTAGTATAAATTAATCGTCGTATTTTTTTCGATACATGACCGAGTAAATTTTTAAAATGTTTATGAATATATTCATATTCCTATACGCGCATTCGTGCCATAATGACATTATTATGGATTTCAATTCCAGTGTCAAAATTACATGCATTGTAGAACCAGTGTTGGTACACGGAAGGCTCTAAGACAGAGAGAAGTGTTGGAGCTGGGGTACATGGAGGGAAGTCAAAGTTGGATCTGAGCCAGAACTGTTCAACCAGAGGTTTTTGCAATAGGAGACAGGTACTTAATGCTTTAAAAGTCATTTTCTATAGCCAGGCGGCGCTAAAGTTTACTGGAATCAAATCGGATCGACTCCAAGTTAGTTTGTAAATGCCTAAGAAGTAGTCTATGCTAGAAAACCATAGAAAAAGTCAGAAGAAAGTTGTAAGAGAATGGCTAAAAAATGGAGTCAGACCCACTTGACAAGAGGTACCCAGATATAGCGGAAACTTAAAGGAGTATTGAGCTCAGTGGGATTCAGTGTATCTTCATGATGGCCTATGGCATTGAAGATGGAAAAGCCCCGATGGAGTACGCATAGTTAACCAACTGGTACTGCTAAGATCACACATCAGAAGAACTTCATAGTAGCCGCTCAGATGTAAAAGAAATGTGACGAATGTGGGAAATGAAGTAGAAAAGGTCGTAAAACAAAAAGTCAAGGAAAAATGGCATAATATCTTTCTGGAGAACCCTTTGAACTATTTACAATTGATATTCTTGGTCCACTTTCTTTGACAGAAAGAGGAAACAAATATCTGATGGTGGTAATGGATTATTTTTCCAGATGGCCTGAAATCTTCTGATCAAGAAACAACGACAGTAGCAGATGCTTTCGTAACCAACATAATTGCGAGACACTAAGTCCCTTTGGAGTTACATTCTGACCAAGGACGCAATTTTCAGCCCGAATTATATCAGGAATTGATAAAAACTCAAGACATTAAAAAAACGCGTACTACCTCTCCACCCAGTCTGATGGAATGGTAGAAAGACACCATATAAGTATTTGCCAATATTTTTCTATGTTTATCTCTGAAAACCGAAAGATTGGGAAATTTTGGTTCCTCTCTTTCTGCTAGCCTATAGAAGCCCTGAACACGAGTCAACTGGTTATAGTCCATCTATGCTAGTCACTGGCAGAGAAATAAACCTTCCCCACGATCTTCTTTTCGGAAAACTTCCTCCTTGTTAAGAAGCAGCAGAATATATATTTTTTACGTACATAGGTGGATTGAAAGAAAAATAAGAAAGGATCCATAATTTTGCTCGTGAACGTTTAAAGTTCTGCAACGATAGAGTGAAGGCTAGACTTGACGTACATACTACAAACACAAGTTTCTCAAGAGATGACCCCATATGGCTGTTCAATCCTATGACAATTTTGAGAGGAGTTAATTTTTGAAGTATTGGGGAATTGGGTTCGGTTTTTGAGATCGAATTTTTAATTCTAAAAGTTAAAGTTGTAAAGATATAAAGAAAATTAAGAAGTAAACCATAGAATACGTCGGGCGGAAAGTAACAAAGTAACCCTACTTTGGGCACCTTGGCCATTCCTAGACATAGCGAATAGCGTAGCCAGACAAGGGCACCGGCAGAAATTTTGACAGGGGGGCGACATACCGGGGGATCAGGAAAATTTTTGATATTTTTGTATATCAAACTCATGATTTTGGCCATTTTTTACTTTAAATCTTTTTTCTTGAAGCTAAAATCTGTATTGGCCTACATTTGCAACTGTGTTATTATTTACCAAAATTAAAAAAAAATCTTTCCTGATCCAGGGGGGGCTGTCTCTCTCTGCCGGCGCCCTTGTAACCAGAGGAACAATTTCGAACTGGGTTCTTACTGGTTCAAGGTAGAGGGTTTAAGACACTCAAAGGCATTTGTAAGAGATATCTCTAAAAAGAGGTCTCAAGCGCTGTTGAATATGAGCAGACAGGATCTACGAATTTCGATAGGACTACTGGCTGGATAGTCGTCTTAATGGGCATAATAACATCATGGAAGTGTTGCCAACGACCGTAATGTTTAACAACCACTTACATAGATTCTAACATAACGTAGAGTAATAACTCCAAAAACTGCTTCCATAAAAGCTTACTTCTACCAAAATTCTAATTTAGGTGCAAAGACCCTCATACTTTATTTGGGACTCGGTCCCTCCCAATTATCTCAGCAAAGATCTTGCCATGATGAACTCGACGAAGTAATGTACTTGGAGTCTCTGTCCTTAATCTGATTTCAGGAATGATTTTTCTAATTCTTCACAATTAATTCTTTTATGTTTGTTGGTCACGAAATTAAGGCCTGCTTTGCGTAAATATACAACAATAAAAAAATCATATTTTCGTATAGCTAAGGTTATTTCAAACTAAAAATTTTAAACTTACCTGATTTCTTTGATTGAAACATGAGAGAAGAATACTAAAAAATACGTATCCAGCCATTACGATTACCATCAAAATTATTTAAATATATTTAATTATTTTTTAAGACGTGCTATTATGTAAACAATGATTATTTGTTTATTAACCTAAATTTTGGTATTATTTTTTAAGCTTAATACAACTTTAATTGTCGATGACAATTTCATAATACAACAAAAATTGATCTTCTTGCTGATTACCTGTTTTTTTGGCGTAAAATTATGTAAAAGATATTTTGTGGTAGGATCAAATTTACAGTATAAATATACAAAAATTTAAACACTTCTATATCCAAATAGTTTGTGAATAAACAGCATAAACCAAAAAATTTGAAAAAAATGAAGTTATCATTAATAATTTGTGCATTTTTGTTAATAGCTGCAGTTTCTGCAAGACCCGATGAAAAATACACCACAAAATATGATAATATTAATATAGACGAACTTATCAGCAATGAAAGATTACTAAGAAGTTACGTGGACTGCCTTTTGGGTACCAAACCGTGTGCCAAAGATGGGGAAGAATTGAAAAGTAAGTTTTTCGAAATCATACGAGACCAAAATACTATGATACATATTTTTCTTTTTACAGAAGTCCTCAATGATGCTTTGGACACTAAATGTGCCAAATGCAGCGAAGCCCAAAAGGAAGCAGCAAAAAAAATTACTTTACATTTATTGAAGAATAAAAGATCATGGTTCGATGAACTTTCAGCGGTTTATGATCCAGATCACAGCAAAGTTGAGAAATACAGAGAAGAACTCAAAGCTGAAGGAATCGAACTCTAAATGTGAACTTACTATTTTAAAATTTGTCAATATTTTTATTTAAGCACTCTAATGTATGTAGATAAAATTTAAATAAGTTTCTTTGATCAGTTATCATTAATTAGTTTAAAATATAAGGATGAAATCAATTTTAATCTTGTTTTCATTTTTATAAAATATACTACAATAGAAAATATAACTAGTTACATATTGATATCACTCAAATTATATATTATCTTTATTATTATGGTATTATCGTAAAAGCTGGCTACAAATTGTTGCCAGAATAGACAATTAGTGGGTTATCTGCCAGTTTTACCATCTTGGTCCGTTGTTAATATACCTACGAGTTTTCTCGTAATTTGTCTTATTTGCTTTGTTAGTTTTGTCATCGAAACTGTTAAAAATTCCTTCTCCCACCTAATCAATGTTTTGCACTTATCTTAAAACTTAGTTACTGCTCAATTAGAATTGTGAGGCAACTATGTCTGTCTGCAACTCTATGACCCTCAATATATTTGTCAAGAGATGGCTATCGGCAAAACCCCACTTTTGGACGGGAAAATTGACTGTGTTGCGCCCAGGTTTGAATTTAACAAACCCCTCTATATCACTAAAGAATACTGAAGAAACGACATGGCAGGTACAATACATACTCAAGTAACCTGGAGGTAACCTCATCTCTGACTTTCTAGCCTAAAATGCTTTATTTTTTGTAAAAGGGTCCCAAGATCAAATTATTTACACTACTTATATTAGCCTTTTTCCTATTAGGATAATATATTTATGAGATTCTGTCGGAAAAATATCTGAAGAAAAACGTAAAAATTTCAAAAGGAGTAGAGATTTTAAGATGAAAAATAAGATAGGCTAGCAAAGCATTTTGAAACAATAGACGGTATACGAAATAATATAAATAAAAAAAAGAATGAACACACATTTTTGAAATGCTTTAATCTTAATTACAAATCAACTTTTGTCCATAAATGTGTATCGAATTAAAATTGTATTCCAGCGTCTTTGATTTCCTTTTTATATACCTCTCTATAGACATGATTTGGATCATAAGCAGCTTCTATTTCATTCCACCAGTCTCTTTTGTTTTTTAACAAAAATGTTATAACTTTTACCGCTTCTTTTTTCTGTTTTTCACTACATTTTTCACATTTTGTCTTCAAAGCTTCAGATAAAACTTCTGAAATTCACAAATATAAAATTATTACCCGAAAAGAGTTAAATTGGGAAAACAGCAACGCCATCTCTTGTCGAATCACACGAAACTGAACAGGCATGCAAATTCATCACTGTTTTTGTGAAAATAATAAGTAATGTTTAACATTAAAATAAGTTATAACTTTAAAAATGAAAAATCAAGTTGAAAAGCTATCAAATACTTTTTTATAAATAAATATTTTTATGGGAATTATTATAAAACGTATAAATATTTGATATTGCCAATTACTTACTTTTCAGCACTTCTCCATCTTTAGTACAATGTGTTCCATGTACCAGACAATCGACGTAGTTTCTTAATAATCTGTCATTATTTAAAATTTTATCTACCTCAATATTATCATACTTGGTGGTGTATTTTTCATCTTTCTGTTTATCTGCAGTCACTATGACCACAAATGAAATAACACAAAGAAAAACAGCGAATTTCATTTTGTTTGCAAATGGTAACTTTTACTCAATAGAAATATGAATACATAAAGATAAACGTGCATCCTTTATATATATTTGATTTTTTTATTATTGTCCATAATTCAATTTTTAATTTTGAGTTGGATGCGTTATTTACAACTAATAAATATTAAAATTAATAGTTTTTGCTATTAAATTTTTCATTTAATAAAGTTATTATTGATTTTCTTAAAAATAGTAAAAAATAAAAACCAAAATTAGTCATAAAGATAATTAGTTTATAATAAAAATTAATGGAAATCATTTAAAAATATTGTTAGCGAAGATAATTAAAAAATAAATAATTATAAATGAAAAATTTTAGATTCCACTTTTCAATCTTTAGTAGCAGGAAATTTTTTCAAATTATGTTCTTTCAGGCTAGTTTATCTCATCAAAAAAGAGTTTTTTAATATTTCACCCTTAAGTGAGTTTAATAACAAGGTTTTTTTATTAACAATTGTTCATTTTTTTTAATTCCAATGCCTCAGTCGGTTAAAGAAAAGTTAACAAGTCCCTCCATTTCACAACAATATTGACATTTATAAAAATAGCTTTCATTGCCTTTATTTATAAATATTGACGGTTTATTTTATTATTAAATACAATATTTTTAAGGATTAAAAACATCAAATTAAAAAATCAATTGGTTAATTGGTTATGTACTGATTTCTTTTTCAAATTTCTTTTTGTATGTTTGATCCTTGTCATATTTTTCTTCTAGTTCCCCATACCAATCGGGTTTGTTTTTAATCAAGTATCTTATAATTTTTTTACTCCCTTTTTTCTGTACGTCACTGCATTTGGAACAATCCGTCAACAGAGCGTCAGGAAGGACTTCTGTAATAAAATTAAAATCTATGATTGGAAAACGTAATACAATGTGTTAGGGCTTAAGTTAAGTATTGGATTTCTAATTAATTCATTAGAATTGAGAAAAACTAATTAACTAATAAATGTATCTTTATTTGGAAATTTGTGTCTCCATTATGCTTTCGGTAGGTGGTCCAATTTTATAATGGATCGCCACATAACTCAAAAACAAATATTCTTAGCAACTTCTAGTTTGCGCTGTTAAAAAGACAAGAAAATTTGACTCTCCTGAAAACGAATCTACCATTAAAAAAATTATAAAAAATTTATTTTGCCTTCTAGCGAATCGAGCGTTATGACATGGTCTCAGATTTTGACGCATAACTTAAAAACAAAAAAATTAAACAACTTTTAATTTGCGCCGTTAAAAAGTCAAGAAAATTTCCTACAAACCTTAAAAATTTTAATTTTTTATTACAATGTCTACCAATTTTATCCTAACTGAAAGTTGACCTTCGTAAAATCGACTTTTTTTCATACCTATACCTTTGAAAAAATGAAAATTTTCGAAATCTCTCCGAATGAGCTGAAAATCTGGATTTAGACTAATTTGAGATCCTAAAAACGAATCTGCCATCAGAAAAATTCTAAAATATTTATCTTGCCTTGTAGCGACTAGTGAATCCAGCGTTAAAACATGGTCTCAGATTTTGACGTCTAACTCAAAAACAAAAAATTATAGCCACTTCTAGTTTACACAGTTAAAAAGCCAAGAAAATTTTCTACAATTCTTGAAAGTTTAAATTGTCTATAAAAATTTCTACCAATTTTATCCAAACCGAAAAATGACCTATACCTTCCTTCGAAAAAACGAAAATTTTCGAAATCTCTCCGAAAGAGTTAAAAATCTGGATTTACACTAATTTAAACCTCCTGAAAACGATTCTGTCATCAGAAAAATTCTAAAAAAATTATCTTGCCTTGTAGCGACTAGTGAATCGAGCGTTATGACATGGTCTCAGATTTTGAGGCATAACCCAAAAACAAAAAAATTTAGCAACTTTTAGTTTGCGCCGTTAAAAAGCCAAAAAAACTAAAAGTTTCAATATTATACACAAGTTTTTACCAATTTTATACAAAACGAAAAATGACCTTCGTAAAATCGACTTTTTTCTTCGAAAAAATGAAAATTTTCGAAATCTCTCTGAAAGAGTTAAAAATCTGGATTCAGACTAATTTGACCCTTCCAAAAAGGAATCTACGACCAGAAAAATTTTAAAAAATTTATCTTTCCTTGTAGCGACCAGTGAATCGAGCGTTATGACATGGTCTCAGATTTCGACGCATAACTCAAAAACAAAAAATCTTAACATCTTCTACTTTGCGTCGTTAAAAAGCTAAAAAAATTTCCTACAAACCCTTAAAGTTTCAATATTCTATAGTAATTTCTACCAATTTTATCCAAACCGAAAAATGACCTTCGTAAAATCGACTTTTTTTCATACCTATACCTTTCTTCGAAAAAATAAAAATTTTCGAAATCTATCCGAATGAGCTGAAAATCTGGATTTAGACTAATTTGAGATCCCAAAAACGAATCTGCCATCAGAAAAATTCTAAAATATTTATCTTGCCTTGTAGCGACTAGTGAATCGAGCGTTAAAACATGGTCTCAGAATTTGACGTCTAACTCAAAAACAAAAAATTATAGCCACTTCTCGTTTACACAGTTAAAAAACCAAGAAAGTTTGCTACAAACCCTAAAAGTTTCAATTTTCTATAATAATTTCTACCAATTTTATCCAAACCGAAAAATGACCTTCGTAAAATCGACTTTTTTTCTTCAAAAAAATGAAAATTTTCGAAATCTCTCCGAATGAGCTGAAAATCTGGATTTAGACTAATTTGACCCTCCTAAAAACGAATCTGCCCCCAAAAAAATTCTAAAAAAATTATCTTGCCTTGTAGCTTCTAGTGAATCGAGCGTTATGACATGGTCTCAGATTTTGACGTATAACTTAAAAACAAAAAAATCTAAGCAACATCTAATTTGCACCGTTAAAAAGCCAAGAAAACTTCCTACAAATCCTAAAAATTTCAATTTTTTATTATAACTTTTAGCAATTTTATCCTAACTGAAAGTTGGCCTTCGTAAAATGGACTTTTCTCGATACCTATACCAATTAGAAAGAATAAACCAATCGAGGGATGAAAAAATTAAGCTGTCAACAAAAAATATTAAAAAATATTACTTCCCAAGCCTGCCTGACCTCTGATTCTATCCGGTATATTGATTTAATTACTTACTTTTTAGTTCTAATCCATCCGGAGTACACTTTCCTCTGTCCAAAAGACAGTTGACGTAGTTCAATAACAATCTATCACTTTTAATGATTGAATCTACGTCCACGTTATCATACTTGGTGGTATATTTTTCAGCATGGATTAAAAAAAATCCTGCTGCAAAGATGCAAACGACAAACGTCTTCATTTTTCTTTCTGTTACGATTTCAACGTCCTTTGAGTAAAAGGGAGTAGGTATTTATATAAATGCAGTTATAGGTAGGAGTCAATCAATTTATTTTTTTATTTAAATTTAATCATTAGATTTATAATTATGCATTATATTCACATAAATAGGATTCTTTGTTGTTGCTGATTTTTATATTGTTAGTTAATTAGATTCTTGAGTTATGAGCAGAAAAAAAGAGATTGTAAAAGTGTTTATTATTGTATATGCGTGTTATGTAAATGCTATTAAAATATGCAAATGTTGTGAAAATTTTATTAAATATATAGATTAATTAAATATCATTGTAGCAAGGGCAAAATTAAATTAAATGCGGTATTCATCCAATGAGATTGTTAATTCTGTTCTCAGGAGATCTTTTTTGGGATGGCCATATTTACTTATTCCTTCTTCTGCAAGTCTTTCAGTTTCCTTATTTCCTGTCATCCATTTCTCTCACATTGATGCTTTCTGGCAGTTTCCTTAGGGATTCATTGCCTTCACAGACTTTTTTCACTCATATTGACATTCGATTTTGTCACTTACCTTTAATCTATCTTGGACCCATCTATATAACACGTGAACGAGTCCTCTTCCAGATTTTCTCAATTATCGGCAAGTCCAATTATGTTCCCAATCAGTATTTGATTCAGGATCTTAGATATTTTACCACTTCCTCCTTCTAGTATCTGGTAGTATCTAGTATTCTGCGTCTTTTAAGAAAAACACACCCCCGAGGTGTCCTGATCCCAACTGCATTGAGCCAGTTTGGGATCAACTCCAGAGAGCATTAGATATGCACACGAGCCACGCACTGAAACTCTTTAGCAGTTTAAAAATCTATTGCTTTTCTTTAGATGCAAAACATCAGGCAAGTTGTGCTTGTATGTATGTATAAATTAGGGGTGATAAGTACACTGCGACCTATAGGATCTATTGTGTCCCCCCTTCCTTGCCACTTTCTGATGTTTTCTCAGATTTATAGCAGCTCTTCGAGTCCTATTTTCCTGAGGAAGTTTAGGACATCGTCGGGCTTCAAATCAGGTAGATCCCCTTCCTCTATTTCATGTGCTCCTAGGTATCTAGCCCTAGAGTTTTGCAAGGCAGGACATTCTAAGAGGATATGTATTGAGGTTTCATCCTCTTCCTAACAGAATCTGCACTTTAATTCATCTGCTAACCCTAGTTTCTTCATGTGGCTTCTTAACCGGCAATGTCCGGTTAATATTCCCGTTAGAATTCGGAGCCTTTTTTTACTGAGGTTGAGGCAGCTAAGAGATCTCTTCTGGTCATAGTTCCCCAGTAGTATCTTAGATTGCCTCAGTCCTTCCAGCTGATTCCAGTACTTGGATTTTTCCTTCTCCATTTCTTCCCTTAGTTTTCCTAAGATTACTCTACTGCTGATCCCACAAGATGGTTCTGGTCCCAAATGTGGAGTTTCAGCTCCTTTTTTTGCCAGCTTATCTGCTGTTTCATTCCTCTCTATTCCTATGTGTCCCGGGACCCATAGGAGGGTGACAGTGTTCTTCTGGCCTAGTATATTTAGTTTGCCTAGGCATTCCCAAACCATCTTCGAACTGATTATATTTGAGCTCAGCGCTTTGATGGCTGCTTGACTATCCGACATTATCACAATCTCTTGTCTGCGGTAGTTTCTTCCAATATTGAATTCCACACATCTTTCGACGGCGCGGACTTCTGCTTGAAAGATGCTCGGGTATGTGCCCAAGCTTTCTGAGTATTTGGCTCTCGGTCCAAAAACTCCTATCCCAGTTCCCTCGTCTAAGTTGTGCTTAACAATTTATTGGAAAGTTTGCCAAGATGTTGTCAAGAAGCTATTGAGACTTGTGGAGAGACAAACTGCCTATTAAAAATTTTTTGTTGAATTTTAAAAATAATTGGGGTTTACCGACTTCATATTATTCTTTATTACACTCCTCCAGAATTTTAAGATTTTATCGAAGGCCTTCTCTACGTCTATAAATGCTGTATAAATTATTGGTCCTCCCTTATTTTGTAAAAATAATAAATAACTAAACGTTTGAAGGAAACTTCCACCTTTTATTTAATAAAAATATATATTTTAAAACGCCCTATATTAGATTTTACTAATTAAACAAGTATACTGAAAAAACTTTATATAAAAAGAAATTATTCCTCGAAAACTGCACTATGGTTTTTAAGTTCTGATATATTTGCAGTTAAAATGGGTCATAAACTTCTGGGAGACCCGGTATTTCCAATACAATTTCAAAAATAATATCTTCGGCAACATCAGCATTAATATCATTTCAAATACAAAATAATGTTGGAACAAAATTGTTAAATGTGAAAACAAAATTACCTAAATTAAAAAAATCTGGTGTTTACAAAATTAATTATCCAAAATGCAATCAACATCAGGTACCTAGCTAGAAACAAACAAAGAGTAACTTCAATATGTCAATCTGACGATGCTACTTTTTAGCGAAACAGCGGCCAGCTGAGTTTAAAAATTTATTTTTTAAATAAAAGATGAAAGTTTAGTACAAAATAAATGTTGACACAATTGACTAAATCCTTTATTTTTAATAATTCGAATAACTATGAAACAAATTTATTATTTTCTAAACATAAATTGAACAATTAACAGTTTTGAAATAAATGTAACATTTATAGAATCTCAAAATAAAATTGAGAAAGAGTTAATAATAAAAAAAATAGCTGTTCATGAGTAAAGAATAGAATTAATCGAATTAAGACTAGCATCAAGTTATTTTATTGATAATTAAACAAGGCTTGATGCAACTGGGTCTATAAGTAACTTTGCTAAAATTTAACCAAGCGAACGATAATGAATTTTCTGTAATTACTGTTTAATGCAAATAAAACATAATTGATGTTGATATTAATTGTCTAGTAAACTTCCATAAATACTAACTTACAATGAACTAGGCCGAGGAACAAGGTTCTAGTTGGAAGTATGATTCATCCAACTTACATTGAATTCTACGGTGTTCAATGTATTATTAATACTATTAAATATTATAAATATTTGTGTTAAATCTATCAGAATTAATTGAAGGGGATTTAAAATTAAATAACTCCATAATTCTAAAAACATTATTATTTTTACTACATTTTTTCTTACACTAAACATCATTGTTATTTATAATTCGGGAAATCCTTCTTTTATCCATTCGTCTCTATACTTTTCTTTGTAAATTCCTTGAGGATCGTATTTTTCCACTATTTTTTTCCACATATCAAGTTTCTTATCGACCAAATATTTTATAATTTCTCGTCCAGCTGCTTTTTGTTTATCTGTACATTTACTGCATTCAGTCTGTAGAATGTCAGGGATGACTTCTGCAAAATAAATTAGACTGAAAACTGAATTGAAAAATCTATAAACCTTTTGTGTCATTATATTATCTCATTGCAATATACACAGCTTTTCAGATAAAAGTATCCACCTTTAATAATTTTTGTAATACTGGTATTTAGGAAAAATCCAAAAACACGTCAATTTATGTTGGAAGGGGAAAGCATTATGGCTTATTAAAACTTACTGGAAAAGCCACCCCCTCACCCCTACAAGCATCCCTTTTTTATATTACTTTTCATATTTTTTGTAAAATTTGGATACTCCTCTTTGAGCTGATTTCAAAAATCTATAATACTTGTTGGTTAAAGTGGTTAGTTTATGAGATAAACAATTTTTCTTTTAATAGCACAAATTTTACTTATTTTTTATTTTCACCTTATTTGCTGTAATAAAATGGGTTGTACAACAGTTCAAACTCTTTAATCTTTTTAACTGTGCTATTTATTCTACTTCAAAAATCCAAACAACAAAAAAACTCTACTTTTTATTAAAGTTTGACATTGTCAACTAGAATTTGTAGTCACTATTGATAGTGCACTTTGATACATTATTTATTTTGGGTCGCTGAAATGATTTACTCTTTGCAAGAAAGAATTGAAATTGTAGGTTTATACTACCAAAATAATAATTGTACAAGAGCTGCTGCTAGAATATTTAACGAATTACATGACGGAAGACATGCAACTCATAAGCTGTGTATTATTTGTATAATGTCAATTTATACCTGATGGTAACATAAGCATACACTAAAAATGTATTTCGATACATTCTGAAATACTGCCAGTTATTAGACAGACGTTTAGCAACATCACCAGTTTCTTTAAACCTTAACCACAAACTATTAATCATACTTCTTTTCTTCTGCCAACTTCCCAACATTTCGATAGCATGCCACTGCGTTCGCTGATTTAAATAATGTCCCTCCATTATTGACAATTGCAAAACTAACCACATAGACATCGAAAATCAAATAAAAATTAACATTAATTTTTTTTCATGCTGTACGGTAAAGTGTCATTTCCCGGACTCGTTTGAGTTCGGAAAATGGCACTTTACGGTACACTTGTACTTTACAGTACTCTTCAATTCTCCCAATGTTGTTTGAAATAATAAGTGAATCAGCATAAACTAAGCTTTTATTCTAGTTTTTGAAGATTGACATTAATTGTACAACTGCTGTTGCCAGCAATATGTATTAATGGAGTTGTTGATGGATTTACAGTGTTTTCTGTAATCGCGGAAGACGTGTGGCTGTGATGTAACACTTCAACAAAAGTTTCGCACCTTTGGATCATTCTTGCAATCTTGTTTTTGCCTTCAATCGATTATTCTATATACTTTTCTGCAACTGAAGAACTCTTCCATCCACCGTGCTGTTGTAGAACTTCAAGGTCAGCTCCAGCATTGGCCAACAACGTTGAGGATGTCCTCCTGAAGCAATGACCTGTATACTTTTCTGGTTGGTCTAGTTTTAAGAACTCAGCTATTTTCCTAGGTGCTCCACCAACCGTATGTATACCAGCTCTTTGAGACAGACATTTTCCTTTTCTATAGCCCACCCAAAGAGCTTTCAGGGAGACGTGTTGCCATAAATTCATGTATTTTCTAAACACATCCAAATAATGAACCTCATCACTGTTAAACACAGTGAAAGCTGGTCGAATATGCGTTTTTGCCTGGTTAATCGTTACTACTAGCTGAGTACCCGTATCCTCCATATCACTAACTTCTTAATTATAGATCTCTTCCCTTTGGCAACCTTTAGCAACTCCAAGTAATGCTATCACTTTGAGTAATAGATATTCTTTATCTGGAGCGTCCCTCATGAAGCTTTCAATTTGTTCTTTTGTCAGCACCTTCGACTGGTTTGGCTGATGGTCTACATTTTGTATTTTTAAAAAAGCTATCATCAACTTTGGGAAACTTGATATGTTGACATTCTCATTGATTTTACCATCGAATATTTGGACCATAATGAAGAAGGGTTGAATTTTTTTGAATGAAAATTTAAACTGTTGAAAAGAATATTCTTTAAGAAAACTGTTCTTACTACCTCCAAAAAGTAAGCCAACATCACATTTTCATCAGCACTACTTTTCAAATTGTGTTGTTCACGCCAGTTGCAAAACAACGCATATTCTTTTTCATATCTTTTCGCAGACTTAACTGGAATGATTTACCCTATCGCTTCCGCAGTTTTCTCAGCAATTTCATCTAATTTCAGATCCATTTTCTCCGCAGATATTTCGTATGTGCAGAAAAATTCAATATGTCCTTTATTTACATTGTTACTTGGTAACCGCTGTTAATTTGTTATTTATAAAGCAAATCAACCATGTTAAAAATAAATCAAGTAACGTAATTTTTTCACAGCAGTCTACATGAATTCCTAATAAAATTATCAAATAGATATGTCATTTCAGTTTCATATTTTATTGCGTTTAAAACCAAAGGCAGTATGAAAAAAAATATAGTACCATACACGTCCGTGAAGTGATTATTACGGTACTCGATTAGTTATTCTTGACTCGGCTCCTTCGTCACCTCGTCCATAAACATCTATCTCGTACCGTAATAAGTCACTTCCTGGACTTGTAACGTAAATAACTATTACCGTGTAGTCAAAAAACATTGTTAACATTAACTTAAAGCTATTTAATATTGCTGTACCCTAGATTATTTTGATGTTTGTATGTTACTGAAACTGTGGCAAAAGTAGAATGACAATTATCATTATTTTTAGTTTTTCTTACTTTTTAGGTCTTGTGCGTCTGGTGTGCATGGTCCTTCGTCCATCATACATCTAAAATAGTTGTTCAATAATCTTTCGCTCGCCAATATTGACCTGTAATCGATATTATCGTATTTGCTTGTATATTTTTCTTCGTCGCCTCTCACTGATATTGCAGTAAATAAAATGAACAAAATAAAACACATTTCCATTGTGATTGAATAATGTTTAAGCCTTATAATACTTGTAAATGAAATAAGCAGCTACAGAATGTTTGATTCAATATAATTGTTTGGAAAATTACAATGGGGACAATATAATAATAGTTTGTAGTATGCAACTTCCTTTTGGCAAAAAGATTCATGATGGTTTAGTATAATTAAAGTAATTAGCTTTGGACTAAGTCTAAAATTAACCAGAAAAAAGTTTTATTTTAAACATTTGTTTAGAAACTGTAATACAATATTCTAATTCAATTTATCAATCAATATAATGCATAGTAATATTAAATTGCAAAATAAATTTCAATTTATCTATTCATGATATTATAAACAATTAATATGTAGGTAATTGTTAATATTTCAGAAGAATAATTGGAATTATAATATGTATTTATCAGTATATTATTTACTTACATCTCAGCAGTATTGCAGAAATTATTTATTTAAATAAGTAAGTTTAAAAATTATATATACTCTCATATAACTTAAATTTTAAATCTCCAAATCAGCTCTACATCAGTACAATTTATTTCTACTGATTCTTTGACATATTTAACTTTACATAATTATTTTTTGCTTTATATACCTACTACTAACCTTTGTTGTATAAGTTATTTTTTTTATTTTTATGATGAAACAAATACTGAATATTAATAGTTACTATTGCTACTTACAATGAATTTATCTAATATCAAATTTAGCTTCTATTTCTTCACATACCTACCTAGTAAGGATTGTAAAAACTTATTCATAACCAGCTGACATTAAAGTCTGTAATAATTGTTAAATCATTTTTATTAACATTTGTTGTAAAACAAAATAATGCGCTATTCGGTGATCCGTTACAACACTAATTTTCATTGGCTTGATAAATTGAAAACAAATCTTAAACTATTTTAGTTCATGGACGAAGACTTTATTAAATCTATTAAGGTAATTTTCTATACTTATCCAAGAAGAATTCGTGCAAAAAATACGTTTGACATTGTTTTGCAAATGTTACAATTGAATAGATTTTTTTTGGTATATAAGAAGAAAACTGATAATATTAATGTTAGTTATTTTGTTAATTTAAAAAGTGTACATATATATTTATCATAGCGTAAGTTTTTTTTTTAATTTATATTCATAGACTATAGTTTTAGCTAAAATATTTATTCTTTTGCAGTAGGTAATATTTATTACAAAAATTTTAGCTGAAAAGAACAATTTTTTATAAATAAATTTTGTAGAATATTTTGACCCATTTTTCTCATACTAAGAATAAAATAAGAATAAATAAATTATATGTCTATGGTTATAACCATGAATGAGCATCTCAATAGAATACGCTATTCCTTTCTAATGGCAAACATCCTGTACATAAGAAAATTAATACTGGTTGCCTATGAGAGTAGGATGAAATATCAATATTTAAATTAGTAGTAGATTATTAAAACTGTAGATGGAGTTAAGGCTGCCAATATTTAATCAGAGATAGTGGTTTTCAAAATATTAAATTTGAAGGAAGGACTAAAAAATCAAACACAGATTTATTATTAAATTGTTTTCATACAAATCTAATGTATTTTTTTTATTTTTGTAGTATTTCTAAAAATACTCAATACTCAAGATGAACATACATTGTTAAAATGATTATTGAAAAAGAACCCAAGTAGCATTCAATATACAAAGCATATTCCTAGTATATTCATAATGTTCAAAATATATACCAAATTTAGTGGGTACATTCCCAATATATTGTTTGAAATCTTAGAAGGTATATCCCCTTCACAATGTACCAACAATGTAATAGGAATTACACGCAGGGAATGTCCATTCAAGGATGTACCAATGACATCCATGGAATGTTGGAAAAAGTGCATAAAATGTACACGTAAAACTAGTATTGTATATCTATTCATGGATATACCTGTGACATTCATAGTATATTGGAAAAAATACAAAAATGTACATTCCCGTTATTAGATCAATGTAATACCTAATTTGATATTCTTATTATTTTGTAATCTATGATACAAAATATATCACCCGCAATTGGACCTTTTGGTTGGGACTCAACTGTTGTTATTCTGTTGATTCTGTACCAACCTTACTTGAAACCAAAATTAGTATTATGTTATGTTGTCAACACTGATCGCGTCGGATGAAGTTCGAAATTTTAGGTTATGTAATGAAAGTGCTAGTGAGTGAGCGTGATATTATTATTTTGTGTAATTTAGTTTTATGTTTTTTTGACCACAGTTTAAAAAAGGAGGTAAATATGGGTAATTATATCATTATTTTAACTTATCAAAGGATGCCATTGTTTTAAAAATTTAATAGTTACTTATTGCTTTTAATTATTTTGTACTATAGTCTTTAAGGTTATAATGTCGTCTTCACAAAAGAGACGAAAATTTAATTTGAAAGTTAAAAAAAGATTTAGTGATACTATTCAAATAATTAATTCATCATGCCTTACTGTATATTAGCATATTTTTTATTCTCTTCAATCTGTATCTATTTCATATTTTAGAGAGTGCTACTGTGAGTGCTTGTTTTATTGTAACTTAGACATTTCATGTACTGTCAACAGTGTTTATACTTTGTTACTTCAATTTGAAAAGTTTTAACCATCATTGTTTAATGTAATCATATATAACCTCTACTAATTATACTTCGTTATAACTATTTTTGATTATTTCCTGATACCATTGTTTTCTTTATAGCCTGATAATGGTCTATGGACTGAAACATGTTGCTTCTTTATTATTAAAATTGTGGATTGACCTTTATTGATACTGTATACCTGTATCATCCACATTTGAGAGATGGATTACCTTTTCAATTTATAAATAAAATATATTGAATATATTGACATGTATTGTTTTTTTTTCTCTTTTAGAGTTTATTTTGTTTTCATAGTTATCATGTATGTTTTATAATGTTGTTTTAAATAAATAAGATTATAATGCAAAATGTAATTTTTTTCCGCCTATATGTACCTATATTATATATTTTCTTAATTTGACCATTGATTTTTTTCTTGGGTAGGTGTGATGGTTAAAATTTGAAATTTTTTTCTGCTTTTCAAATATTAACCAACTAACTAACGTTAGTGAACGGCGACCATACCCAAGAAAAAAAATCAAGTTAAGATTTATATATATAGTATTATGTATATATTATATCAATATTTGACTAATTACAATAGTATGGCGAAAATCTGAGGACAGATTTAAGGAATATACCTGGTATATGTATTGCAATCATTTTGGACATTTTAAGAATATGAAGGGAATGTTTATAAAGAACAATTCCTTCGGGGATATTCATGTTATATAACATCCATATGTAAGGGATATTCTGAAAGTTCCTAAAATATGCCACACATATTCACTGGGGAACATAGTGACATATTAGGTACATACCAGGTACTTGATGTGACATACAAAAGACACTACCCTAGCAAGTACTAGAGATATACATAATGCAATTTATGTACATTCTTGGAATGTACTTTGGACCATGCCGAACATTCCCTGTACATTCCTAAGATATGAAAATGTTACTTGGGAAATTGTCAATAATCCATCGATTATTGCTGAACCAAAAATTGGGTTATTTTCAGGAAATGGTGTCGTTCCTATTAGTTTTATGTCTTGCTGGAGTTTCTCTTGCTACAGTAACTGAAAAATCTAAATATACCACGAAATATGACAACATCAACCTCGAAGAAATAGTGCATAATGAAAGACTATTAAAAAATTATGTGGATTGTCTTTTGGAAAAAGGAAAATGCACTCCAGATGGATTAGAACTAAGAAGTAAGAATCTGCAATAGTTATTATTATTAATTTATAAGCTGCATTGTCCACTGTCTAATTTATTGTTTATTTTTGTTTAGAAAATATGCCAGACGCCATCGCCACCGATTGCAGTAAATGCAGCGACAAACAAAAGGAAGGGTCTGAATATATGATGAGGTTCTTAATTGATAATAAACCTGATTATTGGAATCCTTTGCAGGAGAAGTACGACCCTTCTGGAGCTTATAAACAAAGATATCTCGAATCTAAGAAACAGGAAGTTAAAGTTGAGCCCATTACCAAAGCTTAGAATAACAGAATAAAGAAATTTTTGAAATAAAAACGAGTCCAAGAGTATGTATAGTTAAAAGTAATAGTACGCTCATTTATATTTATTAAAAAAAGCATTTCTAGTGAGAAAAATGTTTTTTATTGTTATTTAAATTAAAATAAACTAGTTTTTTGTTTGCTACTTGCCTTTTCTAAACTTCCCTCCCTAAAATGTAAACAAACACACTAAGAAAAATAATTTTGATTATGATTAAGAATATTATATATACAGAGTATGTTTGTGAATATAAATACTCCTGAAAGGATACTGTGCCATCTACCAATGAGTGGCCACACTAAAATAATTATTTTGCTCGAAGCAATAAGAAAAATAACAAATTTCATAACAGAATACCTACCTAAGTAACATTCCAAATTAAATTTAAGAAAATATAATTGCCGATTTAAATTTATAAGTGGGTGGCTCAAGTTTTGAAATATTTTTTTATCCAGAATCCTTTGGTTTTGTTTACTAAAAACCAGGCCCGGACTGGGACAATTTGAGGCCCTCAGCTAAAACCTTTAAAGGGGCCCTCTACCGGGGGTTCTGGGAGTATGGAAATCCCTCCAGCAGAATATTATGATTTTCGACTTTTGTTGACTTTAATTATTTATTAAAATAAGGAATTCACAGTATTTTTAGGATACCACAACACTACAAAACACATGCTATTAGAACTGCCAATAATTACAACGGAGTTCAAAATAAAGTGCAGTATTTTATTCACACCAAAGTATTAATGAATTATGACAAAACTATTTGTGAAATAAAAATAATGACAAACGGATTTTAGGGATTAGAAAAAAAACATTTTTAAAAAAATCCTGTGTATTTAACAGTTTATAATGTTGTTGACTAAGGTTTCTTGTTGTGAATCGAGATTTGCTGTCAAAACTTCCATCAGAGATTTCTTTAAAAACAGAAATAAAATTAAAGAATTTAGCTGAATTTACACTGTCTTCACTGATTAAGAATTCTTCAACAATTGATGAAAGAGCCTTATGTTCGCTCCACCACCTCGTTGCTCCTATTTTTTGCAATCTGTACAACTTATCATGAGCAGTATGTTTCCTTTTCCCACAAATTGTATAGAAAAGGATAGTTTTGTGTTATTTTTTTTGTTATCTGTTTCTGTTTTTTTTCATGTGCTTATATGTAAATTAAAATGAGACAAAAACTTTTTTTTGTAGGTAACGTGGGGCCCCCTCGGGCCGGGGGCTCTCCGCGATCGCGGACCTGCGGACCCGGCCAGTCCGGGCCTGCTAAAAACTCTCATTTTTAAGCATCTTACATTGTAAAAATTTAAAAGTTATAAACAAAACAATGTCATACTCTAGATTTATCATTATTGACAGCAAAGTAAGGCATGCTTTAAAATGCCCTTACAAGAGGATGGTTGACCTCTTTTTCTATTTCTCGTCTCCAGTTTTTAATCATGTGCAGTTGGTTGCCTATAAGTTTACATTTTTGTTTGTCAAAAACTTTAATTGGAAATTTCACCTGTCTACATTAAAAATTGGTCAATTTTTAAATAAATAACCAAAATGTTATTTAAATTTGTAGGATTTCAAAAAAAATGCTCAATCTCCGACTGTTATCAAAGATTAAAAAATTATTACTAGGTATTAAATTTTAAAATCAGTGTCAGTTCTTTGACATTATAAAAATGTATGGGATATTTAATTAAAAATATTGAATCTTTAAAATAAAATGGCCTTTAATTACTTAATAGCAGTTTTAGTTTATTAGTTTTTATTACTAAAAAAGTTCAATAGGTGGGTATTTAAATTTTTTTGAAGCTACAGCCACATAGTATGCCGCAGCTTAAAATAATAGAATAGGTACTTGCAGAAGTGAAAGTTAGATCGAGAAAGGAGACAGAATTCGAAGTATTTTAGAAATGCAATATCGTTTCCGCATTCAAATACACTAAGATCAGGAAAATGATAAAACTACACTAAGAAAACAGTTATGAGAAAATAATTTGCTATTTATTTAATATTACTGGATAATTCATTATATTGTTATTATTATTATTCTTTGTTATATCCACATTTTAAAATAATAGCATTTGGAAAATTAGTCACAACGATCATAAACACCTTTGTTAGCATAAATCAGTAACTGTAATTTATTTACATATTCGTTTAGTATGTCAATACTACTTTTCATTTACACAATTGAATAATGAGTGATGTTATACAATAAGATATATTGATATTGTTTTGAAACTATACTTTCCATCAATCTGACGACGTTCAATATTCAAATGTTTGTTTAATTGGTGTTCTAATTATTACAATTTAATTTACAACTGATTTAGTTTAGCAAAGGAATGACCATCAATAAATAATAATAAAGTTCTTAAAACATTATTAAGATGTATAGTACTGAAAAGGTCCTGCTTTATTAAATTTCATACCTTCACAGTTACCTCTAGGAGTTAAAACATGGAGGGTTATAATGCTAAAAGATTTTCATTATTTTATTATAGCAAATCTATGTTGGGCCAGTATACGTATAGTCTAGCAAGCTGTTTTGTTTTGATGATTTCTTTGGATTGAATTTTATAAATGATATTTTTTTGGCGGAAACTATTTGATAATGATGCTGTATAAATCGTTCATTATCATTATCTTAATTAAATCAAATCATCAAATCAACTTTTTAATTACCAATTTTTTGTGGAGTAATAAAATAATCAAATTTTAATAATTAGTTTATTTAAATGATTTGCAAACAACAACTTAAATTGAATATAGTCAAATCAAACTTGCTAATTAAGTCATTAAGATAAATTTGATTAGAACCTTATTCAATTAATCAAAATATTAATAACTAATACTGCCTTAGTTATTTTCGGAAGAAAAGAATGAGAAGAAAACGTTGATATTTTTTAAATGGAGGAGTCGTTGAGAAGTTCATCGATGTAGGACTTGTATTTTTCCCTGTATTTTCCGTCTTTGTCAAGGGATTCTACCAATTCATCGTACAGTGGACGGTAGTGGGTGTAGATGTGTTTAGCGATTTTCTTGATCTTCTTCTTTTCTTCTTCTTCGCAAGTATCACAACCTCTGTCGAGACCTTCTTTCCAGCTCTCTGAAAACAACAACAACAAAATAGTTTAGAGATATAAATGGACATTTTTACTAAAAATTACTAATTACTAATGGGCTTATTCTGTACAAAAATGTTAGCGATAACAGCGAGAGATGTTATGAAAATGCTATTCTGTACGCTCTTACTGTAATTTACATCGATGTATTGTAACATTTTCGCTGTTAAAATAACGCCAACCAAAACATTCAACGTTAGGAGTGTTGAAACTGTCAAACTGTGTTTTTGATAGAATTGTAAATTTTCAACAAGTAAATCAAAATGAACAATATCATTCCATAATAATAATAATAATAAATATAAATATATTAAACTAATAATAATAAATATCTTTCAATAAATATAACGATAACCTAAAAAGTCGGCAATTTATATTAACCAAAAGTGAAGTTAGCTGCAAGGTAATATTGTTCAGATACGATTTTTAACCGCGCTGTTAAATTTGATTTAACATCGATTTAGTAACATCGATGTTAAATTTACAGCTGTTACGAATATTTGTACAGAATAACCCTATAGCTATGTCTAGCTGTTGCCGATGATGATATTTAAAATTGGAAATTGGAAAATGAGTTAATCGACTTATTAGAGTTTCCCACTCAATCTCCCGACCTTAATCCAATTGGACATGCTTGGAATATGCTACAAAGAAGGGCAATTCGTTAATTTTTTAACAATCGGCAGGAATTAATTACTAGTTTTCGAAGATAATGGGCAACTATTGAACAGGATGAGATAGATGAGTTGTTGAACATACTTTAAATGAACCAGGAAATCCGGCATCACTCCTTGGAAAACAAAGCGATCAGTCGTACTTTCTTTCTATTAAAAATGTAATAAACCAATGGTGGCACAAAACTTATTTATAAACAATGACAATTTTGTTTACTTCTATTTTTTGGAAACAAGTAAAAATGTTGTTTTAAATAATTCTACATGCTAAAGACTGTGATAATGATAAAAAAAACAACGTCTAAAGTAAAAACAAAGTAATCAGTCAAGAAAAAACATTCAGATGAATATTAAAGAAACTCCAGATGAGATATATTTTATTGTACTTTTGACAAGTAGGAGCTTGCAGAAGAGTACAACTATAATCACAGATAATCCAGCAACAGTTTTTGATGACCAACTTTTTGGAACCAATGATTTGAGATTCCCAAATGGCTTTCAATGATAAAGGCTGTCATAAAATAAAAGAAAATCTCTGTACTAACCAATTGTTTTAAAAGAAAAAGCAAATAAGATATTTTCAAATTGAAAAAAACTGTTTAAAGTGCCCTCTAGTGACAGCAGGTGCTCACAAAAGAGTAGAACTTATTCGGTGATATACAGGTCATAGTTTGAAGTGATCTTCTATTTTTAAATGTTTCTGGAAAAAAAATTAAGAGTGTTTTCTTAGGGTGGGTGGGTGAAAATCTACCACTATTACTTTTAGGAGCAAAAAAAATAAACGAAGCAACAAAATACATCAATTAAATCATTAATTAGATCCATTTACTACATACATTGACTATACTATATAAGAAACCAAAGAGATTAAAGTATGAAGTTTTTGATTTAAAAAAAAGTGTGTAATTTTTTACCTTTCAATGCAGTTCCTTCACTGGTACAACGTTTCTTGCCGGTAACGCAGTCGACGTAGCTCTTGATGATTCTTTCATTGTTCAATACAGTATTAATGTCGATTTTTCTCAGTACCTTCAAATTTTCATCTAAAGTCTTCTTTGGAGCACCGAGCACTGCAGCCACCAACAATAATCCCAACAATAAGACAGACAAACCACAACGATTCATTTTCTAACTATTATTTATTCGAATTCAATTGAATAAAAGTACAAGCTTCTTCTTCGATATATCTTTTTGATCTACAATGAACGCCAAGTGAAAAGTATCTTATATAACAATATGGACCGGTGTGACGTAAACTTTTATTTACATTTTGTGTAAAAACATCGTAAAACCAGTTCTTGGTTAAGTGGGACCTTCACCGATTACATTTTTTTGTCTGTATCAAACAATTAATGTTTTTTTTTTGTTTGTTAAAGTTTTAATTAACAAACGGCGTGCATACATTATTGGCAATCGAAGATGCGTCAGTGTCGGAGAAGAAGGATTTTAATCAACGAGGAAAATATTTATTCAAATTATAGTCGGGGCTATGTAGCACTGAAAATATCAAAGATACTTGGTTTCTACCCGTTACAAACAGGAAGTTGCATAGCTGCAGCCAAAAATGCATTCAAAATATGCATTTTTGGGGAAGCATTTTTAATAACTTTGTAAATAAGAGTCATAATTGGCCCATGTCTCGTACCCAATGGTTTTTGAGGCCACTGATAACGATTACGATGTTCTTTTGTTGCTCATATTACAAACAAGCTGCTGCCAACTTCATCACGAGGCATTTTTTTCGACATGTCATATATTCTTCTCTATAGTACAAGAAATACAGCTCAAAAAAGCTAAAAACTACTGAAACAGCTGCCATTAAGTTAAAAAATCAATTTTTTTAATAAAAAGGTGGAAGTTTTGTTTTAAAAAGTTTTATTTTTAATATTCTTTATTAATATAAATATAAATACCAATATAATTGGTATCTTTTGAGTGTTACTGCTCGATTTCATCACTGATAAACTCCCACCTAGATTTAACAGAGTTCTACACAACCTATCGAACAACTGATTGCACCAGTCGATTCAGCGCCTTAAAAACCCTGTTTTCCATATTTTAAAGCATTTTCAAAAACAAACATTTTTTACTTAAGAAAATGGCAAGGCAAATACCTTTGAATCTGCTGCCTTCGAATTTTGGTCAAAATCTTAATTGTGTTATTTTTTATAAAAATGGTTCAAAAGCACTACATCAACCACGTAGAATACAAAAATTGCTTTAAAATTGCACCAAATCGACCACGTAGAATAAGAAAATAACGTTAAAATTCCAATATTCCTAATAATTTCCTACAAAATTGACTACTTTTGAGTATCCCTCCAGTATAGACTTTTTTTTTAAAGAAAGGTATGATTATCTCCTTTAAAGACGAATCTATGAGTTTTCCTTGAAAAATGCAGTTTCCCGGATAGTTGACTTTGAATCTACCTATTAAATTTTGCATTTGAAAAAGAAAGCTGGCCATTGACACGCCATAAATTGGTTCCTGTTGATCGTAGCAAAAATTATGAAAAAAGAATATTGCTGGTTTTTTTAGAAGTTACAATTTTGTTCTCTATAGTTTTTTAATAAAATGCATACTTTTTGAGTTGTTCGCGAAAAACCGCCTTCAATAACGAATCACATGAAAAATACATAAAAATTACATAAAAAAATGTATGGAACATTTTTTACTAAGAATCATTAAAAACTGTTTAATAATAGCCAATAATTTTCTATAATTATGTCCTATACCATAAAAAGTCATAATTCAGTCACAAAAAGGGCCTACCAACTTATATTCTCTAGTTTAAAAACAGTTTTAAATATTTTACCTCCGCTACTGATTACGAATTGACGTCACCATTACTTAGGAGAAAGAAGATTAGGTACCACTAATTTAAATAATAGATGTAAACAAAAAAAAACAACAACTGATCGATTGAGTCCAAATTATTGGTTCTAACTCGATTAGATATCCAATAATCTTATAAACCGATTATTATTTAAAAAAATTGTGTTGTTCAACTATTTCCCTTTGCTAATTACTGTTTTCGTAAAAATACACGTTCTTGCGTGGAATGTTTTTTTTTAAGTTTTTCTAAAACTAGAGGCTTGGCGAATAATGATTTGTTTTTATAAAGTCAAATTCGTAGAACTTTGTATATAATATGTGAAATAATATATTCCCCGAATTAATTGGCCTATAATTTAAGAAAAAAATGTTAAAACTCGAGAATAAAATATTTGGTTCTTAGTTTTTCATTAAATTTGTTTAGTTTAGTTTAATTTTTGAATGTTCTTAGCCTTCATCTAATGTTACAAAAAATATTTGTTTAACAACTACTTGTATAATCTATTTATTTATAATAAAAATAAAAGTTTATTTTTATCATGTAAATTATTTGAACTACAACATTTTGTCATTACCACAAATGTCCTTCCTTTATAGTAACAATAAAAATTATGGATAATGAGTTGATTCACTTGTTGCTTATTATAAAAACAGTGTTTGTTTAATCATTGATATTTACTGCACAATTTAAACGTAGTAAATACGTTGTAAATATAACAAAAGCGTGGTATTGAATTAGGTACCAAAAATTGAATAAAAATAGCATTAAAAGAAGTTTACATAACTTTTATTATAATTAAATCACTTGTAAATATTAAAATTAATACTACAATTTGATCAAAAATCTCTAATCTCCATTAATCCTGGTGATTCTGACAAGGATATTTGATTAAAACTATTTTTATTAAAGAAATACATAGGACGACTTGTACCTAGTAGATAAAATTCTGGTGAAATTCTTTTTAAATCGGTAACTAGATAAAATAAAGGAAAGACTGTATACTTTGTACACACTTGATGATATAATTAAGGAAAGAAAATTTTTGTATATTAAAAACCGTAGGTTAAGTGTGTCAATTTTATTTTTGTTTATATAATGGTAATTAGTTTTTAATTCACATGCATATATTATTATTGTCTTCAGATGTTTTAATGTTAAAGCTGTTTTATTTTTAAAATTTAACTAATTTTATTTGATTTATATTTTAATGTATTGTTGTTGTTGTGTTGTATTGTCCTTCTGAAGAGGTTTTATCTTTTAAAGTAAGTTACACTTTTTCTTATTTCTAAGTTTTATGTTTAACACCTTTTAGGAAGTAACTCTGATGATGGCCTTGTAAGCCGATATCGGGAGATATTGGTGACATCATTATGTTGAAAGAAGTCTATTGTGACTCTTGCGACATGTGGTCGGGCATTATTTTGTTGGAAAGTTGGATTTGCCAGGGTGTCAAGATAAGGTAAAAGATAGGGGTTCTAAAACTTCTTGGATATAACGCTGCGCGTTCATGTTACCCCTGATGAAGATTAAAGGTGATCTCGAACTATAAGCTATAGCACCCCAAACCATAACTCCAACAGTTTGATGAACAAGCCTTTCAAAAAAAAACCGTGGATTTCTCCTTTCACCACGTCGTCTTCTAACCCTCGCTCGACCATCATGCATGCCTAAACAAAATCGAGACTCGCCACTAAAGACAATACTGTCCCATTCTTGATCCCAGAGTGACCGTTCTCTGCACCACTCAAGGCGATTACGTCGGTGTTCTGGAGTTAAAGGGAAGACCTAGTGTGGCCGGTATGAAAAAAGGCCAAAACGTCTTATTCGTCGGTAAACACTTCGTATGCCAATAGGTTTTCCGTATTCTGCAAACCATTCATTTGCAATGGACCTGGTAGGGGAGAAACGGTCCCCTAAGGCCAATAATCTTAGGCGGCGATCTTCACGGTCTGTTGTTCTACGGGGGCGTCCATAGCCCCTTACTCTTTGTGTACGGCCTTCTCGAAGTCGTGCCTGACAACATCTAACCACGGTGTCTACACTTCTTTGCACTCTAACTGCAATTTCCCGAAAAGAAAATCCAGCTTCCCGAAGTCCCACTATACGACTTCTATCAAACTCACTAAATTGACGAAATCGTACAGGTCTCCGTACCCTAGGCATCGTAACCAATCGTAAAGAATGTCAAGAACCAAAATCCGCATAATTTGGATCTTTACTACGGCTACAATATTCATTTTTGGATTGTTAGAGGATTTCAAAAAAAGCAGTATATAAACCGGAATCTTTAATTGATAAGGCTGAAAATTTTATCAATGGACTAGTTTAGTAGGATCATATTAAGATACCTACTTACTTATATTGGTATTCATTTTGCAAGTAATTTTTCTCATTTCGTAAAATTTAGCAATAAATAAGTTTTAAACTAATAACCAATAATGAAGTGTGTTTAAAAGTCAACGTTGTCACAGTTTAGCTACGTTCCTTTCAAGTATTCTCAAAGAACTGGCGGCACAAAACACCGTGTTCTGTGACCAACTGATTGTACCAGTTGACAAGATATATATGACAGGAGAGAAAATCGTGTTTATCTGTAATAAACAAACAAGACCCCTATTCTTGACGGTGATAGAATAGAACAGCCAATAGAAAGTGGGCGTGGTTCTATTGAAAATGCCAAAACCGTATTCTTGAAATTCGTTCTCTCACTGTACCAATAGAAGGGTTGCTCCCCGAGAGAACAATTACTTCTATTGGTTATTTTTGAAGGAACCGCTATAACACCAAGAGAAGGTGTTAGGGATTTTTATTTTCGAACCAAAAATAGTATAGAAGTAATTTCTTTCATAAACCAAACACAACCAAACAACAAATTAAACTAACGAAAATGACAGAATATTTTGTTTAGTGAGAGAAATAAGAGAGAGAGATAAGTTTCTCGGTTAATATTGAAGCATATCGACAACATCGCAAATTTTCTACCAATCTTATTGAAACACGTCACTTACCACTTATGACGTATGTAACCATTAAATTTAAATTTCAAAAGCCGATTATGGCTAGAGGATTAATTTTATAAAAATTTTATATGTACAGTTGAACCATTAAAAACCTATTTTATAAGATGCAAATATAAAAAAAATCTCTAAACTAGTCAATTGTTTATTTCAGTAAAATAAATTAATTCACCAAATTTTATTAAAATAAAATCATTTAAACTGGGTGTTTGGGTTTTTATGTTTACTTAGTATAAAAGCTAATAAAACCGTATTAAAATAATGTTTATAAGTAAAATGAATTCCGCTATTCATTTCATAACTCCTTGACTGTAAAAATATGTTTAGTAAACTTTTACCTAAGAAATCCCTTGAATCTTAGAAAAAAGTATAACTAGTTCAACTAACTTTCGTGGTTCTCCTTGAATCTTGCATATAAACCATACTTTAAAGTTTATGCAACAAATATAACATCATAGCATTTCATTAGATATAAGATTTTAACGTAAACATAAAAGTAAAATTATGTAAAGTACTTGTTTGATGTTGATAGTTCTTGAAACTGATTTCGAATCATCAGTGACGAACGAGACAAGGCTATTAAAACAACAAGAAGAAACTTTTGACGTCATAGAAAATTTAATTGGCTGTGGAGTATCAAAACAGACCACAGATTAAGTTGGAAAAAGGTCAAACATCTTCAGTTAAATATAAGTTATTTATTATAAAAAATGGTACATCAAGAAGCACTAAATTTATTCAGCAATGGAGTTGGGTATATTTTGTATTAATAATATTTATTATAAATTGTTAAATTTGTGTTAGTTGGTTTGGTAATTTGGAAATTTGGCTTTTTTTGTTGAAGGTCACGTAGCAAGAACAGTAGGAGTTATGGTGTGGGGTGCACTTACTATACAGGAAGTAGTCGTGCCATATTTTCGGAATGTTCCTAATGTTCCCGCATATATCCCTAGTGACGATGGATTTTTCTTAGGCCTCCTAGCTTTCCCCACTTATCACCTATAGAAAATGTCTGGGACATGATAGGCAGAAGACTCAGCAGATTTTCTCCCTCCAAGAACACTAGCTGAGTTAAGGCGTCACGTTGTCTGGGGTGCTAATCCTGTGAGAGGACACAGACCATCTCATTTTTAACATGCCAAGATGTCTACCTGACTGTACAAATTCCAGAGGCAAACCCACAAATTATTAAGAAAATCAAGGTTTGATACAAGGTTGAGATATGGATTACCGTAAAGCATTTGACAGCGTCCTCATTCCAGAAGGCTTACTCAAAGCAGTGAGATTGCTATCAGTAGCTTCCTTGCAACATAGCTCGCTATTTTATTGATTTGGATTACAAACCAGAAGCCACACTTCGTCTTCTATCCTGCGTTAGTCAATGAACTAATCCTCTAGCTAATCCTATAGCATGGTCAATGATGATGTCTGTCTCAATACGAGTTTACAATTTTAAAACAAGGGTTAGCATGGCTGTCAGCTGCTAGCAGATTGTTCGAGATTATTCTAGAAATCATCGATTAATAAAATTTAAACAATATAAATGAATGCACACTTCTTAAAAAAGAAACAAGGCCCTGTTGAAAAGAATATAATTAAAGAAATTAAAGGAAATATAAAACATAAAAAGACATTATCAAGATCTAAGCATATACAAATATCTAGTTAGGAGGAAGAAAAAAAGCTTTTAGTCAATGTCGTTTATGACGCATCAAGCGTCAAGTCTAAAGACACGCTCTCTATACATAATAATAGTACGATAAGCTGGGGTTTCCCTTATTTTATTATTTTTATTCATTAATATCGATGTCAACAACATTTTCTTCTCTACAACCCAATTTTATCGGTAGGTACATTTACATAACCAGTCTACTCTGTCGCAAGTGTTTAAAGTCTCGGCTATAGAATTTTTTCTTCAAAAAAGATTTGCGTAATCATTTTAGTTTCACCTATAGTAGGTAATGCTGGCTTTTATCGCATAGTATTTCTATTAAAATTTTATTTTATTGCTTTATTACTAAGAAATAAACATTAATATACTGTTGATTTAAGTGGGTTTTTTACCAAATTATTTATATTGTTTTAGTAATAGCGTATCTCCTGTAAAAACTGTCTTTTATAGCTTGGTTGTGTAAATATACAGAGTGGAAACGACAATTTAATCTCGGTTTACACAATTTATTTTCAGCCCCATTACACTCGTTGAAGAGGTTGGGTGGATAGATACGCTGCTAAACAATTAGTGGATATTTTTTAAATTTCAGAAAATTGCGTACAAAAATAATATTTTAAATATACGTTTCACGCTATCAATAAACTCTGTTTATAGAAAATTGTTTTTGTCGTTTTTTTCTTTTTTAACCAGAATTGTAGAAATTCGATTTCAAAATACTAACATTTTAGTCGCGTAGAAGTTCTTGTAATGATTTTAACATTGTTACTGTAGAACATATCTAGAGGAGTAAACTTCGATAAACAATCCGTACTCCACGTTTTTAGCCACCGTGGCAATGGCTGCGCGTAAGTCAATCATAAACGGTGCCTCCGGGATACCTGGTGACCTCCCGGAGTACCCAGCCTTACCAGCACAAGCGGGGCTCTGTGGTGGTGGACTTCAATTCCCTAGCTACTCGTGGGATGTGGAATGGATTGCAAGGAAATAATAGAACAGGAAGTAATGGAGGAAGAAAAGAAAAGGAAAGGAATTTTTGGTAAATCTAGGAAGGTGAAGCGTACTCCAGATAAAGCAGGAGAGTCGGGTGAGTGGACGGTGAAGAGGAAGGAGGTATCGCCTTTGGAGGATAAGGAGCAAAAAAGAAAGCCGAAGGAGAAAAGAAGTGAGGATCGAGAGATTGGGGGGGGAGAAGATTGGGTGAATGTAGAGGATCTGAAGGGAATGGTAAAGCGGCTGGAGGAATAAGTGAAAACATTGGAGGAACAGATGATGGCGGCAGAAAGGAGGATCAGGGAATTAGAGCGGTTGAGAAGAAAGGAGAATTTGAAGGAGAGGATGCAATCAAGATGGGAGATAGGACAAAGAGACTGGGAGGGTTGGAAGGAGGTAAGAGATAGGGCTTGGGGTGTTATAAATGGGGAGAGTATAGAAGTAAAGGTGGGAAGTCCAGTGGTTGGAGATGACAGAATTAAGGTAGTGTGGGTAAACAAGGAGGATGGTGGAATGGAGAGAGGGATCCAGATATTGTATCGGGAAAGGTTCCCAACCCCGGTAGAAAAAGGGGAGGAAATGGAGTGGATCAAGAAAGTAAAGATCTCATAGAGAAAAGGGGCAAAAACGAATGAGGAATAGCAAATCTGCCGAATGGAGAGGGATGGTCGGGATGAAAGGAAAGTTTTTGATCTGCTGAGTCGGATGTTTGGAGATATTGACTGTGGGGACAGTGTTGGGCTGCACAAGCTCGAACATATGGGGATGAAAGTATTAAGGAAAATGGTGGTGGAGGCAGGAAGGAGAACAAAAACAATTAAGGTGATAGGGATAGAACCGTGGATGGAAGATGAAGAGATAAGGAGGAGAATAGAGGAATTAACTGGGAAAGGTACTAAGGTGATTGATGTGGTAAAAGAGAGGAATGGGATGAAGATGGCGGTGGTGACTGCGGAATGGGAAAAGGCGGAGGAAATGAAATTGGGGTGGAATAGGGTAACATTTATGAAGGGTAGAGAGGAGGGTAGATATTTTGGGTGTGGTGCTAAAGGACACAAGGTTGCGGTATGAGAAGAGAAGTGCAAAAGCGAGGAGTACATGGCCAGGAACTGAAGACAGGCGTTCCTTTATAGAGCATGTGGGGTCAGAGGGCACAGAACAGGGGAGAAGTGTAGTATGGGGAAAAAGGTGCTGAATGGGCATGAAAAGGGGAAAAAATTTGGTGGTCCCTCTGGACCCCTTAGAGGGGAGTTTGGTACAATTGGGGAAGCCAGTGTGCGGGAGAAAGGACCAATGGCGAATGGAAGCAGTGTATTGGGAGAACACGGTGGAGATAATGTTGAGAGGAGAGAAGTTGTGGAGAAAATGGTTAGGAGAAGGAAATGTTTTAATGGCGAGAAGTATGAATGGGTGAACAGTGTGTGAGGGACCGCCGCCCGTCTTGAAGTATACTAGGGTAGTGATTCCGAGGCGGGGGTAACGGCAAATCTATATTTGGAAACCTGGTTTACAGCGTTCGGGCATGGAGGAGGACCATAAGACCAATAAGAGTGACAGCACTAAGGCTAGAGATGGACCCCCACACGATATTAATTTTCGTGAAAGGACTTTATGACCTGCACAGTAAAGGATTTAACATTTTAAAATTAACTGTTTTTTTTTCATGAAAAATTTGTTTATTTTATTTTTTTGGGTAATCATCAGACCTTTCTTTTGACATCAATACCTTTCATAATGAATTTACCGTTCACTGTGGATACCCTTTAGGTTCATATAAGTTTAATTGAAACATAACTTTTGTAAATCAACATGCAATTGCACTTTACCAGATTTCTGCATCATATTAAAAAAAATTATGTGTACAGTTTCCACCTTCACCTGTACATTTATGGTTCTTATACTTAAATAACATCGTGATATTTTCAGAATATTAAGCCTCTTCAATTAAAAGAGCTTAGCATCAGGTCTGCAAAAGGTAAAACTACTCCAAAATAATTAATAGTTCAATCGATAATGTTAAATTTATATTGTAATGAAATGAATCTTACTTTAAATGTATTTGATTGTAAAAAACAATCAAAAAGTGCACTTAAAATGTAATTACCATTAATTTGTAATAGGAAACTGCTCTCGAGTATTAATTAATTTTTATCTTTGTTTTAACAACACATATTACCATAATTGCTATTGCAATAAGTCAGGTACCTAAATATCGAAAACAGAAATACATTAAATTTCATTTCTTCCTAAATAATCTGCTTACATACGTTTTAATTAATAGAAAATGTTGTTTCGGCATTAATCTCAGAATCTAATGAATGAAATTTTATTTACGTACCAAGTTGTAGACACTAAAATAGCTGTAAAATCTAAAATATCTTCATAAATCAACGGGGACTTATTTTATTTTTTAGCTGATACTTCTGATACTACTTTAGCTGATTCATTTGATAAGTTGTCAAACGAAAAAGCTGTCATTGCAAATATAACGTATAGTAGAAAAAATTTACCTTTACCCTGACGTCATACCTAAAAACCTCGCGAATTGAATCGGAGTCAAAAGTGTCTACTGTTACTTTGTCCTGTGCGTGTGGTGTCGTGTTTGAAATTAATTTTGGATAGGGGTCTAAAAGGCAATGAAAAGGCAGATGAAATGGCTAAACTAGGCTCATCAATGCCTTTTATTGGACCGGAACCCTTCTGCGGCATTGCAAAAAATATAATAAAGACGGCCATGAAAACATGGGTGGCACAAAAATCACGGGAATGGTGGTGGAATTCACCAGGACAAAGGCAAGCGAAACAGTTCATAATGGAACATTCGCAAAAGTTTACGTCAGACTTATTGAGTAAAGACAGGAAAACGGTCAAAACTGTAGTAAGTCTATTGACGGGGCACTGTAAGCTAAACAGGCATCTTAAGCTGATGGGGTTGACAGAGACGGATCTGTGCAGATTCTGTCACCTAGAAGAGGAAACACCAGAGCACATCTTATGTCAGTGCGACGGACTGGTAAATATGCGGTTCCTGACTTTAGGAGAAGAATATCCATTGGCAAGGGACTACATGAAGGTTACAGTCTCAAAGCTTATAGACTTCGTTAAGAGAGTCGGACTGGGGGATGTAATCTAGTTTTTCGAGGACCACAATAGATCTGAAAAGGTCGCAGTGGAATAGGCTTCTGGCCACCTCTTAAACATCTATCTATCTATCCGCCATATGCAAGCTCCTTTCTGGACTCAAGGTCATTTTGTATATACACCTTCCTGTATGTTTTTGTTCTAAGCTAATAATACATGAATTAATTTATTTTTCTGGTTTAGTTATCTTGTGTTATAATCATGACTTCGAAAAAAGTCATTTATAGGATTTTTACGATAAGTTGACAATGACGTCAGAGCATAAAATTTTACGGTGTTGTCACGCAGAGTTGTTTTTCCTTCATCTAGGTTAACTGGTAGTGCTGTGTACAATACAATAATGACGTGTGGCAATTGGCTCGTAGCAACAGCGCGAATTGTTACCAATCTGTACACGTTAAATTTTCCTAGCTCTTACAAGTAAATCTCATCTACTGTCAGTTATTTTTAAGTTACTTTGTTGGCAATATAATTAACTAGGAATGACCTCATGGTCAACTTATCGTAAAAATCCTATAAGTAAAATTAATAACGAACATTAATTTCAATAATGGAAAATGACGAGGAATCTAGAAAAAGTAAATTTTCTACCACATTTACTTTTAAGGAATCACAATTATTTCTAACTGGTTTACAAGAATTAGTTCATCCATTTTTCGAATTTCTTAGAAATAGAATAAACAAATATTTAAAAACTGTAATAAAACACAAAAATAATCTTTTAAAAAACTAAATAAACTTGAATTCGACAAAATTAAAAAGGTTAGATTAAGACTGCGCAAGATCTGTGTTTGTCATTATCAATGGAAAAGTACTTTGAATAATTTTGAGGTCCCTGGACTCACGGTCATTTTGCATATACTCCTTTCTGTATATTTTTGTTCTAAGGGTTATATCTAAACAAACTGTGGCCTTATGGTAGTTAGTTTGTATTGTGGATTTTCTTGTTTTTTTTGTAGAGTTTTTGACATTTTAGTGCTATATAAACACATTATTATCATTAAGGAATAGTTTGAGTTATATTTAAAGAAGTTTTATTTTGTTATAAGGTGAGAAACAACTAAAATAATATTAATTAACATCAAAAGCAAACTTTTTTATATAAAACAAAATAAAACTTCTTTAAATACGACTCGAAATATTCCTTAACGATAATAATGTGTCTATTTAGCACTATAATAACTCATAAACAAGAAAATACATGAAAATACATAATATAAAAATCTTCAATGCAAATTAACTACAATAAGGCAAAAGTTTGTTTGGATCTTAGAACAAAAAGAAACAGGAAGGAGTATATGCAAAATGACCTAGAGTCCAGAAAGGAGCTTGCATATGGCGGCCAAATGTCAATTTTAATTTCCGTTTCCAATGCCGTACCGTAAAAAAATTAAATTTATATTAGGGTCTTTATTTTTATTAAATTCCAACCAATCAAGTATGTGAATACATTTAGTGTTGTAAATCATTTTGTGTTTATAAAAACCGAATGATACGCCTATGCGCTAATTTTTGACATTTATATGCAAATATTGCTTTGACAGCATACTGTAAACATAAACAATGAGTCATACAAGGAGCTTCAAGATGGCCGACTTCCGTCGCAAATTTTTCTTAAAGTTAATATATGACAGACTCCTTCCTGTTTCTTTTTGTTCTAAGGTTTGGATATAGTGACGACAGTGACGTTTCTAATAATGTGGCTATTTTTCATAAAAATAGACCATAAAAGAATGCCATTAAAACTAGCTCTTCTATGTACATTTCAGATAAAAGGAATTATCTTAATTTTATGTTAATCTGATAATAAACCTATAAAAAATATGTAACCTTGATTTAATAATTGAAAATTTCCACTGATCGTGGATGTGGCAGAAGAAGTGAAGCATATCATTATAAGTATCTGATTCTAAAAAAATTAATCTGACCTTCTTAAAAAACCAATAACAATAATAATAAAACGTTTTGATTTATAAAAACTTTTTAATAACAACCAATTACTTAAATAAAAAATACGAGCCAAACTATAAAAAGTACAACAATAATAATAAGTAAAAATCTTAAAGTTATTCTCCAAAATACTTGTAATGAAGTTTAAGTACCCCTAGCAACTTTTCTTTGATAACATTCTTAACATCTTCTTGCAGGTTTCCATATTCCATGGTTTCGTATTCTTCGATGTCTACGTTTTGAGTTTCTTTAAGAATTATCATTGGTATTCCTCCGAGTGCAACCACCAAAGGCATTATCGAATAGTTTTTAAGATGCTCCAGTAAAGTAAGGAATGGAAATCTCGTTGGATCGCCTTTAAATCTCACAACAACTTCAGTAAACTCCTTGTAATAATATTCCACATATCTTTCGTAATTTATATAAACATCTTCAGAGTAACTTAAGTAGAAGAAGTAGCTCAGATCTAAGACAGGAGAATGAAAGTTAGCCAAATGCCAATAAATCAATATTATGTCTTTTATAATTGTCGGGTTGATTTTCTAAAAGAAATTTATAATAAATAGTGATTAAGTCAATTTTTAAATTATTTCAATCAGTATTATTTGTATAACTGACAAATGTACAATAAACAATAGTACCTATATTGTGCAACAAGGTGGAAAAGTTACACTTTTCTCACGAGTGTGAAAGTTTGTGGTAGAAGCCTTTTGCGTGTTGCAAATATCATCAAAAAGGAGGTAAGAAAATTGAATTTTTTAGTGTAGATGACGGTTAGTTTAGAGCCTTAAAAGTTTAATTTAATATGAAGTTTTGGTTAATTTGGATAAATAAATCTCAAGGGCAATTACTAAGTGTTTGCGGCATCAATCTTTAAACGCGCAAGAAAAAAAGAAATATAAAAAAAAGAATAGAAAAGAATATTGTATACTATAAAAAAGCATAAGCTAGTTTTATTATGAGACCATGAGAGTTATACAAAAAACTTTGTATGAAATTTGTGTTAAGTTTTATTGTAACTCGCTACATTCGTTTAACAAACTTTTTCACAAAATAAAACCTTACCATAACCTTAATCTGTCTATCTATTACGCATCCTCCAAAAGATATCCTTATCTAGTATGATAAGTGATAACTTTATGTACGTATACAAAATTATGTATTGTTTAAAAAATATTACATAATAAAAAGTGTATCTCCTAAATATTTGCAGTAGAATTTAAAATATTAAAATACGTATTATTTTTACTCACCTCCCGTAAAATGAAAATATTATGCAACCAGACATCCCCGTGAACAATGACAGATTCAGCAGGTACGCTAGAGAGAACTGCGTCAATGACAAATAAAATTCCATTTTCGATGTCTTTTAAAAGTTTAAATCTTATATCGTCTCTATTTTCTTCAACCAACATATCTAAAGCCATTTGTATGCCAATTTTTAACTTCCTTTCGATATTCGATAATAAAAATACGTCTTTAATAACCGGAGTCCATTTTTTTAACAGCTCAAAGAATTCTCCCGGTTTTACGGATTGTATCGCAAAGGTGAGGGCATGGAACGTCGCTATACTTTTTAAAACCATGCAGATGGTATTTTGATCGGCTGTTAAAGTCTTAAACGAATTTCTGTATCCCAGATCTTGTATCTTATTAAACATTAAAACATATCTGTCTTCGTTGGAAAAAGTTTTAAAGCAATACGGAAAAACAAAATGACCTTTCGGATTAACTTTATGCATTTTAAAAAACCTTACGATGCAAGGTACTAGCTGTGTGAAGAAGAAAATTTGTCTCTGGAATGCCATTTTTACGGGATCTTCGCTAGAAGTTTTGTCACTCATTTGTACATAGAAATCCATTTGAACTTCTTTACCATGAGTACTGGTGCCTGATACATTGACTTCCACTAATATTCCTCCACCGCCATACATAAAATGATTTTTAACCACAGAAAATTTGATTTCATAACTGAAGATTTTAAATTCTTCTGCCACTTTTTCGATGTAGGAAAACAGTTCATTTTTTGTGACCTCGTCTATCATCGTGTGCGATTTGTTTCTGATAAAAAGTTTGTGTGATTATTTTTATCTCAAGTACCTCAAATATAATCTAAATCCCGTCTAATTAACTTTATGAAATGATAAACTTATTCATAAAAGGCAAATATTCCATCTACAAATTTAACAACAATATAGGATTTGTTTGAAATGAATAATTTATTGCATTTTATCTGTTCTGTATCATCTGTAGGTTGAAACATTTGGAAGTGATTCATTGGGAAGCTTATAAGCATTAAAGCAATTTTTCTAGATCCTCTCGTCCTTTGGCTTTGATATTAGTACTTTATTTCCGCTTCATTACAGTTTTTTTGCGAGTCGCCCTTTTTGCTTCCTTCTTTGACTTACTGTCAAATTTTTCTTATGTCCTTGAAGCTCCTCAAATTACCCTTGTCCAATGACAACTCTCCTAGTATTCTAAGTGATTCTTAGAATTTTTCCTATCCTATTTCTGGAGGCTTCCGTTATGGTATCCTTTAGGACCTCGTACATCAAATTAGGGTCAAAGTCCTTACCGGTGTGAAGTTAGCAGCCAATTCAAGTCGTCAATTTTTTCTAAAATTACATTTAACTTGTGCGCCACTGAAAGTTAAAATCCAGCAGCTCTCAACATTTTTGCAGCTAAATTGGCTGCTAACTTCATACCGGTAAAGTCCTCCCTTTACCCAATGCTCCATTCTTGCCCCCGTAGTATCCTTTAAGTTAACGGTAGTTATCTCAAAATCCACACTTCCTAAAGAATAAAATACAGTACTTTTATCTCACCAACTATTTGTTTCATAATGATTCCAGATATATTTTTCGCCAAGTAAGTATCGTATATTTATAATAGGAAATATTCAGAGGGTCAGGTATTTCGTTAAACGTGTTGCATAATTCGCAGTTACTTTTATTCCATCGATCTACATGTCTACATATTGTGTGTATTTGACACTTTAAACAGTCTAACCAACCTAATCGGACACTTTCGTCAAAATCCGTGACAAGACAAGACGGACAATTAGTGACAGGGTCGCTGCTGTTCGGTTCTTTTTTTTCTTCCAAAATTTAAAGTATTGATTTATTCCATATATACATTAATTTAACACTAGTAAAATGCTTTCTAGGATTGCAATTTTATCAGGTAAACATTAACAATTTTCGTACATCGCTTTATGCATAAACACCAATTATCAAAGGTTTATGTAATCGGTGCGTTCATAGTATAAATCTTATTTTTAGGACAAACGTCAAAATCCCTCGTTGCAACATGCTTAAGAGCTACAAGCACTTCAGCAGCTAATACCCAAATCGCTAAAACCGATGAAAAACCAAGTGAAGTCACCTTTTCTAGACCTGTGAGTATTAACCTTCAAATAACTTTTATATTTCAAGTATATAATATTAATGAACATATATTTATTAGTTTTCTGGTTTATTTTATTAGGTCAGACAGGAACCAGGTAAAGTGCGAATGGGATTTATACCTGAAGAATGGTTCCAGTTCTTTTACAAGAAAACTGGTGTTACAGGACCCTACACATTTGCATTTACTTTATCAACATATTTGATTAGTAAAGAGATATACGTTTTGGAACATGAATTCTACAATGGAATTTCATTTTTAATTATGTGGATTGTTGCTGTCAAAAAGTTTGGACCAAAATTGGCTGCATATTTGGATAAAGAAATAGATGTAAGTAATATCTTGATAATTGTAAAGACATTTTTTAAACATTAATAAGATAAGTATGAGCATTTTTTGTTAAAAAATTTTAGGAATATGAAAAAGGTTGGAATCAAAGTCGTATTGATGAAACAGAAGCTCTAACTAATCAAATATCTGCTGAAGAGAAAGCTCAGTGGAGCATGGAGGGTCAAAATCTTCTAGTTGAAGCTAAACGTGAAAATGTAGCTCTTCAATTAGAAGCCAGCTACAGAGAACGTCTTATTAAAGTATACAGTGAGGTTAAGAAACGCTTAGATTACCAAGTTGAAAAACAAAATATTGAACGCAGAATCACCCAGAAGAATCTTGTGGATTATGTTGTAGCCAAAGTCAGATCTTCAATTACTCCTGATCAAGAAAAACAAAATATTAACAAATGTATTGCAGATTTAGCTCTATTGAGTAAGGCTTAAATATTGGATGTTTTTAATTTTGTACAGTTGTTAAGTAAGCTAAAAGTGTAGCAAACCATCTATACATAAATTTATTTTTCAGTTTTTAGACTTACAATTATTATACACACTGAAATAAAATAAATTATTCAAAGAAAGTGTTTCATTAATAACTAATTAAGTCTAAATGTTAGTAAAAAGGTATATTTTATACTAAGAAGGACAATAGAAGTAGACTGCTGTCTTGGTAGAAAATTATCCAGTTTTTTCCTCTTTAATTTTTTACTCCAATTTCCTCCAGGTTTCTCTATACTGTGTTTAAACATTTTGTTCTTCATCTGCTATGCTTCCTTTAAAAACTTCCCTTGTTGAGTATTGGATTGCAGTGCCTGCTTGATACTGTAATGATCCTGATCCTACAAAAATAAAGGTACATGGTGGGGAAAGCCCAAGAAATCTACTGACAAATCTCCTGATGAAGAAATTCGTTTTCCTGGAATAGGGCTCGGTTTTTACAACATATAATAAGGATTAAGAATAATAAAAAACTCCTCGTTTTAACAAAACTTCAAATATTTATTTAAAAAATTGCTTTTTTAACCTTAATGACAGCCGTTTCGCTAGAATTAGCATCGTCAGATTGACATAATAACCATCAGGTGCCTAGGTACAAACAAACAAAATGTAACTTCAAATCTCTTGCGAGATTCTAAAATAGTATGGAACAAAGTAACACTGCTCTGGGTTTTGGATATAAGTGGGTGTTCATTGGACCAAAATCATTCTTTGGCAAGCAAAATACACCTCTTCAGCACTGGATATGTATATTTCTAGGCTAGCTCACTCCGACGTTTATTGTCAAAGCCTCATGTATGATCCCCCTGGTTCCTGGGATGGAATAACACCTAGACAATTAAACCTAAACCAACTGGGAAAATGAATCTTAACAAAAACAAATTGTAACTCAGTGGGAGGTAAAAGCGAGCCTGCAAAGAAGAAGACATAAATATAATTTTTAATAAAACGTTCGATTCATTCATAAAAAATTTATTAGTAAAATATTTACATATTGAAAGAAGAATTAAAAGATTGATTATAAGTGTTTCTTCTATTTGAATCTTGCATTTTGCTAATTTCTTCCAAATGTGAACTTATCTGTGCTGTATTTCTGTCTATCCATTGCAGGGAATTCATATGTGCATTTAAAATTCGACTTACTTGAGTAATCTAAAAAAATAATGATAATATAATATTAGCAATTTGATTTAACTTCTTTATAGTAGAAATTTAAAACAATCTGGTGTCATAGAGCAAGTACAATGGACCAAACAAGGCCTAAATGCTATAAACCCTCCTCAGGGAGGAAATGGAGTTTTCTATAAATTATTGTAGAACAATTTTGATAAAGCAATAAAAGAATGTTACTAGATTGCTTTAACATGTAGGTACTCCCAATATTCTCAATCACAATTACTCTATTCTCAATTGTGAAGCTGTTGGAGCATTTCTTGAGTTAACAACAAGCTCAAGATCAGATAAAAAATTTGCTGTAGGTGTGGTATTGAGAAATTTAGAGAATACAACTTATCAAGATGTAATAAACATTTTTTTCCAAAAAACATGTTAATGATGTTTTAAAAATGTCTCAAATCTGAGTTGGAAGTAGCTAAAACTTCTTTTGAATGAGAGACATTTTGATTAAAAACCTACAGATTTAAGTGACTAAGTTTTAAAAACAAGAAAAATTTGGCATATTATTATTTACAACAAATAAAAAATGTTTATATGTCCATTAAATATTTATTTAAAAAAACTTACTGGATTGGAAATTTCTTCCTCTTTATTAGATTCATTTATATGTTCAATAATTTCCTTTAAATCATCTGACATTTGTTTTAATTGAGAATCAATAACTTCTGAAAACTGGTACCTAAAAAATTAATAACAATAACTACAGAAATATTTAAGTAATTATTAAAACAAATAAAATATACTCACTTAACCAATTACCAACTCTCTTATTTTAATAATTTATTAGCAATAAGTGTAAATTTTACTTACATTTGGTTCCTATCAATATCTGTAACTGGTATCTCAAGTAATTCTTTTTCCAATGGCACAATTAACTCTTCTAGTTCCTTTTGTTGTGCTAAAACAAAGTCTAGTTCTTGATCTAATTGCTGTTGTTGTTGTTTGACCCGTTCAATGCTACTGTTCAAATTAAGTATCTTTTCACCATTAGAAATAAGTAAAGAATCCCAGGCATTAAGTTGTTTAGCTTGGTTGATGAAAAATTTTCCTTGTTCTTCCAAATCCATTGTCCATTTATTAATAGAATCTTCTAATTGGCCAAAAGTTAAAGTCCCTGTTGATGGTAATGTTGAGGTGGCAAATGTTGGAGCTCTAAAGAAAGTAATTTCAAGACAATCTAGAGATTTTCTGAAGATATAAAAAATACTCACAAAGTTGTACTACTAATAGTACTAGAAACTGAAGCTGAAGTTGTAGTAGTTGCTGCTGACGATAAGTTTAAGGTTGCTGCAACACTGGTGGCACTTGTAGTTGTTAAACTAAAACCTAACATCATAAAACAATAAATATCAAGTATAAATTACAATTATTCTTATATTTTATTACCTGTTGATGCTGTAGTACTTGAAGCAATTCCAAATGATGATCCTAAAAGTAGAAAAATGTAAATATAAACTAAGATTATGCAAAAATAATTACCTGTTGTTGTTGAAGCAGTTGTGGTAGATGTTGGTTTAGAAAGAGTGGATACCTTAGCAGCAGGAAAGCCAAATTGTGGAGTTGCAGTTGGAGCAGCAGAACCTAAATAAAATATTAAATATCACTAATGCCTTATAAATTCAATCAAGCAAAAAATATAGAACATATACTTGCTTAGAGGTGTAGCTCCAAAACTAAGACCTGAAGCAGTTGTAGTAGTTGCTGGGGTTGAAAACCCAAAAGACGGTGTACTTGTCCCTGTGATACTAGTTTTCGGTAATGTTCCAAAAGAGAGTGGTTGTGTTGAAGCAGTTGCTGAACCAAAAAGTGTTGCACTTGGTTTAGTTTGTGTTTTAGCATCTCCGGCACCAAAATTTGGTTGAAACCCTCCTGCCGTAGTTACTAATATCATAAATAGCGTTGGTTAAAAAATTAAATTTCTACAAAATTAAACATTTTACCTGTAGGATTTGATGGTAACGTAAAACCAGTAGCTGCAGTTTTCGGTGTCGAAGTAGAGCCGAAATTGAAAGACATGTTAGTTTATTTATTATTTGCTCCTATAATACCTGAAAATATATAAACACTATTTTTATTTAATAGAAATTTATACAGCTAACCGACAAAAATTCTTTGGTTGGTTTTAAACACAATATTTGAATGACAATTGACAGATGACAAGAAGCTCCCATGCAGATGCAGAACACAGAGAAAAACATCGTAAACAATATGCCAGAAAAATGTATATTGGCGAAAACGAGCAAAGGGTGCGCCCTCTGTCTGAACTCTGAACTACTAGAATGGGGAAAGCAAATCCATTCTCCATTTGTTTGCATACTATTTGTGAGCAGTGTTTTAGAATAAGTTAAATACCACACGTACCTTCTTTCACTAACGATCTTTACCACACAAAATTCAAAATAGAAAAGGTTGAATTAACATTGAATCAAATAGCTGATGTTATCGTTTTCCACATTTCACTGACAGTTACTGCAGCGCCAACTATCGGAACAATTTTCGCGAATTGTAAAAGAAGAAATGTTAAATTAAATAGCTGGAAGTAATAAACTAGGTTTTAATTCAAAATTATTTAAAACTGTTATAAACATCGTAAATTTTTATCTTAAATCTTATGTTTGTTCTTATATTTTAATTATTGACATAAAATTAAATTTTCCTGCATTTTGCTTACGTACCAGCAGGAAAAATACATTAGTAGGTAGGTACTTTACATAGTGCATATAAATATAAATTATAATACATTTTATACATTTTTAAAATATTTGATCTATATCTTATTATATTTTTAGAATAAAACATCTGAACAGATTTTTCCTTTCCCCTTTGGTTATTAATATAATTTGAAAAATTTAGTATGTACAGAATATTACCGACACTAACTTTGTCACCGTATTTGTGACCTATATTTCAAATAAGAAAGTAGGTAACATATTTCAGCAGCTCTGAAAGCATTTTTATTTGCATAATGCATATAAACAAGATGTGACTGAATCGTCTTGCATAAAAAGTTATAACTTTTATGACTTTTTAAAATATACAAAATAAATAAAAAGAATGCATTCTAAAGGTAAACAATATTTAAATATGACATATGTACTACAAATTATAATAAAACTAAATACAGTATCCGCCAAAATAAACAGTACCGAAAATAAAAATTATTTTTTAATTTCTGTAATGTAAGTGTTCAAAATGTTCACCATTTCGACGCAAACAAGCTTCATATCGATTTTGTAAGTCAATAAACATATTTATAAAAAGTGGTTGATGGAACTGCCGAAAAATATTTTGTATTCTTTCCCGTAGTTCAGCAATATTCGCTGGCGGATTTTCCGAATGAAATATTTTTTCCTTCATTATGCCCCAAATGTATGCGTCAGGTGGCGTCAGATCAGGTGAATGAGAAGGATATTCGAAGTCTGTTCCCCGAGAAATTATTCTATTATCGAAATGCTGACGGAGTAAGTCTAAGGTGCTCACAGCTGTATGGCTCGTTGCACCATCTTGTTGGAACCATTGTGTGCGAAACTGTAGATTTCGTGCTCGGCAAAAGTTATTTAGATCTCTCACAAAAGGTATAATAATTTTCTCTCTATAACGTTCTTGGTTGACAGTAAGGATTCTGATTATCATTACCAGATACCGCGCACCAAACGGTAACTCGAAGACTGCGGAGTGGTTTCTCTACAATGACATCACGACGTTCAAATCCAAGGAATCTGGTTGTTTGTCGATTGATATAGCCGCTAAGATGAACGTGATTCTCGTCTGACCACCATATGTTTTTCAAAAATTCGGGATCTTCGTAAATTAAACTCAACATGCGACCACAGTCAATTTCTCTTGCACGTTTGTCCGCAGCATTTAGTCTTGTCCAGTTTGAATACGGTATGGATAACCACCAATTAATTTGAACATGCGACGTAAAGACGTTTCACTAATGTTGAGTTTACATGCAGTTCTTACAAGACTTCTTTGAGGTGATTGCTCAACTTGGTTAAAAACACGTCCTTCATTTTCGTTAGTGCATACTGTTTTTCGACGACCTGAAGAACCTTTCCGTTGACACAATACACTACCAGTGCGACGAAATTTTTCAACAACAGCTAACATCACACTTTTACTAGGAGCTGCTTTATTAAATTTTTGTTGATATTTTATTGACACCTGTTCTGAGCTTGGACCATCATTACGACCTTTTCCGTATGACCGATAATAATGCTCCACCAAAAACACTTTTTCTTCCGTTGTTAGAACCATTTTTAAATCAAATTTAACTGCAGCGTACTATTAATATATCAACTAATGACAATTAAGTCAAATATGACAATTCCATATTACATAAACAACTCCACAGCACTCTCTGTTTCGGTTACTGTTTATTTTGGTGGATACCGTATTAAACATATATATTAATAAAAAAATGAACATCGCATTCTTTTTTAATTTATATATCTAGATATGGAAATACATATAATTGTAATTTTGGAAGAATAAAAATCTCATTTGGAGATGACAACAGGATGGGTGGAAAGTAAAAAGATGGGACCCAAGGTCGTAGATTAAATATGGTTAGAAGTGCAATTAAACAATTGGGTACTTGCAAGACAAGTGTTGGCTCCTAGCAGAGAAATTGGCAACTGGAGAAGACGAACAACATAAACCAACTGTTATTAATCTGTTTAAAACGTGTGAAAATAAAGTGAATATAGTGAATATAAAGCTGTACATAATTTCTTGTTTTTATTTCTCTTAATGAGATATTTAGTTGACGTCTACCGCAAATGGAATTTCCCAATCATTTGGCTTGCAAACTTGACCCAGTTGTACTAGAAATCATCAGCAGAATTCTTTTGGATCGCGACAAACGGATTTAACGATAATCAGCGTTACAATTAAGAAATATCTGTACCTACCAGAAATAATTTTCCCGGAAATTACAAAAATCTGGTCCTGGATTTTACTTTATCTCCATTTTCATAACTTCCGCATTTATTATTTATGGATCTTTCAAAAAGAATGAACTTCAATATATATTTTAATACAAATCTTTGAAATTAGCCTTTCTCTCGAAGTTACTCCATTCAACTGTCGTAAAACTGCTTTTTGCATAATTCTCTTCGCATAACTAAACAATGATTAAAAAAAAAACTTTTTCAAAGTGGCTCATCTCCCGCTGTTTTCCATCAGCTGCAGATAATAGTTTTTACCACACTCGATTCTTACCTTCGTCATTTCTTGACGTATCAGAAAAGATATATCGTCGCATATTATTACCAGTAGGTTTATCCCCGTTTGTAAATGGTAGTGTCTATTTTAAAATGTGTATTGATTTGTGTACGTTATTGTGTATCACTTGCAAAAACCATCATAGTTATTCAAATCACTATTTAATTGCAAACATAAAATTATTAAGGGCTTAAGCCATCCGTTTGACAATAAATCGTACATTAATTTTTTATCAGTACTTGGGTTTGTTTCTTTCTAACTGTTCAAAAGAAAGTGCAAAATAAAGGTTCTTTTAAAACTCGTAACTAAAATTAAATGTTATAAAAATGACTTAATGTTACACTGAAATACCGTGTTCTAGAATATCCAGTACAATTGTATTTTAGAGTGCCGTACGTCGTGCCAGTATACACGACAACTTAAACAAGGTTTGGTAACATAGAAAGTGTGACTATAAAATAAAAATACAAAGTATCTCTTCAAGTGTTTCTTTTGCGCTTCCTTTTCTTTGTTTATAGTCTAAAAATCTCTTAAAAAGTTATTTTGCATATCCAGCGATATCAGGCGTTAGATGATATGTAAATTATCGAATTATTGAATTTTTGTTTTGGATTTTCTTTCATAATAGGGCAAAGTAGCTTTGAAGAGTTCTGAAGTATCATTTAGATTTTGTACGAGGTTTAAAATCGTTAAATATTTGGGAAAATTATTATCAAAATGTAGAGGAGTCTCAGCAGTTCTGAAAGAGAATAGATACATGCACTTTATTAGGTATATGTTGATAACATATTATTATGTAATGTGATCGTGGCCATTACCAACTTGTTTTCTCAATTAAAATACTCTATAGGTATATTATTTCATTTTTGGATCATTCTAGACATATAGGCACACATCAACATGGTCTAGAGATTTAATTATTTATTTAAATTGTATATAGAGTAACTACAGCACACTGCACCTTAATAAAATAGTATATATTTTAACAAAAGTCCTTATTGCTAATAACAAAAAGCAATAAAATGTCGATATTGAACTACTTTTTACTTTAAGGGCTTTAAAACATTTAAATAATCATGAAAAGACTATACATTTAACAGAAAAGGGTTGTAAGAATGCTACAAGTCAGAGAGGTATAAGTCAAAGTGTTTTTGTAGCCTTTGGCAAAGATATCGTAATACAGGCTGTGACCGTGAACAGCATTTGGACCCACTAAGAGCGACAAAAACAAATCAAGACCGATTTTTACCTTTCCGTGCCAGAAGAAATGTAACGGTAACAGCGTCTGAGTTGGTTTCTGACCTGCAGTTAGTCCATAATGTTACAGTAAGTGCTCAAACTGTTAGAAGGTTACATAAGTCTAATTTACATGCAAGAAGACCAATAAGAGTTCCACCATATTATCACGGGGCCATATTGCGCTTCAATAATTTGGCAAATAAAAGGGGTTACATATTTAATTCATTGTTTCTTTTTACATGTTCTGAATAAATCAAAAATTAAATAAAATACTGTTATGGCCCTGTATTATAATTCTCTATAATTCATTATTCCAGTTGACAGTTATAAATGTGTATTATTGAAGAGACCTGGAGATTTTTCCCATCAAAATATTAATCAAAACCTATTAATATTTAAATACATTTAAGTTTCCCGCTTTATCTTATAGTTCTTTGTTCCAGACGCGAGGTGCCGCGAATATCGTTTTAATGGCAGTTTCCGATCTATCTTAGTATATATATATCTCTCTTATCTATGGTCATAGAAAAGTCAATAAAATAGTTCAATACCTATCACGAGTTCCGTTTTCATCTTAATTCAATATACAACAAAATTGGCGCCGAAGATTTAAAAAAACATAGTTGGTTCTGGTCACGGTCACATGACACATCCTGTATAAAAAATTATGATTAAAACAAGCTTACTAGCTTTCATTTTAAATTTACTCCATTTTGGATGTTCCACACTGTATTATAACACTGTACTCACTTAATTTATTAATAATAATGTTATAAGGAAAATAATCAACATATCCAGCCAATATTTTAGTTGAAAATTTAAGCGGGAACCTTCACTTTGTGGTTTAAACTTGTGTTTAAAAATCCGAAATTTATCTGCATAGCTGCACTCTCAAATATATGTATATATGCAAAGCCGCAATTTATCAAATCCAAAGCATTATTGAAAGGTACAAAAATGATATGTGAAAAGCGTGGTATAAAGTTTTATGCCCTTTGGGGTAAAACGGGACTACAATCTCAATAAAATTTCAAATAAAATGCTTCGTTTCCGTTTGAGAACTTTCAAGTTTTAAGCTACGTATAAATATACAATAAAGATTTTCGCTCATTGCTGTTTATTTTTAAAGAGACAGTTGCGCGGCGATGGAATTTGGAATTAAACGTACAAATATTCTTTAGTAAAATATTTATCAATTTTTTTGTTAAATAAAGAATAGATTATAACACAAAAATAAAGAAAGTGCAGCTGGCAAATAGTGATATCAAGGCTAAGGAACAAAACAGAATAATTGCAATCATGTTTTTGTTTTAAACAATGTTGATAATGTAATATAGTACAGGAAATGAAGTTTAAAAAAGGTAAAATCTTGCATGTTTTCGTCCTGTTTGGATTAACTTTAAATTTTAACAGAAGCTTTGGGGATAGTTGCCACCCCAACTCGGGGATAGACCTTTTTAAATACATTTTTTACTACAGGAATTAGGGATGTGCCGCGATTTCACAGTAACAGATTTTGTTACTGTTTTTTGTCTGTCACTGGAGCATCATGTTCCAGCCATTATAAAAAAGCTGTGATTTTGAGTCACAGGTTTTTTAAAAAATAATTTTGTAGATTAGATTTAGAATAAATACTTTAGCGATTTTTCGTAACAGATTTTTTTTGGGACTCAAATTTTTGATGGATTAGAATTCTAAAAAGTGGTTATTTTGAGCAACATGTTACCAGGTATACCTACTGTTGCTTGCTGCAAAGTGAAAGTAGAATTAAATAATTTTACCGTGTTATTTATATACCTTTCTTGATTTTTCTAAAATTTCTAAACTGTATTTAACTTAAAGAAAAGTAATGACAATCAACTACCTATCTCTTGATAAAAGTTGGATTGGTTGATTTTTATTCCAGACTCCTTTTGTTTTTGGTACAAAATTTAAATCAAAGACAACTCTGTAATTTTTTTTATTTTAAAATATAGCATCAATAGAATGAAACAAAACAAAACATTCTTCAAAAAACAACAAAACATTCTTAAAAAAACTGATTTTTAACATTAACAAAATATTCGCAACATGTGATTATTTAAACTCAAAATAGTGTTGTGGAATACCTAAATAAAATAAGTTACTAGTTACTGTTACTGAGGTCCAGGAACGGGAACAAGATCCATATTTAATTCCTTTTTAAAAAGCTGCTCCAATAAAAAACTGTTTTTTGTCTCAGTTTTTTTAGTGGAACAGTAACAGTTGTCACAGTTTTTTGAAAATCCTGCTCCAACACATCTCTAACAGGAATCGATCGAAAAAGTGATTCTAAGCAAAAAAAGGTCTATACTTTTTTTTGTTAAGTAATATTTTTCAAGTTATTCGTGATTTAAAGTTACAATAATCGGTTTTTCGGTATTTTAACGTATTTTCTTCATTTTTAATAATAGAGTGTTTTTTTTATAAACGATTTTGTAGGTTGTTTCAAGAGCTACAAGAATCTGTAAATTAAATTCCTTAAGATCCTTTGGTTTTTAAATGGGGTGAGTTTAAAGGGATCAAAAGTGGTGGTGCTCGTTCTCACCAAATATTCACTGCACGGAAAATCTATTCAGAGAAAAAATTTAGTCATAAAAAAAGCTACAAATTAGTATGCTTTAATTTTTTTCGTATCTTCAGTGTTTTCGGAGATATGGTGAAAAATACAAAATTGTGACAAATAGTGATTCACTTTAAGCTCCAATTTTTCTAAAATTAGGCATTTTAAAATGGTCACACTTTTTGGAAGTATTAACAACACATTTATAAAAAAAGAAGGGTGAAGATCAAATTTCATTTGGGGGGTGGGCAGTTAAGGGGTTGTTTTCTTGGATTTTTTTCATAACAATTAGATAGACAGACTTTCATCATCTGATTATGTTCTTTAAAGAAGATTCTATGAGATTTCCTCGAAAAATGCAGCGTTTTCCCAGCATTTGACTTTGAATCTGTCAAATTTTGCATTTAAAGAAAATAACTAGTAATTAACTGTCCATATTTCGCTTCGTACTGGTCGTAGAAAAATTATAAAAAAAAATTTAATTTGTAATTTTAAAAGCTATAAATATGCTCACTACATTTTTTTGATAATTCGCATAACTCTCGAGTTATTCGCGAAAAACCGATTAAAAACTTGGATTTTTTCGTCTAAAAATTTGTGACTTTCAATACGAATAACTAGAGATTAGAAGATAACTTAAAATCACTCTTTTAATCAATTAATCATGCGGGAACAAAAAATTGCCAGGCGAAATGCTTCAAGTTCTGTACCAATAATAAATTAAAATAGGTGTTTTTTCCGACTGCCTTAAAACAACATTAATTGCTCCACTTCATATAGGTGGTAATCAAAATATAACTTCTAACTACAGACCAATTTCTTTGTAATCAATCTTATCGAAAATAACCGAAAGCCTAATAATAAAGATGTTCTTAAAAATAATATTAACAGTAAAACAATTTGGGTTCCTTCCCACCATCTGCGTACTACTGATGTAATATTTTATGTTATAGAGGATTTTAATGCTCTACTGAACAATAAACCTCTCGCGACCTCAATTTTTTGTTATTTTGCTAAAGCATTTGACAGCGTTAAAAAATTTGATAAACAAACTTGAACTTTATAGCATTTGTGGTCTTTCTTTGGAGTTGTTTAGCTGTTATCTCACAAACAGGAGACAATTGGTGTGCAGAAATGGTAAATATTCTGAAAGCCTGCTGGTTGATACTGGTGTACTTCAAGGCTAGGCTTTGCGTCCAATTCTTTTCGCGTTATTCATGAATAATATCACTGACGTCCCCTGTATAACGTTAATCTTCGGTCAATTTCATTAATCTGTATATTTATTCTTTTAATAACCTTTATATTTATTCAATTTTAAACTTTTAATATATACTAAGTGACATAAAAATCCGAACACGCAGTTTTAATGATTTTATTTTTATAAAATTTTGTATTAAGTACTTACATACTGAAGCATAATAAGTAAATGATAAAAATTTCAAAATGATTGCATTGCTTTAAAGCCCTTTTACCGTTAATAATGTGTGGATACACTCCGATGTGTTACGCATTCTCCAACACGCCTTGGCATGCTTCTGATCAGATGGTCAATGTCCTCCTCTGGTATCTCATTCCAGGCGACTCTCGAAGTTTTTTTAGAGTCTGAGGAGGACTTTGCAAATTGAGCAATCTCCTACCCATCATATCCCACACGTGCTCAATTGGGGATAAGTCGGGAGATCTTGGTGATCAAGGTAACAATGTGACATCATTATATTGAAAGAAGTCTATTGTGACTCTTGCGATATGTGGTCGGGCATTATCTTGTTGGAAAGTTGGATTTGTCAGGGAGTCAAGATAGGGTAAAAAGGTGGGGTTCTAAAACTATTTGGATATAACGCTGCGCGTTCATGTTACGTCTGATGAAGATTAAAGGTGATCTTGAACCATAAGCTATAGCACCCCAAAACATAACTCCAACAGTTTGATGAACATGCCTTTCAACAAAAAACCATGGATGTCTCCTTTCACCACGTCGTCTTCTAACCCTCGCTCGACCATCGTGCATGCCTAAACAAAATCAAGACTCGTCACTAAAGACAATACTGTTCAATTCCTGATCCTAGAGTGACCGTTCTCTGCACCACTCAAGGCGATTAGTTGGAGTTAAAGGGAGGACTCAGTGTGGTCGGTATGAAAACAGGTGGTAAACAATTCGCATGCCAATAGGTCTTCCGTGTTCTACAAACCATTCATTTGCAATGGACCTGGTAGTGGAGAAACGGTCTCCTAAGGCCAATAATTTTAGGCGGAGATCTTCACGGTCTGTTGTTCTACGGGGGCGTCCAGAGCCCTTGCTCTTTGCGCACGGCCTTCTCAAAGCTATGCCTGACAACACCTAACCACAGTGTCTAGACTTCTTTGCACTCTAACTGCAATTTCCCGAAAAGAAAATCCAGCTTCCCGGCCCCTATCAAACACACTAAGTTGACGAAACCGTACAGGTCTCCGTACCCTACGCATCGTAACCAATCGTAAAGAATGTCAAGAACCAAAATCCTCAAAATTTGAATCTTTACTAGGGCTACAATATTCATTTTTGGATTATTAGTGCATTTCAAAAAAAACAGTATAAAAAGCAGAATCTTCAACTGATAAGGCTGAAAATTTTAGTAATTGTTTATTTCAGTAAAATAAATAAATTCACCAATTTTTTTAAAATAAAATTATTTAAACTACTTTGGATTGTGAGTATACCCAGACCTTATGTTTATTTCGGATCTCGATTTAAGGATGTTCTATACATTTCATCGAGAAAGTGATTGCACCAGCCCATTCAGCGTTACAAAAAACACCGTTTTCTATAATTTCACGCAATTCTAAAGCAAAAAGTTTTTTTTCCGAAAAAAAGAAGTAAGACTATAGCCTTGGATTTTTGTCAAAATTCATCAAAAATTTGATTTTTATAAAAAGGTTCTAAAACCACTAAATCGACCTCGCAGAACACGAAAATCGCGTCAAAAATGCAAAATTACCGATAATTTGATTAAAAGTTCACTATTTTGGATTGTGAGTATACCCAATCATCATGATTATTTCGGATCTCGATTTAAGGATGTTCTATACATTTTATCGAGAAACTGATTGCACCAGTCGATTCAGCGTTACAAAAAACACCGTTTTCTATAATTTCACGCAATTCTAAAACAAAAAGTTTTTTCTCGAAAAAAAGAAGCAAGACTGTAGCCTTGGATTTTTGTCAAAATTCATCAAAAATTTGATTTTTATAAAAAGGTTCTAAAACCACTAAATCGACCTCGCAGAACACGAAAATCGCGTCAAAAATGCAAAATTACCGATAATTTGATTAAAAGTTCACTATTTTGGATTGTGAGTATACCCAATCATCATGATTATTTCGGATCTCGATTTAAGGATGTTCTATACATTTTATCGAGAAACTGATTGCACCAGTCTATTCAGCGTTACAAAAAACACCGTTTTACATAATTTCACGGAATTCTAAAATAAAAGGTTTTTTCCAAAAAAAGAAGCAAGACTATAGCCTTGGATTTTTGTCAAAAATCATCAAAAATTTGATTTTTATAAAAAGGTTCTAAAACCACTAAATCGACCTCGCAGAACACGAAAATCGCGTCAAAAATGCAAAATTACCGATAATTTAATTAAAAGTTCACTATTTTGGATTGTGAGTATACCCAATCATCATGATTATTTCAAATCTCGATTTAAGGATGTTCTATACATTTTATCGAGAAACTGATTGCACCAGTCGATTCAGCGTTACAAAAAACACCGTTTTCTATAATTTCACGCAATTCTAAAACAAAAAGTTTTTTTCCGAAAAAAAGAAGCAAGACTTTAGCCTTGGATTTTTGTCAAAATTCATCAAAAATTTGATTTTTAAAAAAAGGTTCTAAAACCACTAAATCGACCTCGCAGAACACGAAAATCGCGTCAAAAATGCAAAATTACCTATAATTTGATTAAAAGTTCACTACTTTGGATTGTGAGTATACCCAATCATCATGATTATTTCGGATCTCGATTTAAGGATGTTCTATACATTTTATCGAGAAACTGATTGCACCAGTCGATTCAGCGTTACAAAAAACACCGTTTTCTATAATTTCACGCAATTCTAAAACAAAAAGTTTTTTCTCGAAAAAAAGAAGCAAGACTATATCCTTGGATTTTTGTCAAAATTCATCAAAAATTTGATTTTTATAAAAAGGTTCTAAAACCACTAAATCGACCTCGCAGAACACGAAAATCGCGTCAAAAATGCAAAATTACCTATAATTTGATTAAAAGTTCACTATTTTGGATTGTGAGTATACCCAATCATCATGATTATTTCGGATCTCGATTTAAGGATGTTCTATACATTTTATCGAGAAACTGATTGCACCAGTCTATTCAGCGTTACAAAAAACACCGTTTTACATAATTTCACGGAATTCTAAAATAAAAGGTTTTTTCCAAAAAAAGAAGCAAGACTATAGCCTTGGATTTTTGTCAAAAATCATCAAAAATTTGATTTTTATAAAAAGGTTCTAAAACCACTAAATCGACCTCGCAGAACACGAAAATCGCGTCAAAAATGCAAAATTACCGATAATTTAATTAAAAGTTCACTATTTTGGATTGTGAGTATACCCAATCATCATGATTAGTTCGGATCTCGATTTAAGGATGTTCTATACATTTTATCGAGAAACTGATTGCACCAGTCGATTCAGCGTTACAAAAAACACCGTTTTCTATAATTTCACGCAATTCTAAAACAAAAAGTTTTTTTCCGAAAAAAAGAAGCAAGACTTTAGCCTTGGATTTTTGTCAAAATTCATCAAAAATTTGATTTTTAAAAAAAGGTTCTAAAACCACTAAATCGACCTCGCAGAACACGAAAATCGCGTCAAAAATGCAAAATTACCGATAATTTAATTAAAAGTTCACTATTTTGGATTGTGAGTATACCCAATCATCATGATTATTTCGGATCTCGATTTAAGGATGTTTTATACATTTTATCGAGAAACTGATTGCACCAGTCGATTCAGCGTTACAAAAAACACCGTTTTCTATAATTTCACGCAATTCTAAAACAAAAAGTTTTTTCTCGAAAAAAAGAAGCAAGACTATATCCTTGGATTTTTGTCAAAATTCATCAAAAATTTGATTTTTATAAAAAGGTTCTAAAACCACTAAATCGACCTCGCAGAACACGAAAATCGCGTCAAAAATGCAAAATTACCGATAATTTAATTAAAAGTTCACTATTTTGGATTGTGAGTATACCCAATCATCATGATTAGTTCGGATCTCGATTTAAGGATGTTCTATACATTTTATCGAGAAACTGATTGCACCAGTCGATTCAGCGTTACAAAAAACACCGTTTTCTATAATTTCACGCAATTCTCAAACAAAAAGTTTTTTCTCGAAAAAAAGAAGCAAGACTGTAGCCTTGGATTTTTGTCAAAATTCATCAAAAATTTGATTTTTATAAAAAGGTTCTAAAACCACTAAATCGACCTCGCAGAACACGAAAATCGCGTCAAAAATGCAAAATTACCGATAATTTAATTAAAAGTTCACTATTTTGGATTGTGAGTATACCCAATCATCATGATTATTTCGGATCTCGATTTAAGGATGTTCTATACATTTTATCAAAAAACTGATTGCACGGGTCGATTCAGCGTTACAAAAAACACCGTTTTCTATAATTTCACGCAATTCTAAAACAAAAATTTTTTTTTCGAAAAAAAGAAGCAAGACTATAGCCTTGGATTTTTGTCAAAATTCATCAAAAATTTGATTTTTAAAAAAGGTTCTAAAACCACTAAATCGACCTCGCAGAACACGAAAATCGCGTCAAAAATGCAAAATTACCGATAATTTGATTAAAACTTCACTACTTTGGATTGTGAGTATACCCAATCATCATGATTATTTCAAATCTCGATTTAAGGATGTTCTATACATTTTATCGAGAAACTGATTGCACCAGTCGATTCAGCGTTACAAAAAACACCGTTTTCTATAATTTCACGCAATTCTAAAACAAAAAGTTTTTTCTCGAAAAAAAGAAGCAAGACTGTAGCCTTGGATTTTTGTCAAAATTCATCAAAAATTTGATTTTTATAAAAAGGTTCTAAAACCACTAAATCGACCTCGCAAAACACGAAAATCGCGTCAAAAATGCAAAATTACCTATAATTTGATTAAAAGTTCACTACTTTGGATTGTGAGTATACCCAATCATCATGATTATTTCAAATCACGATTTAAGGATGTTCTATACATTTTATCGAGAAACCGATTGCACCAGTCGATTCAGCGTTACAAAAAACACCGTTTTCTATAATTTCACGCAATTCTAAAACAAAAAGTTTTTTCTCGAAAAAAAGAAGCAAGACTGTAGCCTTGGATTTTTGTCAAAATTCATCAAAAATTTGATTTTTAAAAAAAGGTTCTAAAACCACTAAATCGACCTCGCAGAACACGAAAATCGCGTCAAAAATGCAAAATTACCGATAATTTAATTAAAAGTTCACTATTTTGGATTGTGAGTATACCCAATCATCATGATTAGTTCGGATCTCGATTTAAGGATGTTCTATACATTTTATCAAAAAACTGATTGCACCAGTCGATTCAGCGTTACAAAAAACACCGTTTTCTATAATTTCACGCAATTCTAAAACAAAAATTTTTTTTTCGAAAAAAAGAAGCAAGACTATAGCCTTGGATTTTTGTCAAAATTCATCAAAAATTTGATTTTTAAAAAAAGGTTCTAAAACCACTAAATCGACCTCGCAGAACACGAAAATCGCGTCAAAAATGCAAAATTACCGATAATTTGATTAAAACTTCACTACTTTGGATTGTGAGTATACCCAATCATCATGATTATTTCAAATCTCGATTTAAGGATGTTCTATACATTTTATCGAGAAACTGATTGCACCAGTCGATTCAGCGTTACAAAAAACACCGTTTTACATAATTTCACGGAATTCTAAAACAAAAAGTTTTTTTCCAAAAAAAGAAGCAAGACTTAGACTTGGATTTTTGTCAAAATTCATCAAAAATTTGATTTTTAGAAAAAGGTTCTAAAACCACTAAATCGACCTCGCAGAACACGAAAATCGCGTCAAAAATGCAAAATTACCGTAAATTGATTAAAACTTCACTACTTTGGATTGTGAGTATACCCAATCATCATGATTATTTCAAATCTCGATTTAAGGATGTTCTATACATTTTATCGAGAAACTGATTGCACCAGTCGATTCAGCGTTACAAAAAACACCGTTTTCTATAATTTCACGCAATTCTAAAACAAAAAGTTTTTTCTCGAAAAAAAGAAGCAAGACTATAGCCTTGGATTTTTGTCAAAATTGATCAAAAATTTGATTTTTATAAAAAGGTTCTAAAACCACTAAATCGACCTCGCAGAACACGAAAATCGCGTCAAAAATGCAAAATTACCGATAATTTTATTAAAACTTCACTACTTTGGATTGTGAGTATACCCAATCATCATGATTATTTCAAATCTCGATTTAAGGATGTTCTATACATTTTATCGAGAAACTGATTGCACCAGTCGATTCAGCGTTACAAAAAACACCGTTTTCTATAATTTCACGCAATTCTAAAACAAAAAGTTTTTTCTCGAAAAAAAGAAGCAAGACTAGCCTTGGATTTTTGTCAAAATTCATCAAAAATTTGATTTTTCTAAAAAGGTTATAAAACCACTAAATCGACCTCGCAGTACACGAAAATCGCGTCAAAAATGCAAAATTACCGATAATTTAATTAAAAGTTCACTATTTTGGATTGTGAGTATACCCAATCATCATGATTATTTCAAATCTCGATTTAAGGATGTTCTATACATTTTATCGAGAAACTGATTGCACCAGTCGATTCAGCGTTACAATAAACACCGTTTTCTATAATTTCACGCAATTCTAAAACAAAAAGTTTTTTCTCGAAAAAAAGAAGCAAGACTATAGCCTTGGATTTTTGTCAAAATTCATCAAAAATTTGATTTTTATAAAAAGGTTCTAAAACCACTAAATCGACCTTGCAGAACACGAAAATCGCGTCAAAAATGCAAAATTACCGATAATTTAATTAAAAGTTCACTATTTTGGATTGTGAGTATACCCAATCATCATGATTAGTTCGGATCTCGATTTAAGGATGTTCTATACATTTTATCGAGAAACTGATTGCACCAGTCGATTCAGCGTTACAAAAAACACCGTTTTCTATAATTTCACGCAATTCTAAATCAAAAAGTTATTTCTCGAAAAAAAGAAGCAAGACCTTGGATTTTTGTCAAAATTCATCAAAAATTTGATTTTTATAAAAAGGTTCTAAAACCACTAAATCGACCTCGCAGAACACGAAAATCGCGTCAAAAATGCAAAATTACCGATAATTTGATTAAAAGTTCACTGTTTTGGATTGTGAGTATACCCAATCATCATGATTATTTCGGATCTCGATTTAAGGATGTTCTATACATTTTATTGAGAAACTGATTGCACCAGTCGATTCAGCGTTACAAAAAACACCGTTTTCTATAATTTCACGCAATTCTAAAACAAAAAGTTTTTTCTCGAAAAAAAGAAGCAAGACTATAGCCTTGGATTTTTGTCAAAATTCATCAAAAATTTGATTTTTATAAAAAGGTTCTAAAACCACTAAATCGACCTTGCAGAACACGAAAATCGCGTCAAAAATGCAAAATTACCGATAATTTAATTAAAAGTTCACTATTTTGGATTGTGAGTATACCCAATCATCATGATTAGTTCGGATCTCGATTTAAGGATGTTCTATACATTTTATCGAGAAACTGATTGCGACAGTCGATTCAGCGTTACAAAAAACACCGTTTTCTATAATTTCACGCAATTCTAAAACAAAAAGTTTTATCTCGTACAAAAGAAGCAAGACTATAGCCTTGGATTTTTGTCAAAATTCATCAAAAATTTGATTTTTATAAAAAGGTTCTAAAACCACTAAATCGACCTCGCAGAACACGAAAATCGCGTCAAAAATGCAAAATTACCGATAATTTGATTAAAAGTTCACTGTTTTGGATTGTGAGTATACCCAATCATCATGATTATTTCGGATCTCGATTTAAGGATGTTCTATACATTTTATCGAGAAACTGATTGCACCAGTCGATTCAGCGTTACAAAAAACACCGTTTTCTATAATTTCACGCAATTCTAAAACAAAAAGTTTTTCTCGAAAAAAGAAGCAAGACTATAGCCTTGGATTTTTGTCAAAATTCATCAAAAATTTGATTTTTATAAAAAGGTTCTAAAACCACTAAATCGACCTCGCAGAACACGAAAATCGCGTCAAAAATGCAAAATTACCGATAATTTGATTAAAAGTTCACTGTTTTGGATTGTGAGTATACCCAATCATCATGATTATTTCGGATCTCGATTTAAGGATGTTCTATACATTTTATTGAGAAACTGATTGCACCAGTCGATTCAGCGTTACAAAAACACCGTTTTCTACAATTTCACGCAATTCTAAAACAAAAAGTTTTTTCTCGAAAAAAGAAGCAAGACTATAGCCTTGGATTTTTGTCAAAATTCATCAAAAATTTGATTTTTATAAAAAGGTTATAAAACCACTAAATCGACCTCGCAGAACACGAAAATCGCGTCAAAAATGCAAAATTACCGATAATTTAATTAAAAGTTCACTATTTTGGATTGTGAGTATACCCAATCATCATGATTATTTCAAATCTCGATTTAAGGATGTTCTATACATTTTATCGAGAAACTGATTGCACCAGTCGATTCAGCGTTACAAAAAACACCGTTTTCTATAATTTCACGCAATTCTAAAACAAAAAGTTTTTTCTCGAAAAAAAGAAGCAAGACTATAGCCTTGGATTTTTGTCAAAATTCATCAAAAATTTGATTTTTATAAAAAGGTTATAAAACCACTAAATCGACCTCGCAGAACACGAAAATCGCGTCAAAAATGCAAAATTACCGATAATTTAATTAAAAGTTCACTATTTTGGATTGTGAGTATACCCAATCATCATGATTAGTTCGGATCTCGATTTAAGGATGTTCTATACATTTTATCGAGAAACTGATTGCGACAGTCGATTCAGCGTTACAAAAAACACCGTTTTCTATAATTTCACGCAATTCTAAAACAAAAAGTTTTTTCTCGAAAAAACGAAGCAAGACTATAGCCTTGGATTTTTGTCAAAATTCATCAAAAATTTGATTTTTATATAAAGGTTCTAAAACCACTAAATCGACCTCGCAGAACACGAAAATCGCGTAAAAAATGCAAAATTACCGATAATTTGATTAAAACTTCACTACTTTGGATTGTGAGTATACCCAATCATCATGATTAGTTCGGATCTCGATTTAAGGATGTTCTATACATTTTATCGAGAAACTGATTGCACCAGTCGATTCAGCGTTACAAAAAACACCGTTTTCTATAATTTCACGCAATTCTAAAACAAAAAGTTTTTTCTCGAAAAAAAGAAGATTTTTGTCAAAATTCATCAAAAATTTGATTTTTATAAAAAGGTTCTAAAACCACTAAATCGACCTCGCAGAACACGAAAATCGCGTCAAAAATGCAAAATTACCGATAATTTGATTAAAACTTCACTACTTTGGATTGTGAGTATACCCAATCATCATGATTATTTCGGATCTCGATTTAAGGATGGTCTATACATTTTATCGAGAAACTGATTGCACCAGTCGATTCAGCGTTACAAAAAACACCGTTTTCTATAATTTCACGCAATTCTAAAACAAAAAGTTTTTTTCCGAAAAAAAGAAGCAAGACTATAGCCTTGGATTTTTGTCCAAATTCATCAAAAATTTGATTTTTATAAAAAGGTTCTAAAACCACTAAATCGACCTCGCAGAACACGAAAATGGCATCAAAAATGCAAAATAACCGATAATTTGATTAAAAGTTCACTATTTTGGATTGTGAGTATACCCAATCATCATGGTTATTTTGGATCTCGATTTAAGGATGTTCTATACACATAATCGGGAAACTGATTGCACCAGTCGATTCAGCGTTACAAAAAACACCGTTTTCTATAATTTCACGCAACTCTAAAACAAAAAGTTTTTTTCCGAAAAAAAGAAGCAAGACTATAGCCTTGGATTTTTGTCAAAATTCATCAAAAATTTGATTTTTATAAAAAGGTTCTAAAACCACTAAATCGACCTCGCAGAACACGAAAATCGCAGTAAAAATGCAAAATAACCGATAATTTGATTAAAAGTTCACTATTTTGGATTGTGAGTATACCCAATCATCATGATTATTTCGGATCTCGATTTAAGGATGTTTTATACATTTTATCTAGAAACTGATTGCACCAGTCAATTCAGCGTTACAAAAAACACCGTTTTCTATAATTTCACGCAACTCTAAAACAAAAAGTTTTTTTCCGAAAAAAAGAAGCAAGACTATAGCCTTGGATTTTTGTCAAAATTCATCAAAAATTTGATTTTTATAAAAAGGTTCTAAAACCACTAAATCGACCTCGCAGAACACGAAAATCGCATCAAAAATGCAAAATAACCGATAATTTGATTAAAAGTTCACTATTTTGGATTGTGAGTATACCCAATCATCATGATTATTTCGGATCTCGATTTAAGGATGTTCTATACATTTTATCGAGAAACTGATTGCATCAGTCGATTCAGCGTTACAAAAAACACCGTTCTCTATAATTTCACGCAATTCTAAAACAAAAAGTTTTTTTCCGAAAAAAACAAGCAAGACTATAGCCTTGGATTTTTGTCCAAATTCATCAAAAATTTGATTTTTATAAAAAGGTTCTAAAACCACTAAATCGACCTCGCAGAACACGAAAATCGCGTCAAAAATGCAAAATTACCGATAATTTGATTAAAAGTTCACTATTTTGGATTGTGAGTATACCCAATCATCATGATTATTTCGGATCTCGATTTAAGGATGTTCTATACATTTTATCGAGAAACTGATTGCATCAGTCGATTCAGCGTTACAAAAAACACCGTTTTCTATAATTTCACGCAATTCTAAAACAAAAAGTTTTTTTCCGAAAAAAACAAGCAAGACTATAGCCTTGGATTTTTGTCCAAATTCATCAAAAATTTGATTTTTATAAAAAGGTTCTAAAACCACTAAATCGACCTCGCAAAACACGAAAATGGCATCAAAAATGCAAAATAACCGATAATTTGATTAAAAGTTCACTATTTTGGATTGTGAGTATACCCAATCATCATGATTATTTCGGATCTCGATTTAAGGATGTTCTATACATTTTATCGAGAAACTGATTGCACCAGTCGATTCAGCGTTACAAAAAACACCGTTTTCTATAATTTCACGCAATTCTAAAACAAAAAGTTTTTTTCCGAAAAAAACAAGCAAGACTATAGCCTTGGATTTTTGTCCAAATTCATCAAAAATTTGATTTTTATAAAAAGGTTCTAAAACCACTAAATCGACCTCGCAGAACACGAAAATGGCATCAAAAATGCAAAATAACCGATAATTTGATTAAAAGTTCACTATTTTGGATTGTGAGTATACCCAATCATCATGATTATTTCGGATCTCGATTTAAGGATGTTCTATACATTTTATCGAGAAACTGATTGCACCAGTCGATTCAGCGTTACAAAAAACACCGTTCTCTATAATTTCACGCAATTCTAAAACAAAAAGTTTTTTTCCGAAAAAAACAAGCAAGACTATAGCCTTGGATTTTTGTCCAAATTCATCAAAAATTTGATTTTTATAAAAAGGTTCTAAAACCACTAAATCGACCTCGCAGAACACGAAAATGGCATCAAAAATGCAAAATAACCGATAATTTGATTAAAAGTTCACTATTTTGGATTGTGAGTATACCCAATCATCATGGTTATTTTGGATCTCGATTTAAGGATGTTCTATACACATAATCGGGAAACTGATTGCACCAGTCGATTCAGCGTTACAAAAAACACCGTTCCCTATAATTTCACGCAATTCTAAAACAAAAAGTTTTTTTCCGAAAAAAAGAAGCAAGACTATAGCCTTGGATTTTTGTCAAAATTCATCAAAAATTTGATTTTTATAAAAAGGTTCTAAAACCACTAAATCGACCTCGCAGAACACAAAAATCGCATCAAAAATGCAAAATAACCGATAATTTGATTAAAAGTTCACTATTTTGGATTGTGAGTATACCCAATCATCATGGTTATTTCGGATCTCGATTTAAGGATGTTCTATACATTTTATCGAGAAACTGATTGCACCAGTCGATTCAGCGTTACAAAAAACACCGTTCTCTATAATTTCACGCAATTCTAAAACAATAAGTTTTTTTCCGAAAAAAAGAAGCAAGACTATAGCCTTGGATTTTTGTCAAAATTCATCAAAAATTTGATTTTCATAAAAAGGTTCTAAAACCACTAAATCGACCTCGCAGAACACGAAAATCGCATCAAAAATGCAAAATAACCGATAATTTGATTAAAAGTTCACTATTTTGGATTGTGAGTATACCCAATCATCATGATTATTTCGGATCTCGATTTAAGGATGTTCTATACATTTTATCGAGAAACTGATTGCATCAGTCCATTCAGCGTTACAAAAAACACCGTTTTCTATAATTTCACGCAATTCTAAAACAAAAAGCTTTTTCCGAAAAAAAGAAGCAAGACTATAGCCTTGGATTTTTGTCAAAATTCATCAAAAATTTGATTTTTATAAAAAGGTTCTAAAACCACTAAATCGACCTCGCAGAACACGAAAATCGCATCAAAAATGCAAAATAACCGATAATTTGATTAAAAGTTCACTATTTTGGATTGTGAGTATACCCAATCATCATGATTATTTCGGATCTCGATTTAAGGATGTTCTATACATTTTATCGAGAAACTGATTGCATCAGTCGATTCAGCGTTACAAAAAACACCGTTTTCTATAATTTCACGCAATTCTAAAACAAAAAGTTTTTTCCCGAAAAAAAGAAGCAAGACTATAGCCTTGGATTTTTGTCAAAATTCATCAAAAATTTGATTTTTATAAAAAGGTTCTAAAACCACTAAATCGACCTCGCAGAACACAAAAATCGCATCAAAAATGCAAAATAACCGATAATTTGATTAAAAGTTCACTATTTTGGATTGTGAGTATACCCAATCATCATGGTTATTTCGGATCTCGATTTAAGGATGTTCTATACATTTTATCGAGAAACTGATTGCACCAGTCGATTCAGCGTTACAAAAAACACCGTTCTCTATAATTTCACGCAATTCTAAAACAATAAGTTTTTTTCCGAAAAAAAGAAGCAAGACTATAGCCTTGGATTTTTGTCAAAATTCATCAAAAATTTGATTTTCATAAAAAGGTTCTAAAACCACTAAATCGACCTCGCAGAACACGAAAATCGCGTCAAAAATGCAAAATTACCGATAATTTGATTAAAAGTTCACTGTTTTGGATTGTGAGTATACCCAATCATCATGATTATTTCGGATCTCGATTTAAGGATGTTCTATACATTTTATTGAGAAACTGATTGCACCAGTCGATTCAGCGTTACAAAAAACACCGTTTTCTACAATTTCACGCAATTCTAAAACAAAAAGTTTTTTCTCGAAAAAAAGAAGCAAGACTATAGCCTTGGATTTTTGTCAAAATTCATCAAAAATTTGATTTTTATAAAATGGTTATAAAACCACTAAATCGACCTCGCAGAACACGAAAATCGCGTCAAAAATGCAAAATTACCGATAATTTAATTAAAAGTTCACTATTTTGGATTGTGAGTATACCCAATCATCATGATTATTTCAAATCTCGATTTAAGGATGTTCTATACATTTTATCGAGAAACTGATTGCACCAGTCGATTCAGCGTTACAAAAAACACCGTTTTCTATAATTTCACGCAATTCTAAAACAAAAAGTTTTTTCTCGAAAAAAAGAAGCAAGACTATAGCCTTGGATTTTTGTCAAAATTCATCAAAAATTTGATTTTTATAAAAAGGTTATAAAACCACTAAATCGACCTCGCAGAACACGAAAATCGCGTCAAAAATGCAAAATTACCGATAATTTAATTAAAAGTTCACTATTTTGGATTGTGAGTATACCCAATCATCATGATTAGTTCGGATCTCGATTTAAGGATGTTCTATACATTTTATCGAGAAACTGATTGCGACAGTCGATTCAGCGTTACAAAAAACACCGTTTTCTATAATTTCACGCAATTCTAAAACAAAAAGTTTTTCTCGAAAAAACGAAGCAAGACTATAGCCTTGGATTTTTGTCAAAATTCATCAAAAATTTGATTTTTATATAAAGGTTCTAAAACCACTAAATCGACCTCGCAGAACACGAAAATCGCGTAAAAAATGCAAAATTACCGATAATTTGATTAAAACTTCACTACTTTGGATTGTGAGTATACCCAATCATCATGATTAGTTCGGATCTCGATTTAAGGATGTTCTATACATTTTATCGAGAAACTGATTGCACCAGTCGATTCAGCGTTACAAAAAACACCGTTTTCTATAATTTCACGCAATTCTAAAACAAAAAGTTTTTTCTCGAAAAAAAGAAGCAAGACTATAGCCTTGGATTTTTGTCAAAATTCATCAAAAATTTGATTTTTATAAAAAGGTTCTAAAACCACTAAATCGACCTCGCAGAACACGAAAATCGCGTCAAAAATGCAAAATTACCGATAATTTGATTAAAACTTCACTACTTTGGATTGTGAGTATACCCAATCATCATGATTATTTCGGATCTCGATTTAAGGATGGTCTATACATTTTATCGAGAAACTGATTGCACCAGTCGATTCAGCGTTACAAAAAACACCGTTTTCTATAATTTCACGCAATTCTAAAACAAAAAGTTTTTTTCCGAAAAAAAGAAGCAAGACTATAGCCTTGGATTTTTGTCCAAATTCATCAAAAATTTGATTTTTATAAAAAGGTTCTAAAACCACTAAATCGACCTCGCAGAACACGAAAATGGCATCAAAAATGCAAAATAACCGATAATTTGATTAAAAGTTCACTATTTTGGATTGTGAGTATACCCAATCATCATGGTTATTTTGGATCTCGATTTAAGGATGTTCTATACATTTTATCGAGAAACTGATTGCACCAGTCGATTCAGCGTTACAAAAAACACCGTTCTCTATAATTTCACGCAATTCTAAAACAATAAGTTTTTTTCCGAAAAAAAGAAGCAAGACTATAGCCTTGGATTTTTGTCAAAATTCATCAAAAATTTGATTTTTATAAAAAGGTTCTAAAACCACTAAATCGACCTCGCAGAACACGAAAATCGCAGTAAAAATGCAAAATAACCGATAATTTGATTAAAAGTTCACTATTTTGGATTGTGAGTATACCCAATCATCATGATTATTTCGGATCTCGATTTAAGGATGTTTTATACATTTTATCTAGAAACTGATTGCACCAGTCAATTCAGCGTTACAAAAAACACCGTTTTCTATAATTTCACGCAACTCTAAAACAAAAAGTTTTTTTCCGAAAAAAAGAAGCAAGACTATAGCCTTGGATTTTTGTCAAAATTCATCAAAAATTTGATTTTTATAAAAAGGTTCTAAAACCACTAAATCGACCTCGCAGAACACGAAAATCGCATCAAAAATGCAAAATAACCGAAAATTTGATTAAAAGTTCACTATTTTGGATTGTGAGTATACCCAATCATCATGATTATTTCGGATCTCGATTTAAGGATGTTCTATACATTTTATCGAGAAACTGATTGCATCAGTCGATTCAGCGTTACAAAAAACACCGTTTTCTATAATTTCACGCAATTCTAAAACAAAAAGTTTTTTTCCGAAAAAAACAAGCAAGACTATAGCCTTGGATTTTTGTCCAAATTCATCAAAAATTTGATTTTTATAAAAAGGTTCTAAAACCACTAAATCGACCTCGCAGAACACGAAAATCGCGTCAAAAATGCAAAATTACCGATAATTTGATTAAAAGTTCACTATTTTGGATTGTGAGTATACCCAATCATCATGATTATTTCGGATCTCGATTTAAGGATGTTCTATACATTTTATCGAGAAACTGATTGCATCAGTCGATTCAGCGTTACAAAAAACACCGTTTTCTATAATTTCACGCAATTCTAAAACAAAAAGTTTTTTTCCGAAAAAAACAAGCAAGACTATAGCCTTGGATTTTTGTCCAAATTCATCAAAAATTTGATTTTTATAAAAAGGTTCTAAAACCACTAAATCGACCTCGCAGAACACGAAAATGGCATCAAAAATGCAAAATAACCGATAATTTGATTAAAAGTTCACTATTTTGGATTGTGAGTATACCCAATCATCATGATTATTTCGGATCTCGATTTAAGGATGTTCTATACATTTTATCGAGAAACTGATTGCACCAGTCGATTCAGCGTTACAAAAAACACCGTTTTCTATAATTTCACGCAATTCTAAAACAAAAAGTTTTTTCTCGAAAAAAAGAAGCAAGACTATAGCCTTGGATTTTTGTCAAAATTCATCAAAAATTTGATTTTTATAAAAAGGTTCTAAAACCACTAAATCGACCTCGCAGAACACGAAAATGGCATCAAAAATGCAAAATAACCGATAATTTGATTAAAACTTCACTACTTTGGATTGTGAGTATACCCAATCATCATGATTATTTCGGATCTCGATTTAAGGATGTTCTATACATTTTATCGAGAAACTGATTGCACCAGTCGATTCAGCGTTACAAAAAACACCGTTCTCTATAATTTCACGCAATTCTAAAACAAAAAGTTTTTTTCCGAAAAAAACAAGCAAGACTATAGCCTTGGATTTTTGTCCAAATTCATCAAAAATTTGATTTTTATAAAAAGGTTCTAAAACCACTAAATCGACCTCGCAGAACACGAAAATGGCATCAAAAATGCAAAATAACCGATAATTTGATTAAAAGTTCACTATTTTGGATTGTGAGTATACCCAATCATCATGGTTATTTTGGATCTCGATTTAAGGATGTTCTATACACATAATCGGGAAACTGATTGCACCAGTCGATTCAGCGTTACAAAAAACACCGTTCCCTATAATTTCACGCAATTCTAAAACAAAAAGTTTTTTTCCGAAAAAAAGAAGCAAGACTATAGCCTTGGATTTTTGTCAAAATTCATCAAAAATTTGATTTTTATAAAAAGGTTCTAAAACCACTAAATCGACCTCGCAGAACACAAAAATCGCATCAAAAATGCAAAATAACCGATAATTTGATTAAAAGTTCACTATTTTGGATTGTGAGTATACCCAATCATCATGGTTATTTCGGATCTCGATTTAAGGATGTTCTATACATTTTATCGAGAAACTGATTGCACCAGTCGATTCAGCGTTACAAAAAACACCGTTCTCTATAATTTCACGCAATTCTAAAACAATAAGTTTTTTTCCGAAAAAAAGAAGCAAGACTATAGCCTTGGATTTTTGTCAAAATTCATCAAAAATTTGATTTTCATAAAAAGGTTCTAAAACCACTAAATCGACCTCGCAGAACACGAAAATCGCATCAAAAATGCAAAATAACCGATAATTTGATTAAAAGTTCACTATTTTGGATTGTGAGTATACCCAATCATCATGATTATTTCGGATATCGATTTAAGGATGTTCTATACATTTTATCGAGAAACTGATTGCATCAGTCGATTCAGCGTTACAAAAAACACCGTTTTCTATAATTTCACGCAATTCTAAAACAAAAAGTTTTTTTCCGAAAAAAAGAAGCAAGACTATAGCCTTGGATTTTTGTCAAAATTCATCAAAAATTTGATTTTTATAAAAAGGTTCTAAAACCACTAAATCGACCTCGCAGAACACGAAAATCGCATCAAAAATGCAAAATAACCGATAATTTGATTAAAAGTTCACTATTTTGGATTGTGAGTATACCCAATCATCATGATTATTTCGGATCTCGATTTAAGGATGTTCTATACATTTTATCGAGAAACTGATTGCATCAGTCGATTCAGCGTTACAAAAAACACCGTTTTCTATAATTTCACGCAATTCTAAAACAAAAAGTTTTTTTCCGAAAAAAAGAAGCAAGACTATAGCCTTGGATTTTTGTCAAAATTCATCAAAAATTTGATTTTTATAAAAAGGTTCTAAAACCACTAAATCGACCTTGCAGAACACGAAAATCGCGTCAAAAATGCAAAATTACCGATAATTTAATTAAAAGTTCACTATTTTGGATTGTGAGTATACCCAATCATCATGATTAGTTCGGATCTCGATATAAGGATGTTCTATACATTTTATCGAGAAACTGATTGCGACAGTCGATTCAGCGTTACAAAAAACACCGTTTTCTATAATTTCACGCCATTCTAAAACAAAAAGTTTTTTCTCGAAAAAAAGAAGCAAGACTATAGCCTTGGATTTTTGTCAAAATTCATCAAAAATTTGATTTTTATAAAAAGGTTCTAAAACCACTAAATCGACCTCGCAGAACACGAAAATCGCGTCAAAAATGCAAAATTACCGATAATTTGATTAAAAGTTCACTGTTTTGGATTGTGAGTATACCCAATCATCATGATTATTTCGGATCTCGATTTAAGGATGTTCTATACATTTTATTGAGAAACTGATTGCACCAGTCGATTCAGCGTTACAAAAAACACCGTTTTCTACAATTTCACGCAATTCTAAAACAAAAAGTTTTTTCTCGAAAAAAAGAAGCAAGACTATAGCCTTGGATTTTTGTCAAAATTCATCAAAAATTTGATTTTTATAAAAAGGTTATAAAACCACTAAATCGACCTCGCAGAACACGAAAATCGCGTCAAAAATGCAAAATTACCGATAATTTAATTAAAAGTTCACTATTTTGGATTGTGAGTATACCCAATCATCATGATTATTTCAAATCTCGATTTAAGGATGTTCTATACATTTTATCGAGAAACTGATTGCACCAGTCGATTCAGCGTTACAAAAACACCGTTTTCTATAATTTCACGCAATTCTAAAACAAAAAGTTTTTTCTCGAAAAAAAGAAGCAAGACTATAGCCTTGGATTTTTGTCAAAATTCATCAAAAATTTGATTTTTATAAAAAGGTTATAAAACCACTAAATCGACCTCGCAGAACACGAAAATCGCGTCAAAAATGCAAAATTACCGATAATTTAATTAAAAGTTCACTATTTTGGATTGTGAGTATACCCAATCATCATGATTAGTTCGGATCTCGATTTAAGGATGTTCTATACATTTTATCGAGAAACTGATTGCGACAGTCGATTCAGCGTTACAAAAAACACCGTTTTCTATAATTTCACGCAATTCTAAAACAAAAAGTTTTTTCTCGAAAAAACGAAGCAAGACTATAGCCTTGGATTTTTGTCAAAATTCATCAAAAATTTGATTTTTATATAAAGGTTCTAAAACCACTAAATCGACCTCGCAGAACACGAAAATCGCGTAAAAAATGCAAAATTACCGATAATTTGATTAAAACTTCACTACTTTGGATTGTGAGTATACCCAATCATCATGATTATTTCAAATCTCGATTTAAGGATGTTCTATACATTTTTTTAAGAAACTGATTGCACCAGTCGATTCAGCGTTACAAAAAACACCGTTTTCTATAATTTCACGCAATTCTAAAACAAAAAGTTTTTCTCGAAAAAAAGAAGCAAGACTATAGCCTTGGATTTTTGTCAAAATTCATCAAAAATTTGATTTTTATAAAAAGGTTATAAAACCACTAAATCGACCTCGCAGAACACGAAAATCGCGTCAAAAATTCAAAATTACCGATAATTTAATTAAAAGTTCACTATTTTGGATTGTGAGTATACCCAATCATCATGATTATTTCAAATCTCGATTTAAGGATGTTCTATACATTTTATCGAGAAACTGATTGCACCAGTCGATTCAGCGTTACAAAAAACACCGTTTTCTATAATTTCACGCAATTCTAAAACAAAAAGTTTTTTCTCGAAAAAAAGAAGCAAGACTATAGCCTTGGATTTTTGTCAAAATTCATCAAAAATTTGATTTTTATAAAAAGGTTCTAAAACCACTAAATCGACCTCGCAGAACACGAAAATCGCATCAAAAATGCAAAATAACCGATAATTTGATTAAAAGTTCACTATTTTGGATTGTGAGTATACCCAATCATCATGATTATTTCGGATCTCGATTTAAGGATGTTCTATACATTTTATCGAGAAACTGATTGCATCAGTCGATTCAGCGTTACAAAAAACACCGTTTTCTATAATTTCACGCAATTCTAAAACAAAAAGTTTTTTTCCGAAAAAAAGAAGCAAGACTATAGCCTTGGATTTTTGTCAAAATTCATCAAAAATTTGATTTTTATAAAAAGGTTCTAAAACCACTAAATCGACCTTGCAGAACACGAAAATCGCGTCAAAAATGCAAAATTACCGATAATTTGATTAAAACTTCACTACTTTGGATTGTGAGTATACCCAATCATCATGATTATTTCGGATCTCGATTTAAGGATGTTCTAAACATTTTATCGAGAAACTGATTGCACCAGTCGATTCAGCGTTACAAAAAACACCGTTTTCTATAATTTCACGCAATTCTAAAACAAAAAGTTTTTTCTCGAAAAAAAGAAGCAAGACTATAGCCTTGGATTTTTGTCAAAATTCATCAAAAATTTGATTTTTATAAAAAGGTTCTAAAACCACTAAATCGACCTCGCAGAACACGAAAATCGCGTCAAAAATGCAAAATTACCGATAATTTGATTAAAACTTCACTACTTTGGATTGTGAGTATACCCAATCATCATGAATATTTCAAATCTCGATTTAAGGATGTTCTATACATTTTTTTGAGAAACTGATTGCACCAGTCGATTCAGCGTTACAAAAAACACCGTTTTCTATAATTTCACGCAATTCTAAAACAAAAAGTTTTTCTCGAAAAAAAGAAGCAAGACTATAGCCTTGGATTTTTGTCAAAATTCATCAAAAATTTGATTTTTGATTTTTATAAAAAGGTTATAAAACCACTAAATCGACCTCGCAGAACACGAAAATCGCGTCAAAAATGCAAAATTACCGATAATTTAATTAAAAGTTCACTATTTTGGATTGTGAGTATACCCAATCATCATGATTATTTCGGATCTCGATTTAAGGATGTTCTATACATTTTATCGAGAAACTGATTGCATCAGTCGATTCAGCGTTACAAAAAACACCGTTTTCTATAATTTCACGCAATTCTAAAACAAAAAGTTTTTTTCCGAAAAAAAGAAGCAAGACTATAGCCTTGGATTTTTGTCAAAATTCATCAAAAATTTGATTTTCATAAAAAGGTTCTAAAACCACTAAATCGACCTCGCAGAACACGAAAATCGCATCAAAAATGCAAAATAACCGATAATTTGATTAAAAGTTCACTATTTTGGATTGTGAGTATACCCAATCATCATGGTTATTTCGGATCTCGATTTAAGGATGTTCTATACATTTTATCGAGAAACTGATTGCACCAGTCGATTCAGCGTTACAAAAAACACCGTTCTCTATAATTTCACGCAATTCTAAAACAATAAGTTTTTTTCCGAAAAAAAGAAGCAAGACTATAGCCTTGGATTTTTGTCAAAATTCATCAAAAATTTGATTTTCATAAAAAGGTTCTAAAACCACTAAATCGACCTCGCAGAACACGAAAATCGCATCAAAAATGCAAAATAACCGATAATTTGATTAAAAGTTCACTATTTTGGATTGTGAGTATACCCAATCATCATGATTATTTCGGATCTCGATTTAAGGATGTTCTATACATTTTATCGAGAAACTGATTGCATCAGTCGATTCAGCGTTACAAAAAACACCGTTTTCTATAATTTCACGCAATTCTAAAACAAAAAGTTTTTTTCCGAAAAAAAGAAGCAAGACTATAGCCTTGGATTTTTGTCAAAATTCATCAAAAATTTGATTTTTATAAAAAGGTTCTAAAACCACTAAATCGACCTCGCAGAACACGAAAATCGCATCAAAAATGCAAAATAACCGATAATTTGATTAAAAGTTCACTATTTTGGATTGTGAGTATACCCAATCATTATGATTATTTCGGATCTCGATTTAAGGATGTTCTATACATTTTATCGAGAAACTGATTGCATCAGTCGATTCAGCGTTACAAAAAACACCGTTTTCTATAATTTCACGCAATTCTAAAACAAAAAGTTTTTTTCCGAAAAAAACAAGCAAGACTATAGCCTTGGATTTTTGTCCAAATTCATCAAAAATTTGATTTTTATAAAAAGGTTCTAAAACCACTAAATCGACCTCGCAGAACACGAAAATGGCATCAAAAATGCAAAATAACCGATAATTTGATTAAAAGTTCACTATTTTGGATTGTGAGTATACCCAATCATCATGATTATTTCGGATCTCGATTTAAGGATGTTCTATACATTTTATCGAGAAACTGATTGCACCAGTCGATTCAGCGTTACAAAAAACACCGTTTTCTATAATTTCACGCAATTCTAAAACAAAAAGATTTTTTCCGAAAAAAGTAAGCAAGACTATAGCCTTGGATTTCTGTCAAAATTCATCAAAAATTTGATTTTTATAAAAAGGTTCTAAAACCACTAAATCGACCTCGCAGAACACGAAAATGGCATCAAAAATGCAAAATAACCGATAATTTGATTAAAAGTTCACTATTTTGGATTGTGAGTATACCCAATCATCATGATTATTTCGGATCTCGATTTAAGGTTGTTCTATACATTTTATCGAGAAACTGATTGCACCAGTCGATTCAGCGTTACAAAAAACACCGTTCTCTATAATTTCACGCAATTCTAAAACAAAAAGTTTTTTTCCGAAAAAAACAAGCAAGACTATAGCCTTGGATTTTTGTCCAAATTCATCAAAAATTTGATTTTTATAAAAAGGTTCTAAAACCACTAAATCGACCTCGCAGAACACGAAAATGGCATCAAAAATGCAAAATAACCGATAATTTGATTTAATTAAAAGTTCACTATTTTGGATTGTGAGTATACCCAATCATCATGATTAGTTCGGATCTCGATATAAGGATGTTCTATACATTTTATCGAGAAACTGATTGCGACAGTCGATTCAGCGTTACAAAAAACACCGTTTTCTATAATTTCACGCCATTCTAAAACAAAAAGTTTTTTCTCGAAAAAAAGAAGCAAGACTATAGCCTTGGATTTTTGTCAAAATTCATCAAAAATTTGATTTTTATAAAAAGGTTCTAAAACCACTAAATCGACCTCGCAGAACACGAAAATCGCGTCAAAAATGCAAAATTACCGATAATTTGATTAAAAGTTCACTGTTTTGGATTGTGAGTATACCCAATCATCATGATTATTTCGGATCTCGATTTAAGGATGTTCTATACATTTTATTGAGAAACTGATTGCACCAGTCGATTCAGCGTTACAAAAACACCGTTTTCTACAATTTCACGCAATTCTAAAACAAAAAGTTTTTTCTCGAAAAAAGAAGCAAGACTATAGCCTTGGATTTTTGTCAAAATTCATCAAAAATTTGATTTTTATAAAAAGGTTATAAAACCACTAAATCGACCTCGCAGAACACGAAAATCGCGTCAAAAATGCAAAATTACCGATAATTTAATTAAAAGTTCACTATTTTGGATTGTGAGTATACCCAATCATCATGATTATTTCAAATCTCGATTTAAGGATGTTCTATACATTTTATCGAGAAACTGATTGCACCAGTCGATTCAGCGTTACAAAAAACACCGTTTTCTATAATTTCACGCAATTCTAAAACAAAAAGTTTTTTCTCGAAAAAAAGAAGCAAGACTATAGCCTTGGATTTTTGTCAAAATTCATCAAAAATTTGATTTTTATAAAAAGGTTATAAAACCACTAAATCGACCTCGCAGAACACGAAAATCGCGTCAAAAATGCAAAATTACCGATAATTTAATTAAAAGTTCACTATTTTGGATTGTGAGTATACCCAATCATCATGATTAGTTCGGATCTCGATTTAAGGATGTTCTATACATTTTATCGAGAAACTGATTGCGACAGTCGATTCAGCGTTACAAAAACACCGTTTTCTATAATTTCACGCAATTCTAAAACAAAAAGTTTTTTCTCGAAAAAACGAAGCAAGACTATAGCCTTGGATTTTTGTCAAAATTCATCAAAAATTTGATTTTTATATAAAGGTTCTAAAACCACTAAATCGACCTCGCAGAACACGAAAATCGCGTAAAAAATGCAAAATTACCGATAATTTGATTAAAACTTCACTACTTTGGATTGTGAGTATACCCAATCATCATGATTAGTTCGGATCTCGATTTAAGGATGTTCTATACATTTTATCGAGAAACTGATTGCACCAGTCGATTCAGCGTTACAAAAAACACCGTTTTCTATAATTTCACGCAATTCTAAAACAAAAAGTTTTTTCTCGAAAAAAAGAAGCAAGACTATAGCCTTGGATTTTTGTCAAAATTCATCAAAAATTTGATTTTTATAAAAAGGTTCTAAAACCACTAAATCGACCTCGCAGAACACGAAAATCGCGTCAAAAATGCAAAATTACCGATAATTTGATTAAAACTTCACTACTTTGGATTGTGAGTATACCCAATCATCATGATTATTTCAAATCTCGATTTAAGGATGTTCTATACATTTTTTTAAGAAACTGATTGCACCAGTCGATTCAGCGTTACAAAAAACACCGTTTTCTATAATTTCACGCAATTCTAAAACAAAAAGTTTTTCTCGAAAAAAAGAAGCAAGACTATAGCCTTGGATTTTTGTCAAAATTCATCAAAAATTTGATTTTTATAAAAAGGTTATAAAACCACTAAATCGACCTCGCAGAACACGAAAATCGCGTCAAAAATGCAAAATTACCGATAATTTAATTAAAAGTTCACTATTTTGGATTGTGAGTATACCCAATCATCATGATTATTTCAAATCTCGATTTAAGGATGTTCTATACATTTTATCGAGAAACTGATTGCACCAGTCGATTCAGCGTTACAAAAAACACCGTTTTCTATAATTTCACGCAATTCTAAAACAAAAAGTTTTTTCTCGAAAAAAAGAAGCAAGACTATAGCCTTGGATTTTTGTCAAAATTCATCAAAAATTTGATTTTTATAAAAAGGTTCTAAAACCACTAAATCTACCTCGCAGAACACGAAAATCGCGTCAAAAATGCAAAATTACCGATAATTTGATTAAAACTTCACTATTTTGGATTGTGAGTATACCCAATCATCATGATTAGTTCGGATCTCGATTTAAGGATGTTCTATACATTTTATCGAGAAACTGATTGCACCAGTCGATTCAGCGTTACAAAAAACACCGTTTTCTATAATTTCACGCAATTCTAAAACAAAAAGTTTTTTCTCGAAAAAAAGAAGCAAGACTATAGCCTTGGATTTTTGTCAAAATTCATCAAAAATTTGATTTTTATAAAAAGGTTCTAAAACCACTAAATCGACCTCGCAGAACACGAAAATCGCGTCAAAAATGCAAAATTACCGATAATTTGATTAAAACTTCACTACTTTGGATTGTGAGTATACCCAATCATCATGATTATTTCGGATCTCGATTTAAGGATGTTCTAAACATTTTATCGAGAAACTGATTGCACCAGTCGATTCAGCGTTACAAAAAACACCGTTTTCTATAATTTCACGCAATTCTAAAACAAAAAGTTTTTTCTCGAAAAAAAGAAGCAAGACTATAGCCTTGGATTTTTGTCAAAATTCATCAAAAATTTGATTTTTATAAAAAGGTTCTAAAACCACTAAATCGACCTCGCAGAACACGAAAATCGCGTCAAAAATGCAAAATTACCGATAATTTGATTAAAACTTCACTACTTTGGATTGTGAGTATACCCAATCATCATGAATATTTCAAATCTCGATTTAAGGATGTTCTATACATTTTTTTGAGAAACTGATTGCACCAGTCGATTCAGCGTTACAAAAAACACCGTTTTCTATAATTTCACGCAATTCTAAAACAAAAAGTTTTTCTCGAAAAAAAGAAGCAAGACTATAGCCTTGGATTTTTGTCAAAATTCATCAAAAATTTGATTTTTGATTTTTATAAAAAGGTTATAAAACCACTAAATCGACCTCGCAGAACACGAAAATCGCGTCAAAAATGCAAAATTACCGATAATTTAATTAAAAGTTCACTATTTTGGATTGTGAGTATACCCAATCATCATGATTATTTCGGATCTCGATTTAAGGATGTTCTATACATTTTATCGAGAAACTGATTGCATCAGTCGATTCAGCGTTACAAAAAACACCGTTTTCTATAATTTCACGCAATTCTAAAACAAAAAGTTTTTTTCCGAAAAAAAGAAGCAAGACTATAGCCTTGGATTTTTGTCAAAATTCATCAAAAATTTGATTTTCATAAAAAGGTTCTAAAACCACTAAATCGACCTCGCAGAACACGAAAATCGCATCAAAAATGCAAAATAACCGATAATTTGATTAAAAGTTCACTATTTTGGATTGTGAGTATACCCAATCATCATGGTTATTTCGGATCTCGATTTAAGGATGTTCTATACATTTTATCGAGAAACTGATTGCACCAGTCGATTCAGCGTTACAAAAAACACCGTTCTCTATAATTTCACGCAATTCTAAAACAATAAGTTTTTTTCCGAAAAAAAGAAGCAAGACTATAGCCTTGGATTTTTGTCAAAATTCATCAAAAATTTGATTTTCATAAAAAGGTTCTAAAACCACTAAATCGACCTCGCAGAACACGAAAATCGCATCAAAAATGCAAAATAACCGATAATTTGATTAAAAGTTCACTATTTTGGATTGTGAGTATACCCAATCATCATGATTATTTCGGATCTCGATTTAAGGATGTTCTATACATTTTATCGAGAAACTGATTGCATCAGTCGATTCAGCGTTACAAAAAACACCGTTTTCTATAATTTCACGCAATTCTAAAACAAAAAGCTTTTTCCGAAAAAAAGAAGCAAGACTATAGCCTTGGATTTTTGTCAAAATTCATCAAAAATTTGATTTTTATAAAAAGGTTCTAAAACCACTAAATCGACCTCGCAGAACACGAAAATCGCATCAAAAATGCAAAATAACCGATAATTTGATTAAAAGTTCACTATTTTGGATTGTGAGTATACCCAATCATTATGATTATTTCGGATCTCGATTTAAGGATGTTCTATACATTTTATCGAGAAACTGATTGCATCAGTCGATTCAGCGTTACAAAAAACACCGTTTTCTATAATTTCACGCAATTCTAAAACAAAAAGTTTTTTTCCGAAAAAAACAAGCAAGACTATAGCCTTGGATTTTTGTCCAAATTCATCAAAAATTTGATTTTTATAAAAAGGTTCTAAAACCACTAAATCGACCTCGCAGAACACGAAAATGGCATCAAAAATGCAAAATAACCGATAATTTGATTAAAAGTTCACTATTTTGGATTGTGAGTATACCCAATCATCATGATTATTTCGGATCTCGATTTAAGGATGTTCTATACATTTTATCGAGAAACTGATTGCACCAGTCGATTCAGCGTTACAAAAAACACCGTTTTCTATAATTTCACGCAATTCTAAAACAAAAAGTTTTTTTCCGAAAAAAACAAGCAAGACTATAGCCTTGGATTTTTGTCCAAATTCATCAAAAATTTGATTTTTATAAAAAGGTTCTAAAACCACTAAATCGACCTCGCAGAACACGAAAATGGCATCAAAAATGCAAAATAACCGATAATTTGATTAAAAGTTCACTATTTTGGATTGTGAGTATACCCAATCATCATGATTATTTCGGATCTCGATTTAAGGTTGTTCTATACATTTTATCGAGAAACTGATTGCACCAGTCGATTCAGCGTTACAAAAAACACCGTTCTCTATAATTTCACGCAATTCTAAAACAAAAAGTTTTTTTCCGAAAAAAACAAGCAAGACTATAGCCTTGGATTTTTGTCCAAATTCATCAAAAATTTGATTTTTATAAAAAGGTTCTAAAACCACTAAATCGACCTCGCAGAACACGAAAATGGCATCAAAAATGCAAAATAACCGATAATTTGATTAAAAGTTCACTATTTTGGATTGTGAGTATACCCAATCATCATGGTTATTTTGCATCTCGATTTAAGGATGTTCTATACACATAATCGGGAAACTGATTGCACCAGTCGATTCAGCGTTACAAAAAACACCGTTCCCTATAATTTCACGCAATTTTAAAACAAAAAGTTTTTTTCCGAAAAAAAGAAGCAAGACTATAGCCTTGGATTTTTGTCAAAATTCATCAAAAATTTGATTTTCATAAAAAGGTTCTAAAACCACTAAATCGACCTCGCAGAACACGAAAATCGCGTCAAAAATGCAAAATTACCGATAATTTGATTAAAAGTTCACTATTTTGGATTGTGAGTATACCCAATCATCATGATTATTTCGGATCTCGATTTAAGGATGGTCTATACATTTTATCGAAAAACTGATTGCACCAGTCGATTCAGCGTTACAAAAAACACCGTTCTCTATAATTTCACGCAATTCTAAAACAATAAGTTTTTTTCCGAAAAAAAGAAGCAAGACTATAGCCTTGGATTTTTGTCAAAATTCATCAAAAATTTGATTTTCATAAAAAGGTTCTAAAACCACTAAATCGACCTCGCAGAACACGAAAATCGCGTCAAAAATGCAAAATTACCGATAATTTGATTAAAAGTTCACTATTTTGGATTGTGAGTATACCCAATCATCATGATTATTTCGGATCTCGATTTAAGGATGGTCTATACATTTTATCGAGAAACTGATTGCACCAGTCGATTCAGCGTTACAAAAAACACCGTTTTCTATAATTTCACGCAATTCTAAAACAAAAAGTTTTTTTCCGAAAAAAAGAAGCAAGACTATAGCCTTGGATTTTTGTCAAAATTCATCAAAAATTTGATTTTTATAAAAAGGTTCTAAAACCACTAAATCGACCTCGCAGAACACGAAAATCGCAGTAAAAATGCAAAATAACCGATAATTTGATTAAAAGTTCACTATTTTGGATTGTGAGTATACCCAATCATCATGATTATTTCGGATCTCGATTTAAGGATGGTCTATACATTTTATCGAGAAACTGATTGCACCAGTCGATTCAGCGTTACAAAAAACACCGTTTTCTATAATTTCACGCAATTCTAAAACAAAAAGTTTTTTCTCGAAAAAAAGAAGCAAGACTATAGCCTTGGATTTTTGTCAAAATTCATCAAAAATTTGATTTTTATAAAAAGGTTCTAAAACCACTAAATCGACCTTGCAGAACACGAAAATCGCGTCAAAAATGCAAAATTACCGATAATTTAATTAAAAGTTCACTATTTTGGATTGTGAGTATACCCAATCATCATGATTAGTTCGGATCTCGATTTAAGGATGTTCTATACATTTTATCGAGAAACTGATTGCGACAGTCGATTCAGCGTTACAAAAAACACCGTTTTCTATAATTTCACGCAATTCTAAAACAAAAAGTTTTTTCTCGAAAAAAAGAAGCAAGACTATAGCCTTGGATTTTTGTCAAAATTCATCAAAAATTTGATTTTTATAAAAAGGTTCTAAAACCACTAAATCGACCTCGCAGAACACGAAAATCGCGTCAAAAATGCAAAATTACCGATAATTTGATTAAAAGTTCACTGTTTTGGATTGTGAGTATACCCAATCATCATGATTATTTCGGATCTCGATTTAAGGATGTTCTATACATTTTATTGAGAAACTGATTGCACCAGTCGATTCAGCGTTACAAAAAACACCGTTTTCTACAATTTCACGCAATTCTAAAACAAAAAGTTTTTTCTCGAAAAAAAGAAGCAAGACTATAGCCTTGGATTTTTGTCAAAATTCATCAAAAATTTGATTTTTATAAAAAGGTTATAAAACCACTAAATCGACCTCGCAGAACACGAAAATCGCGTCAAAAATGCAAAATTACCGATAATTTAATTAAAAGTTCACTATTTTGGATTGTGAGTATACCCAATCATCATGATTATTTCAAATCTCGATTTAAGGATGTTCTATACATTTTATCGAGAAACTGATTGCACCAGTCGATTCAGCGTTACAAAAAACACCGTTTTCTATAATTTCACGCAATTCTAAAACAAAAAGTTTTTTCTCGAAAAAAAGAAGCAAGACTATAGCCTTGGATTTTTGTCAAAATTCATCAAAATTTGATTTTTATAAAAAGGTTCTAAAACCACTAAATCGACCTCGCAGAACACGAAAATCGCGTCAAAAATGCAAAATTACCGATAATTTAATTAAAAGTTCACTATTTTGGATTGTGAGTATACCCAATCATCATGATTAGTTCGGATCTCGATTTAAGGATGTTCTATACATTTTATCGAGAAACTGATTGCGACAGTCGATTCAGCGTTACAAAAAACAGCGTTTTCTATAATTTCACGCAATTCTAAAACAAAAAGTTTTTTCTCGAAAAAACGAAGCAAGACTATAGCCTTGGATTTTTGTCAAAATTCATCAAAAATTTGATTTTTATATAAAGGTTCTAAAACCACTAAATCGACCTCGCAGAACACGAAAATCGCGTAAAAAATGCAAAATTACCGATAATTTGATTAAAACTTCACTACTTTGGATTGTGAGTATACCCAATCATCATGATTAGTTCGGATCTCGATTTAAGGATGTTCTATACATTTTATCGAGAAACTGATTGCACCAGTCGATTCAGCGTTACAAAAAACACCGTTTTCTATAATTTCACGCAATTCTAAAACAAAAAGTTTTTTCTCGAAAAAAAGAAGCAAGACTATAGCCTTGGATTTTTGTCAAAATTCATCAAAAATTTGATTTTTATAAAAAGGTTCTAAAACCACTAAATCGACCTCGCAGAACACGAAAATCGCGTCAAAAATGCAAAATTACCGATAATTTGATTAAAACTTCACTACTTTGGATTGTGAGTATACCCAATCATCATGATTATTTCAAATCTCGATTTAAGGATGTTCTATACATTTTTTTGAGAAACTGATTGCACCAGTCGATTCAGCGTTACAAAAAACACCGTTTTCTATAATTTCACGCAATTCTAAAACAAAAAGTTTTTCTCGAAAAAAAGAAGCAAGACTATAGCCTTGGATTTTTGTCAAAATTCATCAAAAATTTGATTTTTATAAAAAGGTTATAAAACCACTAAATCGACCTCGCAGAACACGAAAATCGCGTCAAAAATGCAAAATTACCGATAATTTAATTAAAAGTTCACTATTTTGGATTGTGAGTATACCCAATCATCATGATTATTTCAAATCTCGATTTAAGGATGTTCTATACATTTTATCGAGAAACTGATTGCACCAGTCGATTCAGCGTTACAAAAAACACCGTTTTCTATAATTTCACGCAATTCTAAAACAAAAAGTTTTTTCTCGAAAAAAAGAAGCAAGACTATAGCCTTGGATTTTTGTCAAAATTCATCAAAAATTTGATTTTTATAAAAAGGTTCTAAAACCACTAAATCGACCTCGCAGAACACGAAAATCGCGTCAAAAATGCAAAATTACCGATAATTTGATTAAAACTTCACTACTTTGGATTGTGAGTATACCCAATCATCATGATTATTTCAAATCTCGATTTAAGGATGTTCTATACATTTTTTTGAGAAACTGATTGCACCAGTCGATTCAGCGTTACAAAAAACACCGTTTTCTATAATTTCACGCAATTCTAAAACAAAAAGTTTTTCTCGAAAAAAAGAAGCAAGACTATAGCCTTGGATTTTTGTCAAAATTCATCAAAAATTTGATTTTTATAAAAAGGTTATAAAACCACTAAATCGACCTCGCAGAACACGAAAATCGCGTCAAAAATGCAAAATTACCGATAATTTAATTAAAAGTTCACTATTTTGGATTGTGAGTATACCCAATCATCATGATTATTTCAAATCTCGATTTAAGGATGTTCTATACATTTTATCGAGAAACTGATTGCACCAGTCTATTCAGCGTTACAAAAAACACCGTTTTCTATAATTTCACGCAATTCTAAAACAAAAAGTTTTTTCTCGAAAAAAAGAAGCAAGACTATAGCCTTGGATTTATAAAAAGGTTCTAAAACCACTAAATCGACCTCGCAGAACACGAAAATCGCGTCAAAAATGCAAAATTACCGATAATTTAATTAAAAGTTCACTATTTTGGATTGTGAGTATACCCAATCATCATGATTAGTTCGGATCTCGATTTAAGGATGTTCTATACATTTTATCGAGAAACTGATTGCACCAGTCGATTCAGCGTTACAAAAAACACCGTTTTCTATAATTTCACGCAATTCTAAAACAAAAAGTTATTTCTCGAAAAAAAGAAGCAAGACCTTGGATTTTTGTCAAAATTCATCAAAAATTTGATTTTTATAAAAAGGTTCTAAAACCACTAAATCGACCTCGCAGAACACGAAAACCGCGTCAAAAATGCAAAATTACCGATAATTTGATTAAAAGTTCACTGTTTTGGATTGTGAGTATACTCAATCATCATGATTATTTCGGATCTCGATTTAAGGATGTTCTATACATTTTATTGAGAAACTGATTGCACCAGTCGATTCAGCGTTACAAAAAACACCGTTTTCTATAATTTCACGCAATTCTAAAACAAAAAGTTTTTTCTCGAAAAAAAGAAGCAAGACTATAGCCTTGGATTTTTGTCAAAATTCATCAAAAATTTGATTTTTATAAAAAGGTTCTAAAACCACTAAATCGACCTTGCAGAACACGAAAATCGCGTCAAAAATGCAAAATTACCGATAATTTAATTAAAAGTTCACTATTTTGGATTGTGAGTATACCCAATCATCATGATTAGTTCGGATCTCGATTTAAGGATGTTCTGTACATTTTATCGAGAAACTGATTGCGACAGTCGATTCAGCGTTACAAAAAACACTGTTTTCTATAATTTCACGCAATTCTAAAACAAAAAGTTTTTTCTCGAAAAAAAGAAGCAAGACTATAGCCTTGGATTTTTGTCAAAATTCATCAAAAATTTGATTTTTATAAAAAGGTTCTAAAACCACTAAATCGACCTCGCAGAACACGAAAATCGCGTCAAAAATGCAAAATTACCGATAATTTGATTAAAAGTTCACTGTTTTGGATTGTGAGTATACCCAATCATCATGATTATTTCGGATCTCGATTTAAGGATGTTCTATACATTTTATTGAGAAACTGATTGCACCAGTCGATTCAGCGTTACAAAAAACACCGTTTTCTACAATTTCACGCAATTCTAAAACAAAAAGTTTTTTCTCGAAAAAAAGAAGCAAGACTATAGCCTTGGATTTTTGTCAAAATTCATCAAAAATTTGATTTTTATAAAAAGGTTATAAAACCACTAAATCGACCTCGCAGAACACGAAAATCGCGTCAAAAATGCAAAATTACCGATAATTTAATTAAAAGTTCACTATTTTGGATTGTGAGTATACCCAATCATCATGATTAGTTCGGATCTTGATTTAAGGATGTTCTATACATTTTATCGAGAAACTGATTGCACCAGTCGATTCAGCGTTACAAAAAACACCGTTTTCTATAATTTCACGCAATTCTAAAACAAAAAGTTTTTTCTCGAAAAAAAGAAGCAAGACTATAGCCTTGGATTTTTGTCAAAATTCATCAAAAATTTGATTTTTATAAAAAGGTTCTAAAACCAATAAATCGACCTTGCAGAACACGAAAATCGCGTCAAAAATGCAAAATTACCGATAATTTAATTAAAAGTTCACTATTTTGGATTGTGAGTATACCCAATCATCATGATTAGTTCGGATCTCGATTTAAGGATGTTCTATACATTTTATCGAGAAACTGATTGCGACAGTCGATTCAGCGTTACAAAAAACACCGTTTTCTATAATTTCACGCAATTCTAAAACAAAAAGTTTTTTCTCGAAAAAAAGAAGCAAGACTATAGCCTTGGATTTTTGTCAAAATTCATCAAAAATTTGATTTTTATAAAAAGGTTCTAAAACCACTAAATCGACCTTGCAGAACACGAAAATCGCGTCAAAAATGCAAAATTACCGATAATTTAATTAAAAGTTCACTATTTTGGATTGTGAGTATACCCAATCATCATGATTAGTTCGGATCTCGATATAAGGATGTTCTATACATTTTATCGAGAAACTGATTGCGACAGTCGATTCAGCGTTACAAAAAACACCGTTTTCTATAATTTCACGCCATTCTAAAACAAAAAGTTTTTTCTCGAAAAAAAGAAGCAAGACTATAGCCTTGGATTTTTGTCAAAATTCATCAAAAATTTGATTTTTATAAAAAGGTTCTAAAACCACTAAATCGACCTCGCAGAACACGAAAATCGCGTCAAAAATGCAAAATTACCGATAATTTGATTAAAAGTTCACTGTTTTGGATTGTGAGTATACCCAATCATCATGATTATTTCGGATCTCGATTTAAGGATGTTCTATACATTTTATTGAGAAACTGATTGCACCAGTCGATTCAGCGTTACAAAAAACACCGTTTTCTACAATTTCACGCAATTCTAAAACAAAAAGTTTTTTCTCGAAAAAAAGAAGCAAGACTATAGCCTTGGATTTTTGTCAAAATTCATCAAAAATTTGATTTTTATAAAAAGGTTATAAAACCACTAAATCGACCTCGCAGAACACGAAAATCGCGTCAAAAATGCAAAATTACCGATAATTTAATTAAAAGTTCACTATTTTGGATTGTGAGTATACCCAATCATCATGATTATTTCAAATCTCGATTTAAGGATGTTCTATACATTTTATCGAGAAACTGATTGCACCAGTCGATTCAGCGTTACAAAAAACACCGTTTTCTATAATTTCACGCAATTCTAAAACAAAAAGTTTTTTCTCGAAAAAAAGAAGCAAGACTATAGCCTTGGATTTTTGTCAAAATTCATCAAAAATTTGATTTTTATAAAAAGGTTATAAAACCACTAAATCGACCTCGCAGAACACGAAAATCGCGTCAAAAATGCAAAATTACCGATAATTTAATTAAAAGTTCACTATTTTGGATTGTGAGTATACCCAATCATCATGATTAGTTCGGATCTCGATTTAAGGATGTTCTATACATTTTATCGAGAAACTGATTGCGACAGTCGATTCAGCGTTACAAAAAACACCGTTTTCTATAATTTCACGCAATTCTAAAACAAAAAGTTTTTTCTCGAAAAAACGAAGCAAGACTATAGCCTTGGATTTTTGTCAAAATTCATCAAAAATTTGATTTTTATATAAAGGTTCTAAAACCACTAAATCGACCTCGCAGAACACGAAAATCGCGTCAAAAATGCAAAATTACCGATAATTTAATTAAAAGTTCACTATTTTGGATTGTGAGTATACCCAATCATCATGATTAGTTCGGATCTCGATTTAAGGATGTTCTATACATTTTATCGAGAAACTGATTGCGACAGTCGATTCAGCGTTACAAAAAACACCGTTTTCTATAATTTCACGCAATTCTAAAACAAAAAGTTTTTCTCGAAAAAGAAGCAAGACTATAGCCTTGGATTTTTGTCAAAATTCATCAAAAATTTGATTTTTATAAAAGGTTCTAAAACCACTAAATCGACCTCGCAGAACACGAAAATCGCGTCAAAAATGCAAAATTACCGATAATTTGATTAAAAGTTCACTGTTTTGGATTGTGAGTATACCCAATCATCATGATTATTTCGGATCTCGATTTAAGGATGTTCTATACATTTTATTGAGAAACTGATTGCACCAGTCGATTCAGCGTTACAAAAACACCGTTTTCTACAATTTCACGCAATTCTAAAACAAAAAGTTTTTTCTCGAAAAAGAAGCAAGACTATAGCCTTGGATTTTTGTCAAAATTCATCAAAAATTTGATTTTTATAAAAGGTTATAAAACCACTAAATCGACCTCGCAGAACACGAAAATCGCGTCAAAAATGCAAAATTACCGATAATTTAATTAAAAGTTCACTATTTTGGATTGTGAGTATACCCAATCATCATGATTATTTCAAATCTCGATTTAAGGATGTTCTATACATTTTATCGAGAAACTGATTGCACCAGTCGATTCAGCGTTACAAAAAACACCGTTTTCTATAATTTCACGCAATTCTAAAACAAAAAGTTTTTTCTCGAAAAAAAGAAGCAAGCCTTGGATTTTTGTCAAAATTCATCAAAAATTTGATTTTTATAAAAAGGTTCTAAAACCACTAAATCGACCTCGCAGAACACGAAAATCGCGTAAAAAATGCAAAATTACCGATAATTTAATTAAAAGTTCACTATTTTGGATTGTGAGTATACCCAATCATCATGATTAGTTCGGATCTCGATTTAAGGATGTTCTATACATTTTATCGAGAAACTGATTGCGACAGTCGATTCAGCGTTACAAAAAACACCGTTTTCTATAATTTCACGCAATTCTAAAACAAAAAGTTTTTTCTCGAAAAAACGAAGCAAGACTATAGCCTTGGATTTTTGTCAAAATTCATCAAAAATTTGATTTTTATAAAAAGGTTCTAAAACCACTAAATCTACCTCGCAGAACACGAAAATCGCGTCAAAAATGCAAAATTACCGATAATTTAATTAAAAGTTCACTATTTTGGATTGTGAGTATACCCAATCATCATGATTAGTTCGGATCTCGATATAAGGATGTTCTATACATTTTATCGAGAAACTGATTGCGACAGTCGATTCAGCGTTACAAAAAACACCGTTTTCTATAATTTCACGCCATTCTAAAACAAAAAGTTTTTTCTCGAAAAAAAGAAGCAAGACTATAGCCTTGGATTTTTGTCAAAATTCATCAAAAATTTGATTTTTATAAAAAGGTTCTAAAACCACTAAATCGACCTCGCAGAACACGAAAATCGCGTCAAAAATGCAAAATTACCGATAATTTGATTAAAAGTTCACTGTTTTGGATTGTGAGTATACCCAATCATCATGATTATTTCGGATCTCGATTTAAGGATGTTCTATACATTTTATTGAGAAACTGATTGCACCAGTCGATTCAGCGTTACAAAAACACCGTTTTCTACAATTTCACGCAATTCTAAAACAAAAAGTTTTTTCTCGAAAAAGAAGCAAGACTATAGCCTTGGATTTTTGTCAAAATTCATCAAAAATTTGATTTTTATAAAAAGGTTATAAAACCACTAAATCGACCTCGCAGAACACGAAAATCGCGTCAAAAATGCAAAATTACCGATAATTTAATTAAAAGTTCACTATTTTGGATTGTGAGTATACCCAATCATCATGATTATTTCAAATCTCGATTTAAGGATGTTCTATACATTTTATCGAGAAACTGATTGCACCAGTCGATTCAGCGTTACAAAAAACACCGTTTTCTATAATTTCACGCAATTCTAAAACAAAAAGTTTTTCTCGAAAAAAAGAAGCAAGACTATAGCCTTGGATTTTTGTCAAAATTCATCAAAAATTTGATTTTTATAAAAAGGTTATAAAACCACTAAATCGACCTCGCAGAACACGAAAATCGCGTCAAAAATGCAAAATTACCGATAATTTAATTAAAAGTTCACTATTTTGGATTGTGAGTATACCCAATCATCATGATTAGTTCGGATCTCGATTTAAGGATGTTCTATACATTTTATCGAGAAACTGATTGCGACAGTCGATTCAGCGTTACAAAAAACACCGTTTTCTATAATTTCACGCAATTCTAAAACAAAAAGTTTTTTCTCGAAAAAACGAAGCAAGACTATAGCCTTGGATTTTTGTCAAAATTCATCAAAAATTTGATTTTTATATAAAGGTTCTAAAACCACTAAATCGACCTCGCAGAACACGAAAATCGCGTCAAAAATGCAAAATTACCGATAATTTAATTAAAAGTTCACTATTTTGGATTGTGAGTATACCCAATCATCATGATTAGTTCGGATCTCGATTTAAGGATGTTCTATACATTTTATCGAGAAACTGATTGCGACAGTCGATTCAGCGTTACAAAAAACACCGTTTTCTATAATTTCACGCAATTCTAAAACAAAAAGTTTTTTCTCGAAAAAAAGAAGCAAGACTATAGCCTTGGATTTTTGTCAAAATTCATCAAAAATTTGATTTTTATAAAAAGGTTCTAAAACCACTAAATCGACCTCGCAGAACACGAAAATCGCGTCAAAAATGCAAAATTACCGATAATTTGATTAAAAGTTCACTGTTTTGGATTGTGAGTATACCCAATCATCATGATTATTTCGGATCTCGATTTAAGGATGTTCTATACATTTTATTGAGAAACTGATTGCACCAGTCGATTCAGCGTTACAAAAAACACCGTTTTCTACAATTTCACGCAATTCTAAAACAAAAAGTTTTTTCTCGAAAAAAAGAAGCAAGACTATAGCCTTGGATTTTTGTCAAAATTCATCAAAAATTTGATTTTTATAAAAAGGTTATAAAACCACTAAATCGACCTCGCAGAACACGAAAATCGCGTCAAAAATGCAAAATTACCGATAATTTAATTAAAAGTTCACTATTTTGGATTGTGAGTATACCCAATCATCATGATTATTTCAAATCTCGATTTAAGGATGTTCTATACATTTTATCGAGAAACTGATTGCACCAGTCGATTCAGCGTTACAAAAAACACCGTTTTCTATAATTTCACGCAATTCTAAAACAAAAAGTTTTTTCTCGAAAAAAAGAAGCAAGCCTTGGATTTTTGTCAAAATTCATCAAAAATTTGATTTTTATAAAAAGGTTCTAAAACCACTAAATCGACCTCGCAGAACACGAAAATCGCGTAAAAAATGCAAAATTACCGATAATTTAATTAAAAGTTCACTATTTTGGATTGTGAGTATACCCAATCATCATGATTAGTTCGGATCTCGATTTAAGGATGTTCTATACATTTTATCGAGAAACTGATTGCGACAGTCGATTCAGCGTTACAAAAAACACCGTTTTCTATAATTTCACGCAATTCTAAAACAAAAAGTTTTTTCTCGAAAAAAAGAAGCAAGACTATAGCCTTGGATTTTTGTCAAAATTCATCAAAAATTTGATTTTTATAAAAAGGTTCTAAAACCACTAAATCTACCTCGCAGAACACGAAAATCGCGTCAAAAATGCAAAATTACCGATAATTTGATTAAAACTTCACTACTTTGGATTGTGAGTATACCCAATCATCATGATTATTTCAAATCTCGATTTAAGGATGTTCTATACATTTTTTTGAGAAACTGATTGCACCAGTCGATTCAGCGTTACAAAAAACACCGTTTTTTATAATTTCACGCAATTCTAAAACAAAAAGTTTTTCTCGAAAAAAAGAAGCAAGACTATAGCCTTGGATTTTTGTCAAAATTCATCAAAAATTTGATTTTTATAAAAAGGTTATAAAACCACTAAATCGACCTCGCAGAACACGAAAATCGCGTCAAAAATGCAAAATTACCGATAATTTGATTAAAACTTCACTACTTTGGATTGTGAGTATACCCAATCATCATGATTATTTCGGATCTCGATTTAAGGATGTTCTAAACATTTTATCGAGAAACTGATTGCACCAGTCGATTCAGCGTTACAAAAAACACCGTTTTCTATAATTTCACGCAATTCTAAAACAAAAAGTTTTTTCTCGAAAAAAAGAAGCAAGACTATAGCCTTGGATTTTTGTCAAAATTCATCAAAAATTTGATTTTTATAAAAAGGTTCTAAAACCACTAAATCGACCTCGCAGAACACGAAAATCGCGTCAAAAATGCAAAATTACCGATAATTTGATTAAAACTTCACTACTTTGGATTGTGAGTATACCCAATCATCATGATTATTTCAAATCTCGATTTAAGGATGTTCTATACATTTTATCGAGAAACTGATTGCACCAGTCGATTCAGCGTTACAAAAAACACCGTTTTCTATAATTTCACGCAATTCTAAAACAAAAAGTTTTTTCTCGAAAAAAAGAAGCAAGACTATAGCCTTGGATTTTTGTCAAAATTCATCAAAAGTTGATTTTTGATTTTTATAAAAAGGTTCTAAAACCACTAAATCGACCTCGCAGAACACGAAAATCGCGTCAAAAATGCAAAATTACCGATAATTTAATTAAAAGTTCACTATTTTGGATTGTGAGTATACCCAATCATCATGATTATTTCAAATCTCGATTTAAGGATGTTCTATACATTTTATCGAGAAACTGATTGCACCAGTCGATTCAGCGTTACAAAAAACACCGTTTTCTATAATTTCACGCAATTCTAAACAAAAAGTTTTTTCTCGAAAAAAAGAAGCAAGACTATAGCCTTGGATTTTTGTCAAAATTCATCAAAAATTTGATTTTTATAAAAAGGTTCTAAAACCACTAAATCGACCTCGCAGAACACGAAAATCGCGTCAAAAATGCAAAATTACCGATAATTTGATTAAAACTTCACTACTTTGGATTGTGAGTATACCCAATCATCATGATTATTTCAAATCTCGATTTAAGGATGTTCTATACATTTTTTTGAGAAACTGATTGCACCAGTCGATTCAGCGTTACAAAAAACACCGTTTTCTATAATTTCACGCAATTCTAAAACAAAAAGTTTTTCTCGAAAAAAAGAAGCAAGACTATAGCCTTGGATTTTTGTCAAAATTCATCAAAAATTTGATTTTTGATTTTTATAAAAAGGTTATAAAACCACTAAATCGACCTCGCAGAACACGAAAATCGCGTCAAAAATGCAAAATTACCGATAATTTAATTAAAAGTTCACTATTTTGGATTGTGAGTATACCCAATCATCATGATTATTTCAAATCTCGATTTAAGGATGTTCTATACATTTTATCGAGAAACTGATTGCACCAGTCGATTCAGCGTTACAAAAAACACCGTTTTCTATAATTTCACGCAATTCTAAAACAAAAAGTTTTTTCTCGAAAAAAAGAAGCAAGACTATAGCCTTGGATTTTTGTCAAAATTCATCAAAAATTTGATTTTTATAAAAAGGTTCTAAAACCACTAAATCGACCTCGCAGAACACGAAAATCGCGTCAAAAATGCAAAATTACCGATAATTTAATTAAAAGTTCACTATTTTGGATTGTGAGTATACCCAATCATCATGATTAGTTCGGATCTCGATTTAGGGATGTTCTATACATTTTATCGAGAAACTGATTCCACCAGTCGATTCAGCGTTACAAAAAACACCGTTTTCTATAATTTCACGCAATTCTAAAACAAAAAGTTTTTTCTCGAAAAAAAGAAGCAAGACTATAGCCTTGGATTTTTGTCAAAATTCATCAAAAATTTGATTTTTATAAAAAGGTTCTAAAACCACTAAATCGACCTCGCAGAACACGAAAATCGCGTCAAAAATGCAAAATTACCGATAATTTAATTAAAAGTTCACTATTTTGGATTGTGAGTATACCCAATCATCATGATTAGTTCGGATCTCGATTTAAGGATGTTCTATACATTTTATCGAGAAACTGATTGCACCAGTCGATTCAGCGTTACTAAAAACACCGTTTTCTATAATTTCACGCAATTCTAAAACAAAAAGTTTTTCTCGAAAAAAAGAAGCAAGACTATAGCCTTGGATTTTTGTCAAAATTCATCAAAAATTTGATTTTTATAAAAAGGTTCTAAAACCACTAAATCGACCTCGCAGAACACGAAAATCGCGTCAAAAATGCAAAATTACCGATAATTTAATTAAAAGTTCACTATTTTGGATTGTGAGTATACCCAATCATCATGATTAGTTCGGATCTCGATTTAAGGATGTTCTATACATTTTATCGAGAAACTGATTGCACCAGTCGATTCAGCGTTACAAAAAACACCGTTTTCTATAATTTCACGCAATTCTAAAACAAAAAGTTTTTTCTCGAAAAAAAGAAGCAAGACTATAGCCTTGGATTTTTGTCAAAATTCATCAAAAATTTGATTTTTATAAAAAGGTTCTAAAACCACTAAATCGACCTCGCAGAACACGAAAATCGCGTCAAAAATGCAAAATTACCGATAATTTGATTAAAACTTCACTACTTTGGATTGTGAGTATACCCAATCATCATGATTATTTCAAATCTCGATTTAAGGATGTTCTATACATTTTATCGAGAAACTGATTGCACCAGTCGATTCAGCGTTACAAAAAACACCGTTTTCTATAATTTCACGCAATTCTAAAACAAAAAGTTTTTTCTCGAAAAAAAGAAGCAAGACTATAGCCTTGGATTTTTGTCAAAATTCATCAAAAATTTGATTTTTATAAAAAGGTTCTAAAACCACTAAATCGACCTCGCAGAACACGAAAATCGCGTCAAAAATGCAAAATTACCGATAATTTAATTAAAAGTTCACTATTTTGGATTGTGAGTATACCCAATCATCATGATTATTTCGGATCTCGATTTAAGGATGTTCTATACATTTTATCGAGAAACTGATTGCACCAGTCGATTCAGCGTTACAAAAAACACCGTTTTCTATAATTTCACGCAATTCTAAAACAAAAAGTTTTTTCTCGAAAAAAAGAAGCAAGACTATAGCCTTGGATTTTTGTCAAAATTCATCAAAAATTTGATTTTTATAAAAAGGTTCTAAAACCACTAAATCGACCTCGCAGAACACGAAAATCGCGTCAAAAATGCAAAATTACCGATAATTTGATTAAAAGTTCACTATTTTGGATTGTGAGTATACCCAATCATCATGATTATTTCGGATCTCGATTTAAGGATGTTCTATACATTTTATCGAGAAACTGATTGCACCAGTCGATTCAGCGTTACAAAAAACACCGTTTTCTATAATTTCACGCAATTTAAAACAAAAAGTTTTTTCTCGAAAAAGAAGCAAGACTATAGCCTTGGATTTTTGTCAAAATTCATCAAAAATTTGATTTTTATAAAAAGGTTCTAAAACCACTAAATCGACCTTGCAGAACACGAAAATCGCGTCAAAAATGCAAAATTACCGATAATTTAATTAAAAGTTCACTATTTTGGATTGTGAGTATACCCAATCATCATGATTAGTTCGGATCTCGATTTAAGGATGTTCTATACATTTTATCGAGAAACTGATTGCGACAGTCGATTCAGCGTTACAAAAAACACCGTTTTCTATAATTTCACGCAATTCTAAAACAAAAAGTTTTTTCTCGAAAAAAAGAAGCAAGACTATAGCCTTGGATTTTTGTCAAAATTCATCAAAAATTTGATTTTTATAAAAAGGTTCTAAAACCACTAAATCGACCTCGCAGAACACGAAAATCGCGTCAAAAATGCAAAATTACCGATAATTTGATTAAAAGTTCACTATTTGGATTGTGAGTATACCCAATCATCATGATTATTTCGGATCTCGATTTAAGGATGTTCTATACATTTTATCGAGAAACTGATTGCACCAGTCGATTCAGCGTTACAAAAACACCGTTTTCTATAATTTCACGCAATTCTAAAACAAAAAGTTTTTTCTCGAAAAAGAAGCAAGACTATAGCCTTGGATTTTTGTCAAAATTCATCAAAAATTTGATTTTTATAAAAGGTTCTAAAACCACTAAATCGACCTCGCAGAACACGAAAATCGCGTCAAAAATGCAAAATTACCGATAATTTAATTAAAAGTTCACTATTTTGGATTGTGAGTATACCCAATCATCATGATTATTTCAAATCTCGATTTAAGGATGTTCTATACATTTTATCGAGAAACTGATTGCACCAGTCGATTCAGCGTTACAAAAAACACCGTTTTCTATAATTTCACGCAATTCTAAAACAAAAAGTTTTTTCTCGAAAAAAAGAAGCAAGACTATAGCCTTGGATTTTTGTCAAAATTCATCAAAAATTTGATTTTTATAAAAAGGTTCTAAAACCACTAAATCGACCTCGCAGAACACGAAAATCGCGTCAAAAATGCAAAATTACCGATAATTTAATTAAAAGTTCACTATTTTGGATTGTGAGTATACCCAATCATCATGATTATTTCGGATCTCGATTTAAGGATGTTCTATACATTTTATCGAGAAACTGATTGCACCAGTCGATTCAGCGTTACAAAAAACACCGTTTTCTATAATTTCACGCAATTCTAAAACAAAAAGTTTTTTCTCGAAAAAAAGAAGCAAGACTATAGCCTTGGATTTTTGTCAAAATTCATCAAAAATTTGATTTTTATAAAAAGGTTCTAAAACCACTAAATCGACCTCGCAGAACACGAAAATCGCGTCAAAAATGCAAAATTACCGATAATTTAATTAAAAGTTCACTATTTTGGATTGTGAGTATACCCAATCATCATGATTAGTTCGGATCTCGATTTAAGGATGTTCTATACATTTTATCGAGAAACTGATTGCACCAGTCGATTCAGCGTTACAAAAAACACCGTTTTCTATAATTTCACGCAATTCTAAAACAAAAAGTTTTTTCTCGAAAAAAAGAAGCAAGACTATAGCCTTGGATTTTTGTCAAAATTCATCAAAAATTTGATTTTTATAAAAAGGTTCTAAAACCACTAAATCGACCTCGCAGAACACGAAAATCGCGTCAAAAATGCAAAATTACCGATAATTTGATTAAAAGTTCACTATTTTGGATTGTGAGTATACCCAATCATCATGATTAGTTCGGATCTCGATTTAAGGATGTTCTATACATTTTATCGAGAAACTGATTGCACCAGTCGATTCAGCGTTACAAAAAACACCGTTTTCTATAATTTCACGCAATTCTAAAACAAAAAGTTTTTTTCCGAAAAAAAGAAGCAAGACTTTAGCCTTGGATTTTTGTCAAAATTCATCAAAAATTTGATTTTTAAAAAAAGGTTCTAAAACCACTAAATCGACCTCGCAGAACACGAAAATCGCGTCAAAAATGCAAAATTACCGATAATTTGATTAAAAGTTCACTACTTTGGATTGTGAGTATACCCAATCATCATGATTATTTCAAATCTCGATTTAAGGATGTTCTATACATTTTATCGAGAAACTGATTGCACCAGTCGATTCAGCGTTACAAAAAACACCGTTTTCTATAATTTCACGCAATTCTAAAACAAAAAGTTTTTTCTCGAAAAAAAGAAGCAAGACTGTAGCCTTGGATTTTTGTCAAAATTCATCAAAAATTTGATTTTTATATAAGGTTCTAAAACCACTAAATCGACCTCGCAGAACACGAAAATCGCGTCAAAAATGCAAAATTACCGATAATTTGATTAAAACTTCACTACTTTGGATTGTGAGTATACCCAATCATCATGATTATTTCAAATCTCGATTTAAGGATGTTCTATACATTTTTTTGAGAAACTGATTGCACCAGTCGATTCAGCGTTACAAAAAACACCGTTTTCTATAATTTCACGCAATTCTAAAACAAAAAGTTTTTTCTCGAAAAAAAGAAGCAAGACTATAGCCTTGGATTTTTGTCAAAATTCATCAAAAATTTGATTTTTATAAAAAGGTTATAAAACCACTAAATCGACCTCGCAGAACACGAAAATCGCGTCAAAAATGCAAAATTACCGATAATTTAATTAAAAGTTCACTATTTTGGATTGTGAGTATACCCAATCATCATGATTATTTCAAATCTCGATTTAAGGATGTTCTATACATTTTATCGAGAAACTGATTGCACCAGTCGATTCAGCGTTACAAAAAACACCGTTTTCTATAATTTCACGCAATTCTAAAACAAACAGTTTTTTCGAAAAAGAAGCAAGACTATAGCCTTGGATTTTTTGTCAAAATTCATCAAAAATTTGATGATTTTTTATAAAAAGGTTCTAAAACCACTTAAATCGACTCGCAGAACACGAAAATCGCGTCAAAAAATGCAAAAATTACCGATAATTTAATTAAAAGTTCACTATTTTGGATTGTGAGTATACCCAATCATCATGATTAGTTTCAAATCTCGATTTAAGGATGTTCTATACATTTTATCGAGAAAAAAAAAACTGATTGCACCAGTCGATTCAGCGTTACAAAAAACACCGCTTATGGTACTCTATAATTTCACGCAATTTAAAACAAAAAGTTTTTTCTCGAAAGAAGCAAGATCTTGATATTGGTCGTACCATCAAAAATTTGATTTATAAAAGGTTCTAAAAAACCACTAAATCGACTCGCAGAACACGAAAAATCGCGTCAAAAATGCAAAATTACCGATAATTTAATTAAAAGTTCACTATTTTGGATTGTGAGTACTACCCAATCATCATGATTAGTCTCGATCTCGATTTTAAGGATGTTCTATACATTTTATCGAAAATTGATTGCACCAGTCGATTCAGCGTTACAAAACACTACTTCTATAATTTCACGTAATTTAAACAAAAAGTTTTTTCTCGGAAAAAAGAAGCAAGGACTATAGCCTTGGACCTTTTGTCAAAATTCATCAAAAATTTGATTTTTATAAAAGAAAGTTCTAAAACCAACTAAATCGACCTCGCAGACATTCACGAAAAATCGCGTCAAAATGCAAATTAATGATAATTTAATTGTTCGTGCTCATTTTGATTGTGAGTATACCCAATCATCATGATTAGTTTCCGGATCTAACGGATTTAAGGATGTTCTATACATTTTATCGAGAAACTGATTGCAGTATCTGTCGATTCAGCGTTACAAAAACACCGTTTTACTATACAATTTCACGCAATTTTAAAACAAAAAGTTTTTTCTCGAAAAAAAGAAGCAAGATCTTCGTATAGCCTTTGATTTGTCAAAATTCATCAAAAAAAAAAAAAATTTGATTTTTATAAAAGGTTCTTAAAACCACTAAATCGACTCTGCAGAACACGAAAATCGCGTCAAAAATGCAAAATTACCGATAATTTGATTAAAACTACTACTTGGATTGTGAGTACGTACCCAATCATCATGATAGTTCGCTAGATCTCGATTTAAGGATGTTCCCCAAACATTTTATCGAGAAATTGATTGCACCAGTCGATTCTAGCGTTACAAAACACCGTTTTACATAATTTCACGCAATTTAAAACAAAAAAAGTTTTTTCCAAAAAGAAGCAAGACTATAGCCTTGGATTTTGTCAAAATTCATCAAAAATTTGATTTTTATAAAAAGGTTCTTAAAACCACTAAATCGACTCGCAGAACACGAAAATCGCGTACAAAAATGCAAAATTACCGATAATTTGATTAAAACTTCACTACTTTGGATTGTGAGTATACCCAATCATCATGATTATTTCAGTTCGATTTAAGGGATGTTCTAAACATTTTATCGAGAAATTGATTGCACCAGTCGATTCAGCGTTACAAAACACTGCCTTCTATAATTTCACGCAATTCTAAAACAAAAAGTTTTTTTCTCGAAAGAAGCAAGACTATATCTTGGATTTTGTCAAAATTCATCAAAAATTTGATTTTTATAAAAAAGGTTATAAAACCACTAAATGACCTCTGCAGAACACGAAAATACGCGTCAAAATGCAAAATTACCGATAATTTGATTAAAAGTTCACTCATTTTGGATTGTGAGTATACCCAATCATCATGATTATTTCTAAATCGATTTAAGGATAGTTCTATACATTTTATTTTGAGAAACTGGATTGCACCAGTCGATTCAAGAAGCGTTACAAAAAACACCGTTTTCTATAATTTCACGCAATTTAAAACAAAAAGTTTTTTCTCGAAAAAAGAAGCAAGACTATAGCCTTGGATTTTTGTCAAAACTGTCATCAAAAATTTGATTTTTATAAAAGTTATAAAACCACTAAATGACCTCGCAGAACACGAAAATCGCGTACAAAAAATGCAAAATTACCGATAATTTGATTAAAAGTTCACTATTTTGGATTGTGAGTATAACCTTAATCATCATGATTATTTCAAATCTTCGATTTGCTGAATGTTCCTATACATTTTATTAAGAAACTGATTGCACCAGTCGATTCAGCGTTACAAAAAACACCGTTTTCTATAATTTCACGCAATTTAAATAAAGTTTTTTCTCGAAAAAAGAAGCAAGATTATAGCCTCGATTTTGTCAAAATTCATCAAAATTTGATTTTTATAAAAGTTTCTAAAACCACTAAATCGACGTTCGCAGAATCACGGTGTGTCAAAAAATGCAAAATTACCGATAATAATTAAAAGTTCACTGTTTTGATTGTAGTATACCCAATCATCATGATATCTGATCTCGATTTATATCATGTTCCATACATTTTATTAGAGAAACTGATCTAAAGATCGAATAACCGATTACCATAGCGTTACAAAAACTATCATTTACGTAATTTCACGCAATTTAAAATCAAAGTGTTTTCCTGAAAACGAAGCAGACCATAAGAGATCTTGATTTTGTCGCAAATTTATCAAAATTTGATTTTTATAAAGAAGGTTCTAAAACCACTAAATCGACCTCGCAGAACACGAAAATCGCGTAAAAATGCAAATTACCGATAATTTAATTAAAACTTCACTATTTTGGATTGTGAGTATACCCAATCATCATGATTAGTTTGATCTCGATTTAAGGCTGATGTTCTATACATTTTATCGAGAAATTGATTGCGACAGTCGATTCAGCGTTACAAAATACACCGTTTTCTATAATTTTCACGCAATTTAAAACAAAAGTTTTTTCGAAAGAAGCAAAGACTATAGTCTTGATTTTTGTCAAAATTCATCAAAAAATTTGATTTTTATATAAAGGTTCTAAACCTACTAAATCGATTTCGCAGAACACGAAAATGCGTAAAATGCAAAATTACCGATAATTTGGATTAAAACTACCATTTACTTTGGATTGTGAGGTATACCCAATCATCATGATTAGTTAGTCTCGATTTAAGTGATAAATTATACATTTTTTGAGAAATTGATTGCACCAGTCGATTCAGCGTTAGCAAAAAACACCGTTTTCATAATTTCACGCAAATTTCAAAACAAGAAGTTTTTTCTCGAAAAAAAGAAGCAAGACTATAGCTCTTGATTTTTGTCAAAATCTATCAAAAATTCTGATTTTTATAAAAAGGTTCTAAAATCATTTAAATGATTCTTCAGCAGAATCGACGAAAGGTACCGCGTCAAAAAATGCAAAAATTACGATAATTTAATTAAAACTTCACTATTTTGGATTGTGAGTATTGCTCCAATCATCATGATTATTTCAAATCTCGATTTAAGGATGTTCTATACATTTTATCGAGAAATTGATTGCACCAGTCGATGATTCAGCGTTACAAAAAACACTCGTTTTCTACTATTTCACGCAATTCTAAAACAAGAAGTTTTTTCTCGAAAAGAAGCAAGACTATAGATACTTGGATTTTGTCAAATTATCAAAATTTGATTTTATAAAAAAGGTCTTAAAACCACTAAATCGACTCGCAGAACACGAAAAATCGCGTCAAAAATGCAAAATTACCGATAATTTAATTAAAAACTTCACTACTTATTTGATTGTGAGTATACCCAATCATCATGATTATTTTCAAATCTGACTGATTTAAGGATGTTCTATACATTTTATCGAGAAACTGATTGCATTCAGGTCGATCTAGCGTTACAGTAAAAACACCGTTTCTATAATTTCACGCAATTTAAAACAAAAAGTTTTTTCTCGAAAAAGAAGCAAGACTATAGCCTTGATTTTTTGTCAAAATTCATCAAAAATTTGATTTTTATGTGCTGTTCTAAACCACTAAATCGATCCCTGCAGAACGACGAAAATCGCGTCAAAAATGCAAAATAATGATAATTTAATTGAAACATTCACTACTTTGGATTGTGAGTATACCCAATCATCATGATTATTTAAATCTCGATTTAAGGATGTTCTATACATTTTTTTTGAGAAACTGGATTGCAATTGTCTATTCAGCGTTACAAAAACACCGCTCTTTTTATAATTTCACGCAATTCTAAAACAAAAGCTTTTTCTCGAAAAAGAAGCAAGACTATAGCCTTGATTTTGTCAAAATTTATAAAATTTGGTATTTAAAAAGAAAGAGAAACCTATTAAATGAAATGTCGGCATCACGAAAATGCGTCAAAAATTAATCGATAATTTAATTAAAGTTCACTATTTTGGATTGTGAGTATACTCCAATCATCATGATATCTGATCTCGATTTAAGGATAAATTCTATTCATTTTATACGAGAAACTGATTGCACTAGTCGATTGTTTATTCAGCGTTACAAACACATTTATACATTATACTCACGCAATTTAAAACAAAAAAGTGTTTTTCCTCGAAAAAATTAATGAATCAAAATTTGATTTTTATAAAAAGGTTTAAACCACTACCAATGACCTCGTAGTAATCAATTTGTACCGCGTCAAAAAATGCAAATTACCGATAATTTAATTAAAGCTCACTCATTTTGGATTGTGAAGTATACTCCAATCATCATGATACTTGATCTGATCAAGGATTGAAAATTATTGATTTAATGAGAAACTGATTGCATTGGTAATAAATCGATTCAGCGTTACAAGCAAAATCGTTTCTTACTATTACTCTAAAACAAAGTTTTCCGAAAAAAAGAAGTTTGATTTTTGTCAGGTACCATCAAAATAATTTTTTTGTTCTAAAATCATTAAATGACGTAGAATCACGAAAATTACCGATTAATTTCAATTGCTCATCATTTTGGATGCGAGGATCTAATCATAAAAGGTTCTAAAACTGACGATTTAAGATACCTACGTTATCGAAAATTGACAGAACGTCGATTCAGCGTAGGAATACCGTTTTCTTATAATTATCGAAAATTTAAAACAAAAAGTTTTTTTTTCAAAAAAAAGAAGAAGTCTTGATTTTACGTGTCTAATAAAATTTGATTTTGTCTGTTCTAAATACCATCAAATCATCAATATTGCTCTAGTACGTACGTAGTTTGTCTGATTGTTAAAAAGTTCATCATTTTGATTGAGTATGATCTAATTTAGTTCGATTACCATACATTTTAATCGAAAACTGGATTGCACCAGTCGATAAAATGTGTATAGAACATCCTTAAATCGAGATCCGAAATAATCATGATGATTGGTATACTCACAATCCAAAATAGTGAACTTTAATCAAATTATCGGTTATTTTGCATTTTTGATGCGATTTTCGTGTTCTGCGAGGTCGATTTAGTGGTTTTAGAACCTTTTATAAAAATCAAATTTTTTGATGAATTTTGACAAAAATCCAAGGCTATAGTCTTGCTTCTTTTTTCGGAAAAAACTTTTTGTTTTAGAATTGCGTGAAATTATAGAAAACGGTGTTTTTGTAACGCTGAATCGACTGGTGCAATCAGTTTCTAGATAAAATGTATAGAACATCCTTAAATCGAGATCCGAAATAATCATGATGATTGGGTATACTCACAATCCAAAATAGTGAACTTTTAATCAAATTATCGGTTATTTTGCATTTTTGATGCGATTTTCGTGTTCTGCGAGGTCGATTTAGTGGTTTTAGAACCTTTTTATAAAAATCAAATTTTTGATGAATTTTGACAAAAATCCAAGGCTATAGTCTTGCTTCTTTTTTTCGGAAAAAAACTTTTTGTTTTAGAATTGCGTGAAATTATAGAAAACGGTGTTTTTTGTAACGCTGAATCGACTGATGCAATCAGTTTCTCGATAAAATGTATAGAACATCCTTAAATCGAGATCCGAAATAATCATGATGATTGGGTATACTCACAATCCAAAATAGTGAACTTTTAATCAAATTATCGGTTATTTTGCATTTTTGATGCGATTTTCGTGTTCTGCGAGGTCGATTTAGTGGTTTTAGAACCTTTTTATAAAAATCAAATTTTTGATGAATTTTGACAAAAATCCAAGGCTATAGTCTTGCTTCTTTTTTTCGGAAAAAACTTTTTATTTTAGAATTGCGTGAAATTATAGAAAACGGTGTTTTTTGTAACGCTGAATCGACTGATGCAATCAGTTTCTCGATAAAATGTATAGAACATCCTTAAATCGAGATCCGAAATAATCATGATGATTGGGTATACTCACAATCCAAAATAGTGAACTTTTAATCAAATTATCGGTTATTTTGCATTTTTGATGCGATTTTCGTGTTCTGCGAGGTCGATTTAGTGGTTTTAGAACCTTTTTATAAAAATCAAATTTTTGATGAATTTTGACAAAAATCCAAGGCTATAGTCTTGCTTCTTTTTTTCGGAAAAAAACTTTTTGTTTTAGAATTGCGTGAAATTATAGAAAACGGTGTTTTTTGTAACGCTGAATCGACTGGTGCAATCAGTTTCTAGATAAAATGTATAAAACATCCTTAAATCGAGATCCGAAATAATCATGATGATTGGGTATACTCACAATCCAAAATAGTG